>JAYESA010000011.1:8314279-8711984 GCA_036927795.1 Iris macrosiphon
ATTTAACATAACTTGATAATGGCGATATATACCCAATACCTAGATTGAAAGAACAAGCTATGCTCTATTAAATTTAGATGTGTAGTAGATTGCAATGGAGAGCTCTAAACTAGGGGGAAAAAGAAGAAGGAATGGTCATAATCTATAATGAGAGAGGTTCAACAAATGAATGCACGCTTTGAGTAGGATTCAGTCATACACCTCTGTGCTCTGATCAATAAATGTTGGATTATCATTCATCAGCACCGAATTAAGCATACAAAACACAGTGCAATTAGATTTGACTAGATTAATAGTATGTTGAAACTGACAAATGAACAATTCTTAAATTAATTTGAAAATTTGAAATTGTTCATATGAGGTAGTGGTTTAGCCACGATTTACATTTAATATTCAAATTATGTCATTGGTCATTTTTAGCATATGGCAATTATATCCATTTATAAAAATTTAATTAATAGCCATTTAAATTATTAACATGTATGGTAACAATTCAAATTATGCCATTGGTTATTTTTAGTATATGATATTTAAATCCATTTATAAAAATTAATTGATAGCCATTTATAGTATATAGCAATTAAATCTTTTGAGTGTTTTATATATTTACACAATTGAGAGCTTGATCAAATTAGATTAATTGCTTCCTCAATATTTGTGTACATAACAATATGATCATCGGTTGTGTTTTGGTACGAGATGAGAGCAAGCCAACATATCACCATAAGAAGAAGTAAAATTAAACCCAAAAAAATTCTTCTCAATTTTTTTTTTTTTTAATATAAACGGGCCGGCCCATACCCAGTCCGGACCTGACCAGATCATGGGTTCGGGTTGGACTTTCCATTTCTTTCTTACGGGTCGAGCCGTTTGCTCTCCCGAGTTAAGTCCGACCATGCCCGAAATCGGTCAAACATGGTCAGTGCAGGGCCCGGCCCGATCCATTACACACCATGAGTCTATTCTAGTTTTCTTATTATAGTTATTTCTGTTTCATTCAGTTCAAAATATCATTGCCATTAAAGTACACAATTTTTACCTAATATAATCAAAACCTTAAATTTTAGTGTTATTTCAGTCCGGTCATACAAATCAATTTTGGCCATTTGTCAGTGTATCTTAAAACTCATACCCGAATCCTACTATTCTAATCATGAACATTGCCAATTAAAATTTTATTTTCCTTCTTCAAGAAAAATGAAGATTAAAAATATTTTATTTTCAACCGGTATTTCACTTTGACTTCATATTTTTAATATTTTCTTAATGGAATAATGTTATACATACTAGCAAACAATTTCATTCCAATCTACAAGCAAATTAAATATTGTCATCAAAGAGCACATAAAATAAAAATTAATTAGGACATGAATCGATTATGGGATAAATCATTTAGGAATAATTCTAAAAAAAATAGGAGAAAAATTAAACATATTTAGAGATGTTACATGAATGAAAAAAAACTGCGACAAAAAGAGATGCAGTGCACAGAGAGAGAGAGAGAGAGAGAGATCAAAATCCTACTGCTTAGTCCCTCGAAATGCCTCTAACTGATACAAGCTTTTTTCTACGTAGCAGCAGCTGACTTCCATCGACTGACGCCGCTGCTTTTGGGTGTTGTTAGTGAATACTTCATGTAGAGATTTAGTTTTAGGATGATAGTATTGCACCTTGATGCTATTGCCCTTTGTAATTGTTTTCATAAGGATTCTTCCATCTGCCTCAATAGCCAAAGGAACAAACATCACCTGGTCTACTATCTCAATCGGAAATGATGTATCAACCGTGTACTCTTTCACCCATATTTGCTGCTGCTGCTGCTGCTTGTCATAGTAGTCCTTTAGGAACCATAGCTCGACATGACTCCAACTGAATCGGTAGAATGATAGGCAGAGGAGCCCCCTTACGCTACTCAGAGACGCCACCCATGTCTCACCATATTCATGGCCGAGGAGGAGGCCGTCTATGAGCGGAAGCACAGACCACTCCTCTCGCTCAAGATCGAGCCGAGCCAGCCTTGCACTGCACTGCACTGCACGTCAAACTCGGGGAGTAGAAGAAAATAAATAGATCCACCTGCGAAAGCCGGCATGCTGATATCAGCTGATTCGAAAGCTGGGTTATCTATCTCCCTCCAGCACTTGTCCATCTGATCATCACCTATGGTGAACACCTCATAGCATTCTTCTTTACTGTAATCGTTCGGGTCGAATGTACTGCGCAGCAACTTATACTTGTTGGTGGAAGGAACACATCCAAAGGCCACAAAAAGTTGAACGTAAGATATCTTGTCCTGCGATGGTGGATTTTCAGGCAGTAGATCTTATACTTATCATAGATAAGTATGAAATCAAGGCCTATAGGTGTCGTCAGCAGCAATGGCAGCCCATCCATAACAACATTGAGAGTGAACTCGTGATCAACCACCGGAGCCGCCTTGCTTTCCTTGTGCAGCGAGGCGAGACGAAGCTTCGTGCCACCACCGGGGGCACGGTTGTGAGTCATGACCACAAGGAGGAGAGGGTTTTCTTGGTTTCGAATGAACAGTGGGTGAGAGATCAGTGCGTACCATGACTTCGAGACGCAGCGGAACAACTTGGCGCCAAGTCTAACGAGGATCTCACGGATGATGCCGAAAGGGAGGAGAGACGAACTCGTCATCTCTAACACCTTCTTCCTTTCTTGATTTCTTTCACGACTCCTTAATTTATAGGTACAGAAAGAAAGCTATCCTAAATATGATCGGAATATGTCATATTCTATGCACTTAAATTAAGTATAATAGGAAGGTTGATATTACAATCATATGTGATATTGATTGAGATGTTATTGTTAAATGAAAGAAATCAATCAACACAATCTGCATTCATATGTGATTGGAATAATTAAAGGAAAGAAATCAAACAAGGCAATATGTATTCATATATGATGGAGCAAATTATGGATCACATATCGTCAAGCAATCAATCAGCATTTATTTTGTGTATAATTTTAATATGTCTAGAATACCAACATTCCTAAAATAGCTTTGTTTCATTTAACTTTTTATATGGATATATATTGATCATATATCATTTAATATTAAAATAGATTTGATAATTAATTAAACTATAAACATATTCCCTCAGTGTAGTCAAATTATTTCAGTACTATTCAGGAGACCACCATGTCAAGTACTTCTTCACCATGGCTATAATACACGCTTACAAATAATTTTGATCGATTTTTGTTTTGGAAAGATTTTCAAATAAAAATAAAATTGATCCCACCCTCTCTAATGCACCCTCTTAAAAAAAGAAGCTGAAAAACCCAAATTAAAGCATGCATGATGGATATACACAAGGTGGTGGTAGTTAGAAGATTTATTTATAAAATTGTGAGAGTTGGGGGCAGTGGGTCCAAAGATATAAAATGCAGTGTTCACAAAGTCTCGAACGTTACGTCGAACACCAAGCATTGTGCTGGATATTAAAAAAAAAAAAACTACCAAACCCTAAAACACCAAGGATGTAGAACATAATTTGATTTAACTTATCCAAAATATCATCAATTTTATATATTTAAATTAAGTATAAAGATACAATGGCCTATAAGTAAATTGTTGGCATATAAGTTTTATAGTTTACTAGCTAGTGATATTCACGTGCGATGTGCAAATTTTTTCTTACATTATTGAATAAATAGAGAAAATTTTAAATTATATTAAAATAATTTAAATATATTTTTTATTAAATTTTGTTATAGATATATTTTTAGAATTTTGGATATATATTTAGATAATTTCATGTAGTTATTTTAAATTTATTAAAATAGTTTAAATTATATAAAATTTTAAATCAAATAGAATTTTAGGATTTTTACGTGAACGGATGGATATACACAAGGTAGTGGTAGTTAGAAGATTTATTTAAAAAAAAAAAATTACTTTTAGAATAAACATAGTGCTTAGATGGCTCATTTTTTGAGCAGTTTTCAAGTTGCATTATAATAATAGAGATAAATTTTCAAAACTAATTTTATTATAGTAACATATTAAACTAAAATTAATAGTTTAAAATTTAGTCAAATTTAACTAGCAATTTTAAATCGAATCTACCCTAGCTGGTTTATAATCTATCTCTATTGTCATATAGAGGCTTGAAAACGTCCCTACCTATGCATATCGTTGAGTAATATGTACAGTAATTAAGAAAAAACTGGTTTAAAATACCGAACTCGAGTGACCCTTGTGGTTACCAAGGAGAGGTATATACGACCCCGGCTGGGTTGAAGAAGGTCAGTGGATCGAGCCACGGAGGCGTATTATTACTTCCATTTATATTATGGTTGGAGTTGGGGGAGAGTTAACCCAAAAGACATATAATGCAGCGTGCACAAATTCTCGTGCGTTATGCTGGGCCCCAAAGTTATATTAAAATAAATACAAAGTAAAGTAATACTTACATAGGTCTGTGAGGCTCTCTCATCAATGAGATTCCCGCCCTTTCAATGGGTGGCCAGGTCCGGTCACCATGTTGGCATCTTCACCCCTCTGTACCTGTTAAAAATATATTATTTAGTACTAAAATTAAATATTTTATTCTACTACCATTTTATCGTACTTGTATTAAAATAATATATCTGAAATAAAAAATATACCAAATGACAAAAATATTCTGTCATCGAAATCGAGCCACCACACCACTTTGCTACCTTTTGCCTAGCCGCCTTGGCCTTCTCAGACCTTTTCTTGTACCTCGGATCGTCGAATCTAGCCCTCATCGCAGTCCACTACTCATGCATGATCCAACCTTGGATCGGTTTTCCTTCGCAATCACAAGCCTTCTGTTCATCCAGAGCATCACGGATCAGCTTAGCGGCAACGGCAGGAAATATCTGCTCGATCAACTCGGCCCGATGTGGTGGATAGAAATACATTTGGTACAAGAAGTAATTTAGTAAGTTATATAATATGCATAAATTAGATGATTGATATAATATACTTTTACCTTGAAGTGTGCAAACCAGAACGCATTTCTCTCATTCGGAGCATCAGAGTAGTTGATTCAAGGGCCGCCATAGTTGTACCTCAGAAAGTGGTCTAGGCGTCTTTGTACCGACGAGGGACAAAATCTATACAGAGATAATTATTTTTATCGAAAAAATGAATATATGATGAATAAAGAAATACACGATATATATGATGCTAAACCAACTAATTGACTTACTTTGTACCGTCGAACCAAATCTCCGTCCTCGTCTCGTCTGGAGGTGCGCATGGAGGATTTAGCTGATATTATGACGACGTCGGCTCAACCTCCGCCATATGCTCATCTATCTCCTTAGTTCCATCAGCAGGAGGAACGCTGGACAAGGGAGTAGTCTCAGGCCTGAAACTACTCGTCCCAGGAGTGCTGCCACATAATATTGTAACAGTCGGAGATATGACTGGTCGATATACTGGAGTACTTGGCGCCGAGGATCCAGAACAAACAGTAGGCAGTACTGAAGGAGCACTCCGTCTACCTCGAGACCTGCCAAACGCTCTGCGTCGTCCTGTCATACCTGATAACAACATACGATGATAGAACAAATAAACAAATATATAGTACATTCTACAGTCAAAATGTTATGGATATCTCACAGCATTAATAGAATTGCATAGTAAATAACTAGTAGTGTCACAAGTCTAAATGGATAGTACATTTTATAGTCAAAATATAATATATGTCTTCGTCAAAATAGTACATTCTACAGTCAAAATATAGTACATTCTACAGGCGACGGAGACATAAAAAAGAATTTCCTACGTGGTTTGCCAATCATGTAAGTATTCATGCTTTGTTGAGGTAGTAAGTTATGTAAAAAAATATATTCTTACAAACATTAATTTTATTGATCTTTAATTTTTATTTTACAGATGAAACAATTGTGTTAGTACAACTCAACAGAAGTCAATGATTAATTATATTCCACAGCATGTGGTCGTCAAGTTGAGGTAAGACGTCACAAAAATGCATTACCAATGGAATTAGGTTCTATATCATAAAGCTAGAAAAGCATCGCAAAACTCAAAATAGTGGCATTATCGCCAAAGGGGAGTATTAAGGAAGTAGAATTGACTTTTATAGTGCCTTGGTTGACGTACTTGCATTGAGCTACTTGGGATGCAGACAAGTATTTCTATTTAAGTGTAAATTGTATGATCTTTGCAATAAAATGACTTGAGCTCGAACAACTAAGCATTTCACTAGTGTTAACACTTCTCGTGTATGGTATGGAAATAATCTATTTGTGATACCTTCTAATGTCGAGCAAGTTATTTATCTCAATGACACAAAACTGGGCGGGACTTGGGAAGTGGTGTAAAGGTTGCAACCTAGGAACTTGTATGATGTTATTGAGAGTTAAGAGAAAGACAATAGAGAAGTTGAATGAAACAAAACAATGAATAATAACTCAACATATTAGTTAAATGAGTTGTGGAATCTTATACCCAATTCATAAATGCTCATAATCAGTATTTGGCTCGACGGAAAATGTCAAATCTTGCTTTGAGCAACAGTGATCTTAATCATCCCAGCAACACGGCGGCAACTCTTTTCTTTAGCAAATTTTACTTTATTCAGATCTTTGCTCTTTTAGAAACTGCGTGGTGGAGTGAAAGTCCAGCTCTAGTAGCAATTTTAAATACTTGCTTTTTCACGAGCAAACCGTTGGTTGTGCTTCAGCACGTTACTAGTAATTCTACTTGCTCTCATCACCACTTTAGTACTTACACCGAAGTTGCTCTCACGTACTTCCTGAATTTTATATCTACGAAGGAGAAAGCTTTATCATCCTTGCACTCAAAGTTAGTTCGTCAATGAAGTAAAGGAAGCACACTCCAATTTGATCTCCATCGCTACATTCTCCATAATCTCAAGCTTGAATTTAAATTTGTTTTTATTTCCACAGTGTTGTAATAAATTTTTGAATCATTTGTAAGATTTTTATAAAGTCTTCTCGCAAAAGAAATTTTACTTTCTTTTCATTCGAAAACATGCATACATAACATGCACAACCAAAAGACAACTTAATATAATGGGAATTCCTAGCTATAAATTTAAAACACGACAAAGATGGGTGACCAAGGCATCAATGCCATAGATCAAATTTATTTTGACCTAATGAAGAACACTCAAAAGTAGAACCTAAGAAATAAAGACCATCCCTTTGATCACCTCGACCAATCATCTTCAGTCGATCCTAAAACAAACACTAATCATTAGATTGATTAATTTGAAAGATAGGATAATAAACTGAACTTAAATGAAGGAATGTGAAAAAATATTCTCTAATTTAAGTTTTGATGGAAATTTAATTGAACCAATATGGAGAACCAAGGCATGAGATCCATTAGGCAATTGCACACAAAAACTATTATGCACAAGGGTATAAGAAATAAATAATGATAAAAAAATATGATTAGATGCACCAGAATCTATAATTCAAACGATTGGAGAGAAAAAAAAATTATACATGCTAAGTTTGTAGTAGGAACAGAGGGTGCTTCCGAAGGAACCGGAGCGATTAAATTGAGAAATTTGGCATATTGCTCGGTTGTAAAAAGGACATGCTTGAAGGGTACGAGTTGGCGCAGTCAAGGTAGACTTAAGGCTGGGCTACGTTCTAACAGCAACGTCCTTAGATTTTAAAGGATAGTCATGAATTTTGTAGCATGTGCCGTTGGTGTGGCTGTGACAATTGCAATGATCACAAAAGGGCTGTTGCCTTTTGTCACGCCCCAGTCCCAAAATACGTAGGACTAGGAATACGTAAGCACGCTAGCCATATGTATATGGCAACTCTAATATATGGATACCATAATACACACGTACGCTGTATTATGAATATTAACTCACATGTGGTATATATATTGTCACAAGTCACAGGGCATAACTAAATCTCATCCACAAAATCATAAATAAATAAATAATCCAATATGTCAATAACTCAAATATGAACTAGTCGAGGAGAACTAATAGTTGGATGGAAACAAATCCACTACCAACTAGAATATAAAAGAAACAAAATAAGTACATCATCTAATAAACAATAAGACTCGAAGAGAAGTCCTCCTTGAAAGATAACGAAGTAGCAAGTCATGATCCGTACTCCTGTGAATAGTCATGATCGTCTACACTTGGAAAGGGACCAGGTCCTCAGAGGGACGTAACAAGATACATAGAAGCATGTCAATAAAGTACTGAAAAATAAACATCCAAAGGGTCGTCTAACCACCTATTTAAATGCAATTTGAGAGCAACTTTCCAACATGTGGGCTATCTGGCTAAAATGGGATTGGCATGATTCTCACGAAATTCAGGGGCCTAAAAAGTTTGTCGTCTTTTAAACGCCAAAGGCCGCATGATAATAATAATATATAGTGGTCATCATGACCGCGCATCTCCAGCGGAGCATACGGGTTACACAAGAAAAGTGTAAAGGAACCCAAATGCCTTACTTGTTGTCCTCTCTACCCTCTGCTCTAAGCATGTCATATCCATAACACAATGATACCTCTAATAACTGCCAAGTCTTCTAGCATGCAATTTCTATCAGCAGTTATTCCCTATCGCACGTCCCATACGTACATGAGGCCAGCCTGTCACGCAAGTCCGTGTCCTACATGAGACTCACACTCGTGTAATAGATGTGTCACGGCCAATGAAACCTAATGATGCCTCCAAATCATGTGGTGGTCTCGTAAAACTAGGTCGATATGCATAATATTTAATAAAGATAAAATACAGCGCCACCGTCATTGCACCCAAGTTATTCTTGGACGCGCAGTTTATATAGCAGTTAAAATATATGAACTAAAAGACAGAAATAAAATGCATACACCATATGGAATATAAATCACAGTACAATGGTAAGGTATACTTGCCTGGCAAAAAAGCTGCATAGTGTAAGCATCCAGGTATCAAGTACAGAGGATCAGAAACTATGTCCTCCGAATAAACGTCTCCGGATGGTGAAATAAATATCACCAACGTTCCCAAAATCAGCGAGATAGCTAGAAAACACTACCTTTTTTGTCCAATTTGGACACAGGGACAAAACGATAATTTTGGGTCAAAGCGGGTTCACATGTGGGCCATTTTGTACCGAAAAGCGTGCCAGAGATAAAGGACTCTAAATAGGACAAATTATAGGTCAAACAAGTTTTAAACGTCGATACGAACTCAACGGTATGTCTAATTTTGGATTCCGATGAGCCGATCACAAATTCGCTCTTAAAGTCAACCGTGGGGCCCGCAAATAGGCGGCTTGGTCAACACTCTAAGAATCGCGTGAAACTTGGGTCACAGGACCAGCGTAATACCACAAATCCAATGGCGCAAGTTTTATCGCATTCTGACGAGCGTACACAAAATGGGTTGGTGTTTTATAAAAGTCGCGATATGGGGACTTTTTACGGATACCGGTTGATTTTGACGCTCACACACGTCCAAATCAGTTTTCGCGAAAGCCCACACGTGAGTATATACCATACGCGCCTTTCGATAAAATTGGTATGCGACGAGGCGGTCCCGTTTGGCGGGACGTACTCCGTATCACAAAATTTTAATTTTGAAATAACAAGTTTTTGGTCGTTTTGGAGGTCGAATAATTTTACACATAGAACAAATTAACAAAAAACTAAAAAAACAAAAAAACTCTCGGTTATATGGAGAAGAAAAATCCTTTAATTAGTTTTCGAAAATAATAAACAGGTTGGCAGCAAATTGGGTGTGAACATGGGGGTTCGGGTTGAAGTTTCTGTACTGTTTTTGGTCAGTTTTTCGGTCATTTTCCGTTCGAATTTTCGACCAATCTATGGCACGAAAACTCATCCCGCTTGAATGAAAAACCTAGAGGGTTAGGTTGTAAACGTACACGAATAAACCGCACGCAAAAATAATCAAAATTGAGGGAGATATATCACCTTGAAGAGGGGGGAAAAACTGTGTTGTTGTATGCGTACGGCGCGCGCGGGGACGGTTGGCGGCAGTCGGCCGGCTGCGGCGGCGCGCGGCTGCGGTTGTGGCCATGGCCAGCAGCACACATGGCAATGGCCAGCAGCACACACTGATGGACAAACCCAATTTAATGGATCCATCAGAGCGTACTTAAGCTGTAAAACAAAGTCTACGACAACATGGCACAACTAATCTAATCCACACAAGATAAATATGATCCACATAAATAAGAAATGTAAATCATCAACCAGTCTCAACAAGTGCTTCGGGGAACAACCCGATAAAAATCTAATACAATAGTTCAACAGACCAGAATATAAATGAAAGAATAAAGTAAATACTGAGCATGAAACATAGATGCTCAGGAAAATTCCTCAGCTAACACCTCGTCCTCGGGTGTCGGTACAGCTCCTGGATCAGCTCCTGCTGCGGTCCCGTATACCTCGGGATAAATCTCGTCTGCAAATCCTGGGGACATAATCCGAATCCAGGTCCTCAGGGGACATAGCAAGGTACAAGATAATATAAGCCAAAATAAATACAATGCAGCAAATAATGAAAGAAATAGGGTAAGTATGTAACTATCTATGTAAAAATGCAAGTGAGAGCATCACTAGTACTCAGGCTGAAGCCACTACCAGCTCTGTGTCGGGGAGCCGGTAGCGGTAATAACCGGTAGTGGGTCTAGCTCTGCTCCGAGAGTCTACAACCTCGCAATAGTAGTAGATATATATAGACAGCCTATAGCCTGTGTGTCTCTCCCCACCCAATGTAACCACGCATCTCATGTCCATAACGTCTCATGTCCATGTCAAGCGGGATCATAGCTAATGCAACAAGTCATATAATATCTAAGAATATAATATCTCTGTCAAGTCCTATATCCTATATAGAATCACCATGAATATCTCAGGAAGATTCTGTCTCATGAATAGTGTCAAGTGTCCTGGGTCATAGTGTACTTGATAAGACAAGTACGAGAATATAAAGTGTCACGAATGTCCATCTCTAGATGACAATACCCAACACCGCGTACGGTGTTGGCACCCGAATAATAATTGGACGCTAAGTACGTCACACGGTCCTAGGTTAAGCATGCACAGCAATATAATAAAGCAAGGAAAATATGTAACAATACTGCAGAGTTTGGCAAGGTACACTTGCCTGGGGTTTGAATACCAACAGTCGTCCCTGTGTCAGTGGATCCTGTAGGTACTCCTCCAAAAGCTGTAATAAAAATCACCAAAAGTCTCAGAAGATATCAAATAGCTCGAAATGTCTGTCCTTAAGTCCAATTTGGACACAAGGGCAAAAATGACATTTCTGGGCCAAAGCGGGGTCCACATGTGGGCCTACTTTGCACCGAAAAATGTATCAGGGTCAAAGGTCTCCAAATTCCTCAAACTCAGTGTCTACAAGTAAGGAACGATGATACGAACCCAATGGAACTTCCAGAATTGGATTCTGATGAGCCGATCACAAAATCGCCCGTCAAGTGGAGCCGATAGGGCCCACGATACGCGATTTTGTCAACGTTCTCAGAATCGAACCAAACTTGGGTCACAGGACCAGCGTATTGCTACGAGTCCGATGGCGTAAGTTTTGTCTCGATCCGACATGTGTACACGAAGTTACAGTATATTCCAGAATGGACGGATACGGGGCGTTGTCGGCGAATACGCGTTGATTCCGGTGTGCATGCACATCCAAATCAACTTCTGCGAAATTTCACACGTCCGTATCAATGACGCGCATGTTTCGGTAAAGACCGCGTGCGACCAAGTCGATCCGTTTGGCGGGGCGTACTCAGTTCTGGGGTGAAACAGGGCGTTGGTTTTTCTGTTTTTGGATCGCGGTTTGCGATCACCACAGGACGCGATACACCGAGCGAGTTGCACGGGAATCGAGAGGGTTATACAGTCTACGCGTTGCAACAGACGGAATCGAAAACGAAATTACGAGGAGAGAGGAAACGCTACCGGAACAGGGCTCCGAGAAGTCCGAATTTCACGTGTCCGTGTCCTGTCTGCTGTGTCCGACTCGAACTGTGTCCTGTGCCGTGTCCGTGCTAGGGTTCAGGCGGCCAGCGGCGGGGGCTTCGCCGGAGGGAGCCGGACTCGGGGTCGGCGAGGTCGGGCTAGGGCGGCCGGCGGCTCAGCACAGTTGGCCGGAGTCCGAAGCCGGACGGGGGAAGCTCTGGACGGGGAGGTCGACGGGCGAGGGGGTCGACTGTGGGTCAGGGGAGGCCAACGACGGGTCTGGTTGAGGGCGGCCTGGCGGCAGCGACGAGGTGGTGGAGTTTGGGGGACGGCGGCGTCGATCGGGTGGTCGACGGCGAGGATGGAAGACGATGGCGGTTCTAGGTTGGAGGAGCGGGGCTGTGGGAAGAGGAGGAGCGAGGCGTCGACGGCGAGGTATTCGGGCGGCTCGGCGGAAGGAGATGAGAGAGGGTCTGGCGGCGGGAAGGTGTACGGAAGCTGAGGCGGGGGTTTAAATAGGGGCTACAGTGAATCCGGTAGGTTAGGGTTTCAGTTTGGGTTTTGGGTCCGGGTCGGGTTTGACTCGGATCCGACCCGACCCGTTATGCTGGGTTCGGTTCAGTCAACGGTTTGGTTCTGTCAGGTTTGGTTCGGTTCAGTCAGGTTTGGTTCGGTTTATATATTCAATAGTTTTTAGGGCTTTAAACGCGTTTTCGGAGTCCAATAAATTTACCAAAAATTATCCTATGTCCGATTTTCCATTTTACACCATAAAATATTATTTCCATAATATTTTAACATCAATTAACCGCATTTAAAAATCTTTTAATCATCATCACCTTAGTTTTAATTCTGGAAAAATACCAAAAATATGGGAAAAAATTATATTAAAATTATTCTGAAAATCAGGGTGTTTACAATCTACCCCCTTAAGAGGATTGCGTCCTTGCAATCAAAGAATAACCACTAAAGGAAGAACTATGGAAATTACAAGAATGCTTAGGCGCTAACTACATCCGCGAATAAGTGGGGATAACGCTGGCGCATACTATCCTCCCATTCCCAGGTCGATTCGCCAGGAGAATGATGTTTCCAAGCTACGCGAACCAGTCTGATTGTCTGTCCTCGCAATGTCTTCTCACTGATGTCGAGTATGCCAACTGGTTGTTCTTCATATCTTAAGCTTGGGCCCACTGTGATCTCTGAATGATCGACTACGTGACTTGGGTCAGTCACGTACCTTCTCAGCTGTGAGACGTGGAATACGTCATGCACTCCCTCTAAGGATGGAGGTAATGCAAGACGATAAGCCACCTCACCAATGCGCTCTAGAATATCAAATGGTCCAATATACCTTGGGCTCAACTTGCCTCTACTCCCAAATCGAATGGTACCTCGAGTGGGCAAAATCCTCAAGAATACGTGATCTCCTTCTTTGAACTCTAGGGGACGTCTGTGAGTATCAGCCCAATGCTTCTGTCTGTCCTGAGCCGCTCGAAGATGATTCTGAATCTATTTTATCTTCTCCACTGTCTGCATTACCAATTCTGGACCCAGTATTTGACGTTCACCAACGTCACTCCAGCATATTGGCGATCTGCACTTTCTTCCGTATAATGCCTCGAATGGTGCCATCTGAATGCTGGCCTGATAACTGTTGTTGTAGGAGAACTCCACTAAGTATAAATGATCTTCCCAAGATCCCCCAAAGTCTAGCATACATGATCGCAACATATCCTCCAAGATCTGAATCGTGCGCTCCGATTGGCCATCTGTTTGTGGGTGGTAACCGGTGCTGAATTTGAGTCTGGTGCCAAGACTCTCTTGCATGCTTCGCCAGAAATGAGATGTAAATATCGAATCTCGATCCAATACAATACTAACCGGCACTCCATGTAATCTTACGATTTATCGCATATACATGTCGGCTAGTACCTCTGTGGACTGTCCAACTCTAAATGGCAAGAAGTGTGCCGATTTAGTGAGTCGATCCACAATAACCCATACTGTATCTCTTCCTCTGGGGCTCCTTGGAAATCCTGTGACAAAATCCATCGTGATATGTTCCCACTTCCATTCTGGTATAGGAAGCGGCTATAACATACCTGCAGTCCTCTAATGCTCGGCCTTTACTTGCTGACATACTAAACATTTAGCCACAAATCTTGCAATCTCCCTTTTCATTCCATGCCACCAATAATACTGTCTCAAGTCTCGGTACATCTTGGTTCCTCCTGGATGAACAGAGTACATTGAGCTATGTGCTTCAGTCATTAACTCCTGTCTCAATTCTCCATTTGGAACATACAGGCGATTCTCAAACCTCAATGTCCCGTCTTCGTGTGTGCAAAGTCCCTTCTGCATGCCTGCTTCTATCCTTTCTTTAAGTCTTCAAAATCTAGCATCGGTGGGCATTGCCTCTTTAATCCTCTCCATAAGTGACGACTTAACTTCGAGATTAGCCAGCAAGCCACTCTGTCCTGGTAAAACAACCTCTATCTGAAGCTCCTGTAGATCTCTCAATAACTCGGGCTGCATCGTCAAGAAATAAGCCGTAGGCTTCCTGCTGAGTGCGTCTGCTACGACATTCGCCTTTCCCGGATGATACTGTAGATCTATATCAAAGTCTACCATCAACTCAAGACAACGTCTCTGTCTCATGTTGAGTTCCTTCTGAGTATATACATACTTCAGACTCTTGTGATCAGTAAAGATGTCTACCTCCTCTCCATAAAGATAGTGCCTCCAAATCTTCAGTGCAAATATAACTGCAGCTAGCTCCAGATCGTATGTGGGGTAGTTCTTCTTGTAGACCTTCAACTGTCTCGATGAATAAGAAATAACTTTGCCATGTTGCATCAAAACATATCCTAATCCACTACCTGATGCATCACTGTAAACAACAAAATCTCCTGACCCTGAAGGAAGAGTCAAGACCGGTGCTGTTATTAATCTTCTCTTCAATTCTTCAAAAGCCTTCTGGCAGTCTTCTGTCCATATAAACTCCTGGTCTTTACGTGTCAACTTCGTCATAGGTTCTGTAATCCTTGAGAAATTTTCTACAAACCTTCGATAATATTCCACAAGTCCGAGAAAACTTCTCACTTCTGCAACTGATGTGGGTGTAGGCCAAGTCTCTATTGCAGCAACCTTCTCCGGATCAACTGAAAGTCCTTCTCCTGAGATGATATGTCCCAAGAAAGGCACTTTATCCATACAAAACTCATACTTACTGAGTTTGGCATATAACTTCTCCTGTCTCAATGTCTCTAGCACAATTTTGAGATGCTCCTCGTGCTCTTCGTGGCTCTTGGAATATATTAGAATGTCGTCAATAAACACAATCACAAATTTATCCAAGAACTGATGGAAGACTCTGTTCATCAAACTCATAAACACTGCTGGCACGTTGGTTAAACCAAACGGCATTACCAAGAACTCATAATGTCCATACTTGGTCCTGAAAGCTATCTTCGGTATATCCTCCTTCCTTACTTTGATCTGATGATAGCCGGATCTAAGGTCAATCTTCGAGAATACCCTAGCACCACTCAATTAATCGAATAGATCATCAATGTGTGGTAAGGGATACCTGTTCTTGATGGTCACAGCATTTAGTGTCCTGTAATCAATGCACAACCGTACTGTTCCATCCTTCTTCGATACAAATAATATGGGTGCTCCCCAAGGTGAAACACTGGGCCGAATGAAACCCTTCTCCAGAAGATCATCAACCTGTTCCTTTAACTCCACTAACTCCTTAGGTGCTAGCCGATATACTGATGAAGTGATAGGCTCTGCTCCTGGAGTTAAGTCTATTGTGAATTCTATTTCCCGATCAGGCGGTAAACCTGGAAGATCATCAGGAAATACATCCACAAACTCTGATATGACTCTTGGGTAACCTGTCTCCCCTTCTACAGATAGTACCCTAAGAGTAGGCTGAACTCCTTGCTCTATTGCTCCCCGAAGAAACTCAAATTCTGAATGTCCAGGCGGTCTAAATATAACCCGTCCAAGTCGGCAATCAAGATTCGCATGGTACTGACTTAACCAGTCCATACCAAGTACAACATCATAATCCGGCATAGAAAAGATCAGAAATTGAGCTCGCATCTCTCTTCCACAGACTACTACAGAACATGATCTACAGACGTCACTAACTGGGATAATTCCACCTCCCGTAAGAATTCTCTTTATCTTCGGAAGGGGTGCGGTAGCTAATCTATGGGTGGCTACAAAGCTAGCTGCTATAAATGAATGCGATGCTCCAGAATCAAATAAAGCTACAGCTGGTAATAAAGCTACTAAAATAGTACCTGCGATAACCTCGCCTGCAGTAGCTTCCTCTTCAACAGCCAATGTGAATGCCTGTCCTCGTCCCTGAGCTGGACCTCTCAGCTGCTGAGCCTGCTGAAATAGCGCTGCCTGTGGTGCCAGTGGTGGTCTTTACTGATTTCCTCCTGGGGCTGGTGGTCTGACTCCTCCAACTCCTGCCTGTGGTGCTCCTACTGCTGGATAAGCTGGTCGTGGTGCAGGTAAAGCTAGTCTCGGTGCTCCGTCTCTTCATTCCGAACAGTCCCTGGAAAAATGCTGGTTGGATCTGCAGCTCAGACATAGTCCCAACTTATGCCTGCATTCTCTCTCAATGTGTCATACCTTGCCGCAGTGGTGACAAGTAGGAAGAGGTCTGTCCCTATGTGCTGCTCTCTCTGGCATACTCCTCTGGGATCGTTTTACAGAATCCCCCTGTGATGTCCTGGATGGTGTTGAGGTGATTGGCCTCTTCATATTTGACTCCCTTCTAGTGACGCGCTACATGCGTCGTGCTGTTGTAAGGACGTCGGTATAAGATTTAGGTACAACCGATCCAATCAACCTCTGGAGCTCGAACTTCAGTCCGTCAAAGAACTTCTCAGCTTTCTCTTCCTCTGTCGAGATCAAGGTTGGGGCGAAGCGACTTAGACGAATAAATTCTGCGTTGTATTCTTCTACTGACATATTCGCTTAGATCAGGCGGTTGAACTTGTCTCTGAGCTCCGACCGTGCTACTGCTAGAATATACATCTCTTGGAAGAGTCTGGAGAACTCTTTCCAAGTGACTCGGTCCTGTCCGAGCCTCCTTTCTTCTGATAACCACCAATGATGTGCATTTTCAGTCAACTGCATCCTTATCGCAGTCATCCATTTCTCTCTCGGAAGTTCAGCTGCTTCCAACTGGTGTTGTATGTTCGTGAGCCATTCGTGAACTTCAGTTGGCCCCTCCTTACCAGAAAAGGTACGAGGCTTGAGCTGACAAAAATCGGTGATAGATCCCGTCGCTGATCGCCTCACTGGTGGATTTGCCTGCTCCAATGCGGATACCAGACTAGTTCTCAGATACTCTGCCTCCTGACGATGTGCCTCTTGCTGAATCTGCTATTGGGCTTGCATCATGGCATACATCATCTAAAACATCTGTTGCCCGTCCATGGCTTGTCCTGGCGGGAAAACTGGCATCTGTGGAGTGAACTGTGGTGGAGGTGGGATATTATCACGCCGGAACCTTGAATTAGGCTGGCCGGCTTGATCGCCTTGCGAAGATTGTCCTCCATTCCCTGGTGTCACTCCGTCTACATAAGTAACCTCAGCGTCGTGTGGTGTATCCAAGGGAATATCATCTCCGCTCCTGAGATCCATTAATCTGAAACCAAAAGATAAACTATAAGAACGCTCAGAGATATCAACACAGGACGCAATTCAAGTAATTAATTCGAGTTCGATATAGAGTTCAAAAACGGTTCAAATAATGGATGAGATCCTATAACTTATCCTATCCTTAGGGCAGGCTTGTTCAGTCCCTAAGTTGAAACTGAACGATTTAGTCGTAGACCTGCATGGGCCACCACAAAAACTATGTCACGCCCCAGTCCCAAAATACCGAGGGACTAGACACGTGGCAATGGCCAGCAGCACACACTGATGGACAAACCCAATTTAATGGATCCATCAGAGCGTACTTAAGCTGTAAAACAAAGTCTACGACAACATGGCACAACTAATCTCATCCACACAAGATAAATATGATCCACATAAATAAGAAATATAAATCATCAACCAGTCTCAACAAGTGCTTCGGGGAACAACCCGATAAAAATCTAATACAATGGTTCAACAGACCAGAATATAAATGAAAGAATAAAGTAAATACTGAGCATGAAACATAGATGCTCAGGAAAATTCCTCAGCTAACACCTCATCCTCGAGTGTCGGTACAGCTCCTGGATCAGCTCCTGCTGCGGTCCCGTATACCTCGGGATAAATCTCGTCTGCAAATCCTGGGGACATAATCCGAATCCAGGTCCTCAGGGGACATAGCAAGGTACAAGATAATATAAGCCAAAATAAATGCAATGCAGCAAATAATGAAAGAAATAGGGTAAGTATGTAACCATCTATGTAAAAATACAAGTGAGAGCATCACTAGTACTCAGGCTGAAGCCACTACCAGCTCTGTGTCGGGGAGCCGGTAGCGGTAATAACCGGTAGTGGGTCTAGCTCTGCTCCGAGAGTCTACAACCTCTCAATAGTAGTAGATATATATAGACAGCCTGTAGCCTGTGTGTCTCTCCCCACCCAATGTAACCACGCATCTCATGTCCATAACGTCTCATATCCATGTCAAGCGGGATCATAGCTAATGCAACAAGTCATATAATATCTAAGAATATAATATCTCTGTCAAGTCCTGTATCCTATTCAGAATCACCATGAATATCTCAGAAAGATCCTGTCTCATGAATAGTTTCAAGTGTCCTGGGTCATAGTGTACTTGATAAGACAAGTACGAGAATATAAAGTGTCACGAATGTCCATCTCTAGATGACAATACCCAACACCGCGTACGGTGTTGGCACCCGACTAATAATCAGACGCTAAGTACGTCACACGGTCCTAGGTTAAGCATGCACAGCAATATAATGAAGCAAGGAAAATAATTAACAATAATGCAGAGTTTGGCAAGGTACACTTGCCTGGGGTTTGAATACCAACAGTCGTCCCTGTGTCAGTGGATCCTGTAGGTACTCCTCCAAAAGCTGTAATAAACATCACCAACAGTCTCAAAAGATATCAAATAGCTCAAAACTCCTGTCCTTAAGTCCAATTTGGACACAAGGGCAAAAATGATATTTCCGGGCCAAAGCGGGGTCCACATGTGGGCCTACTTTACACCGAAAAATGTGTCAGGATCAAAGGTCTCCAAATTCCTCAAACTCAGTGTCTACAAGTCAGGAACAATGATACGAACCCAACGGAACTTCCAGAATTGGATTCCGATGAGCCGATCACAAAATCGCCCGTCAAGTAGAGCCGGTGGGGCCCACGATACGCGATTTTGTCAACGTTCTCAGAATCGAACCAAACTTGGGTCACAGGACCAGCGTATTGCTACGAGTCCGATGGCGTAAGTTTCGTCTCGATCCGACGTGTGTACACGAAGTTACAGCATATTCCAGAATGGACGGATACGGGGCGTTGTCGGCGGATACGCGTTGATTCCGGTGTGTACGCGCATCCAAATCAACTTCTGCGAAATCCCACACGTCCGTATCAACGACGCACACGTTTCGGTAAAGACCGCGTGCGACCAAGTCATCCCATTTGGCGGGGCATACTCAGTTCCGGGGTAAAACAGGGCGTTGGTTTTCCTGTTTTTGGATCGCGATTTGCGATCACCACAGGACGCGATACACCGAGCGAGTTGCACGGGCATCGAGAGGGTTATACAGTCTACGCGTTGCAACAGACGGAATCGAAAACGGAATTACGAGAAGAGAGAAAATGCTACCTGAACAGGGCTCCGAGAAGTCCGAATTTTATGTGTCCGTGTCCTGTCTGCTGTGTACGACCTGAAATGTGTCCTGTGCCGTGTCCGTGCTAGGGTTCAGGCGGCCAGCGGTGGGGGCTTCGCCGGAGGGAGCCGGACTCGGGGTCGGCGAGGTCGGGCTAGGGCGGCGGGCGGCTCAGCACAGTTGGCCGGAGTCCGAAGCCGGACGGGGGAAGCTCTGGACGGGGAGGTCGACGGGCGAGGGGGTCGACTGCGGGTCAGGGGAGGCCGACGATGGGTCTGGTCGAGGGCGGCAGCGGCGAGGTGGTGGAGTTTGGGGGACGGCGGCGTCGATCGGGTTATCGACGGCGAGGATGGAAGACGATGGCGATTCTAGGTCGGAGGAGCGGGGCTGTGGGAAGAGGAGGAGCGAGGCGTCGACGGCGAGGTGTTCGGGCGGCTCGGCGGAAGGAGATGAGAGAGGGTCTGGCGGCGGGGCGGTGTACGGAAGCCGAGGCGGGGGTTTAAATAGGGGCTACAGTGAATCCGGTAGGTTAGGGTTTCAGTTTGGGTTTTGGGTCCGGGTCGGGTTTGACTCGGATCCGACCCGACCCGACCCGTTATGCTGGGTTCGGTTCAGTCAACGGTTTGGTTCAGTCAGGTTTGGTTCGGTTCAGTCAGGTTTGGTTCGGTTTATATATCCAATAGTTTTTAGGGCTTTAAACGCGTTTTTGGAGTCCAATAAATTCACCAAAAATTACCCTATGTCCGGTTTTCCATTTTACACCATAAAATATTATTTCCATAATATTTTAACATCAATTAACTTCATTAAAAAATCTTTTAATCACCATCACCTTAGTTTTAATTCCGGAAAAATACCAAAAATATGGGAAAAAATTATATTAAAATTATTCTGAAAATCAGGGTGTTTGCAGCGGCGACGGTTGGCGCAGGGGTCGACTACTAGGGTTAGGGTTTGTGTATGGGTTAGGGTTTAGGAATTGAGAGATTATATATATATATATATATATATATATATATATATATATATATATATATATATATATATATATATATATATATATATATATATATATATATATACAAAGCGGGGGAGAGAGAGATTTGGGAGAGAGAGGAGTGAGTTCGCTGGGCTGTTGGTGTGGGGGTTTGGGAATTAGAATTAGGAGTTAGGGTTAGTTAGGGATTAGTTTGGTAGGTAGTTAGTTTTAGGTTTAGTGGTTTTTATAGGTTTTGTTTTATTTTATTTTATTTTATTTTATTTTCTTTCTTTTTTCTTTCTTCTTTTTTTTTCTTTTCTTTTGTTTTTGTTTTTGTTTTTGTTTTTGTTTTTGTTTTTGTTTTTGTTTTTGTTTTTGTTTTTATTATTAATATTAATATTAATATTAATATTATTATCATTATTACTATTATTGCTATTACTATTATTATTATTATTACTATTATTGCTATTACTAATAACTATATATATATATATATATATATATATATATATATATATATATATATATATATATATATATATATATATATATATATATATATTAACATATATATATTTACATTTATAGATGATGTTAAAAATCCCAAAAATAATATTTTTACACAAAAATAAATTCTAGAAAATTTATTTTGTAAAAATTTAATAACACTACACTCAAAATATTTTATAATTATTTAATTAGATATTTATCTAGTTATGTAAATCAAATAATTATATTATCTAATTAACTAAGTAATTAATTAAATGGTTATCCAACAAATAGGTAATAGAAAATAATATGCACATCTTACAAAAAGAAAATTTGCCTAATCTGGCATGGAAAATTATGAGAAGCAAATTGCAGAAAAGTTAGGATAGAAAAATAACCACAATTAAATTATATATATAATATCTAAATATTTAACACAGAATCTATGGTCGTTACACTAATGTCATACTAATGCCAAGGGATCAAATTTTTGGTGCCACGAAAAGATCCTACAGGTAGTGTCTCCTGTGTAGTCTACTTCCTATGAAGGATGATACAGGTTTTGGGACAATCCTATATTATTAATGTCCAAACCATGGTAAAGTGTCCTAATAAATTCATTAGATTTTAATTAATTTGAAAAAAATCTAAAACAAATACACGAAATACACACAAAATACCTATTTTTGGGTGAGGGGGTTTACACCTTTTGTTGGAGGATGAAACATTTGCAGAACAATGTTGAACTTGATTGGCAGGTAGGGTTTTTCTGCACTTCAACGCCATCCATGTGAGTCTATGTCTATAACTCAATCTAGGATTTTTCTTCACTTCAATGTTCCTTTTGTACACTTAAAAAAAATCACTAGATCTTCAATCCCTAATCGATTAAATTAGGGACATAGGACACACAAACACATAGGAGAGGACATAGGGACACAAACCATAAAAATTTGTAGGTTTAGGGTATACCTTCATACGCGGAGGAGCGGGGGTGGAGAAGGTCCAGAGAAGAGAGGTTGCTGAAGGGCTTCCAGTCGAGGAGCAGTGTCAAGGCTTCCAGTCGGGGAGATATCAAGGCTTCCGGTCGTACGACACAGGTAACGTCAGATGACCACCGATGGAGGTGGTCGTGGGGGTAGGGATGGCACAGGGGGTTTAGATTTGGTTTGGGGTCAAATTTTTTGAGAGAATCGAGATAAAATTTGCTCATGCAGGGGAGCCGGTAGGGGGGTAGGGATGGGGAGATGCCGGTGTCACGCCCCAGTCCCAAAATACGTAGGACTAGGAACACGTAAGCATGCCAGCCGTATGTATATGGCAACTCCAATATATGGATACCATAATACACACGTACGCTGTAATATGAATATAAACTCACATGTGGTATATATTATCACAAGTATAGATATGCTAGTCTCATCCACACAACAAGTCATAGAAAAGAAATAGCTAAACTAGAATAATGAGTCTAAATAATCCAAAATAATATTCGGGTGGAGACAAATCCACTACCAATGACTATATCAATACTAAAATAAGGGAGAAGGGTAAATCTCTAATATAAATAAGATGATGATATAAAGGTATCAGCGAAGCAATCCATCGCTAGAGATAATCAAAGATGCTCCGAAGGTAAGAGCTCCTCGAAAGAGATAAGTAGTAAGTCCTGATCCGTGCTCCGACAAATAGTCATGAACATCTACACCTGGAAAGGGACCAGGTCCTCAGAGGGACGTAACAAGATACATAGAAGTAAGCCAATTTGAATACAGTAAACATGCATAATGTTTGAAAATATATTAGTACGCTGTATAAGACAATCTATATGAATGCAAATGAGGACAACTTCTCAACGTATGGGCAAGGGTAGGCTACTCGATCTAATCCTCACAACTCATATGCTCGTCAGTGGACATCATCAGCTGACATACCTCTGGGGTAGCGACCCTCGGACTCCATCAATCGACATACCTCGGGGGTAGTTATCATCGGACACAACCACCATAGTGCGTGCTAGTTACTACGGTTTACCAGAGTGGTTAAAAGCCTATACGCCTAATGATTGTCCTCTATGATACTAAGTGTCAAGTGTGTGTCAACATATCTAATATATAGTAAAGACTGAAAGGAACTACACATGCAATAAATAAACAGAAATGCAATAAATATACAGAAATATACTAAGCACGCAAAATACTGTAAATAATTTGGCAAGATATCTTGCCTGGTCTGAAAAAGGATGAAGTCCCAACTCAAGGCGTCGTCCGATCTACCCGTCACATAAATTAAACAAGTTAGGTTACAAAAGTGGGTGAATAGGTTCCTCAATTTTAATCTATTTTAATTCTGAATAAAATAACTTAAAATATTATTTTAATCTTATTATAATCTGATTTTATTGTTAAATCCTAATTTTGGTCCAACGAAAGTCAACTTTACGAATTTGTGATCCATGGCATGCAAATCGAGGCAATCCATTGACCAAAAAGTCAACTGACGCAAATCCTTGATTTGTGTGTAGAATTATATAGATTTCAGTGCTACATGAATACTGGAATCGATGGTTTCATAAAATCATAAGTCGGTAAAGAGTAATGTCCACAAGGGCGCACAGATGATAATTTTTGGTAGTTTCCTATTTACGTATACGTTGCACAAATTTTACAGTAAAATAAAACTATATTTTAAATTCTGGAAAAATAATTTTCTAGAAATTCATCATGTCAGCTTTCCGAAACTTCAAATGGTTCATAATTCCGAGTTTGGGATCTCCAGAAATCTCAAAAATACCAAAATGTGTCTGATTTCGGACAGCTGGCACTTTTAGAATTTTTAGGAAAAATAGGTTTTGAAATTATTAAAATAATTTATATATTCAGAAAAATAACCTTGATATGATTCTAACAAAAAAAATGGAGCGCGTTTGGAGTCCGGAGCTAGGAGATATCGTCTTTTTAAGTCGTCATAACTACTAAAAAATGAGGCAGAATTTATGACGAATTTCGACTATTTTTGGACGAAAAAGAGAGAAATTTGGGAAAGAAAAATATGAAGGATGAGGTATTTATAATGGTGGACACTACTTAATTAAATACGACTAGGATTGGCTAATTTGGATATGATTAGGATCAGTTTAAATAATGATATGATATGCATAAAGTAGCTTTCCTAGTAGGCTCAGGATTTGAATTAATTTAAAATAGAGTTTGAGTTTATCTCAATAATTTATAATCTTAAATAAAATTAAAGATAATTCAAATAATTTATATATAATCTTATTAATATCTATTAACACTAAATTAGCATCTATCTAATATTAAGACTATATATATCCAAATAAATCCTAAATAATTTCAAAAATCTAAATAAATTTCTTAAAATTCTAAATAAATTACAGAAAAATATAATTAAATATTTTAACATAAAATAAATATTTGGTAGAAATAATATGCAAGTATGGACTCGTAGTAAATCATGAAAGTCCTAGAAATTTAGGTTCCCTATGTTTTTATTACCTAAAAATTCTAGAAAAATCTCCAAAAATCTAAAATAGCCTAAAAATAATTCTAAATAAATATTTACATAATTAAATATACTAAAAAATTTATTTTCTAATTAACTAAGAGAATACTCTAAAGTAATTCAATATTTAAAATAATCTATAATAAATATAATAATATAAAATATACACAAAATATCTATTTTGGGTGAGGGGATTTATAATCTACCCAACTTACAAAAATTTCGTCATCAAAATTGACACTAACCCATATTCATAATAAATCACTATAGCTATTACACTTCATTGTTATCTAGCAGTTCTTCCTAAAAGTTAAGGTCTGTCATTCTAACACTTCCTTATTTATTGTCCATATACTATTCTATCATCCTCTAACTCGTCTATACTACCCAACTTACAAAAGTTCCACTATAGTCAAAGTCTCTTGTGGCTATTGTCTAGGTTGTAAGACAAATTTATTTATTGGGTCAAGAATCTTGGGATACCTGTCTGGAATCTCATAACTATGATTTTTCACTGTAACCATCAAGTATCGTAGTCTAATACTGCCATGCCATCTAACCGGTATGTCTGCAAATACTTCGACTACTCTACTATAACGGTCTAGCTGCAGCTGTCGCTACTTCGCCAGCGAATTGTCATAGTTGTCAGTTCGTAACAAGTGCCTTCAATTCCTTCCTAAGCATAGTCTAAGTTTTAGGACAATAGTTAAGGTCTTGACTAATTTTATAAAACTATTTGAAGTAAAAACTAATTCAACAATCCAACTAATTTCTTTTAGACTAAGGGATGCTATACATGATTTTTAAAATAATAAGAGGATACAGATTTTACTATAGTGCATATACATAAGGGTTATCATTATGTACTCATCCTTTAGTTATTAATCATTACTAACACATTTATGTTTTAACTATCAAAATGAGGATGACGTTGAAATAATTCAAACAATTTATAATGGCACGAAGGGATACGACTATGATAGGAAGAATTAAGTACGACATAAGGGATGGAGATGGAAGAGAAGATGAGCCACCCAAGGGGGCGAGATGGTGATAGGAAGAGAATACTACTATTGCTACGCGTGACATCTATTGGCATTGCGTGTATGCTATCTAGTTAGGATATCAACATATCCTAATAACTGTTAAACTACCATAAATATAATTCTACATCTATTATGCACCTAAGATCCCGTGTCATAAAGGGGGTCATGAGTATGAAATGACACATATAACTAAGGTCGTACCTGTATCTACGACTTCCTGTGCATGCGCTCTCTTGTTTGTCATCATGAGTGCTTGGCCTATGGGGTATATCTAGTACTATCCGTGTATCAAACTTATACTAAGCACGAACGTTCGTCTTTCCAAAATAGGGGAAGACGGAAAACAACAATAAAGAATTCAAGGAGGAGGTGATAGAATGCAAGTACGGGATTCAAAGGGATTAGAGAATTTCAAAGGGAGTTGCCAAGGCAATTGTGGATTGAAATCTTATTTTGGATAAATTTCTATTCACATGTTCACATCAGAACAGTTATGTACCTGACATGATATGCTCTGACCAGTCTAGAGGGCAAGTATATTCGTCTAACAAGTTGACTCAACTATATCTCTGTAGCGCCCCGTTCTTCCGGTGCGGAGAGCGCGACTAAGAAACACAAGACGGTATCGTTCGATCGGGATAGATTGAATTAAGAACTCGTCCTCGTTATGGATTTGTTTCTTCGGAATCGATTCCCATATTCAGTGGACCGTGCCCCCGGGATCGACTTAGCGGCAGAGTCTGGAGGGACCTCTCTGCTGCTATCTTTTATTGCCTCGGTTTTTGATGTCGCTTGTTACTTTCGTGCTTTGAGTTGGTTTTGGGATTTTCTTATTTTCCTTGAACGGTTTTGATGAGTTTCATTGTTTTCGTTCATTGAATTGCACTTCAATTTCGAGATTGGAAAAGTGGAAGGAATATTGATCGAGCTGTTCGTGATGCAGGTGAACGAGCAGTAGGCGGCTTGCGAGCGGAGTCGTGAAGCGCCTCTTTCCTTCTCCTTTCCAATAATCCAAGTGAGTGGCTACCATCCCGATTAGCTAGCCTGCTTCCAAGCTTCACACCCTAAAAGCTTGAACTCTTTTTTGCCCCGATCAAACGATACCAAGTAATAACTAAAAGAAACCAAGATAAAAGAGAATAGACTTGGTACATTATGCTTGTCAATAAACTTCATGAACGGATACTAAACTGCATGCTTGTTCATTGGGAATAAATCATGAATTGTTGCTTGTCTTGTACAGTGCTTGTCTTGTACTCTTGTTGCCTCAAATTGCACTCTTGTTGCCTCAACTGCATAGAAATTGTTAACTTATATATTGTTCGATCATGGACAACTTGTGCACAGGGTCACGGTCTCGCCGACGATGCTGGGGCACTGGCATCGATCCGGTCCGGGCGAGACCAATTGTTTAGTCTCTTGTTCTTGGCGGAATGGCTTGTAATACCCCTTGTACTTTCGTTGCACACCATTCTCGTCAAAGACTATAGTCCATTATGGCAATCAAGCCAGTGATCATCTTGTATATTTAAAC
This sequence comes from Iris macrosiphon, assembly GCA_036927795.1. Lineage (NCBI taxonomy): Eukaryota > Viridiplantae > Streptophyta > Magnoliopsida > Asparagales > Iridaceae > Iris > Iris macrosiphon. Next base: position 8,341,653 of record JAYESA010000011.1, read on the forward strand.
CTGTTGCAAACTAACTTGTGTCTTCGTGGCAGGGAAGGCAAGGTAAGTATTGTGCAGGTCATTCAGACGGAAAGGTAAAATCCACCGAACGGTGGCAAGTTCATTTCAGTAAATTCTATATGCTGCTTACTTGTAAATGAACTAAGGCAAGATAGAAACCCACAAATATGCATGTTTCATTAAAATAATGTGTTGATTGGTATAGTCAGGTTAGCTTACCTTCACCAGTATGTTTCGACATACTGACCCTCGTTGAAACAGGTTCTCCGCACTAAGGCGAACCGAGCGAGGAGCTGAAGTCGTCTTTCCCGATCCAGTCCAGCTGTGGGCGCTTCTTGATCGCGCCGCTTTGAAGTACTTGAAGAACCAGGAGCTTGCAACTCTTCATACACAAATGCAGCTCCGTGGCAAAGCCGTCCTCCAGCCTGGAGGTCTATACATTTTTAAGTTATAAAGGGATGTAATGTACAGGACTGCTATCTCATTTTGAGTCAACACTTTTGTAAGCCGTGCGGCATATTAGCTGACTCGTTCAAGAGTTTGTAATATATGTTCATTATCAATAAAGAGAACTTTTCTATGTTTTAAATCTGTGTTTCAATTTATCTGCGTACTCTGAATATGTGCTTGTTATGCAAATCATTAAAGCCTTGTGTGGGCGCAACCCCAGGCCCGTACGGTGATCATGACTCGGGGGATGCCTCAATTGATTCTACGGAATTGGGTCGTGACATAGTGGTATCAGAGCACAGATTCAAGTTTCTTAGACTCTCGTGTTGGAAAAGTTCCTTTAACGATCAAATTTTTGTGCGAACTCTTGAACTCGCTAGGCCAAAATAAGATACGTTCATGTAATAAGTCCATAATACATTATGATCCTAATGTAATTTACCTTCTTTTGAAGGAATGGTACCAGCGCAATCTGCAGCGCAAACACCGGACGAAACGCAAGGCCAAGAGAGTAGTTCGGGAACTTCGGGAAGTTCAAGGAGCCAGCGAGCCGTGCCAAGCATCGATCCCGTCCAGCGAATGTTGGAGAAAAACCAACAAAGGGACGAGGCTCGCTACGAACGGGCCGAGAAGCGGGCGGAGGAGAGTCAGCTCAAGTTTTAAGACAATATAGAAGCACGATTCTCAGTCCAACAGATCGTTCAGACTTTGGCTTCCAACCATTCCGCTGTAACAGCAACAACTCCGGTGGAACAGCCCGTGCTTGAAGTAGAGACGCCACAAATTCCAAGACCGAGGGACGTGGCTGCCTTCGACTTTGGACACTTCAAGAAAGTCTGCAATACCCCATTCAACGGGACTGAGGACCCAGTCGTAGCTCTAGATTGGTTGGCCGAACTTGAAGATCACTTCGCTCTGCTAGAGGTCCCCAAAGAGAAGCGCGTCGCCTGCGTGCAACTACAGCTCCGTCTCAACGCACACGATTGGTGGGACGTGTATCGAAGATCTCTCCAATTTGATCACGGAGAGGAGGCGATCTCGTGGACGACTTTTTGTGCCGCGTTCGAAGAAGAGTTTGTACACCCTCCAGTACAACGTCAAATGGAAAACGAGTTCGTACAACTGAGGTATGGCAGCATGACAGTCAAAGAGTACTCCGCCGAATTCAACCGACTCTCTAAATTCGCTAGGGCCTATTTACCTGATGTAGCGAGTCGAGCTAGAAGGTTTGAAGGTGGATTACGCCCTGCCATCAATGCGCACGTAGTCGTTAATCAGTATCGGACAATGCATGAAGTCATGAATCATGCCATATCGCTTGAACCACACTATCCTCACGTTCCTACCGGCGCTGTGCATACATACAGTCATAAACGCCAAAGCGACGAGAGAGGAAACAACGCTACAAAGTGTCACAATAGCGGTGGGAAGCAGAAAGTAAACCAGCCTTGTAGCTTCTATAAAAAGCCAGGGCATGCAATCGACAAATGTCGTCTGAAACTTGGGTTATGCCTAGCCTGTGGCGGATCAGACCATTCTGTTCGTACTTGTTCCTTGAGTCATGATCGCCCCCAACGAAATAATCCCTAACGGTAAGTTCTATCCTAAGTTTCATGACGAAACTTTCAATTAGTTGGGTAGGATATGGCGTCCCGTTCTCCCGGTGCGGAGAGCGCGGCTAAGAAACACAAGACGGTATCGTTCGATCGGGATAGATTGAATTAAGAACTCGTCTTCGTTATGGATTTGTTTCTTCGGAATCGATTTCCATATTCAGTGGACCGTGCCCCCGGGATCGACTTAGCGGCAGAGTCAGGAGGGACCTCTCCGCTGCTATCTTTTATTGCCTCTGTTTTCGATATCGCTTGTTGCTTTCGTGCTTTGAGTTGGTTTTAGGATTTGCTTGTTTTCCTTGAACGGTTTCGGTGAGTTTCATTGTCTTCGTTCATTGAATTGCACTTCAATTTCGAGATTGAAAAAGTGGAAAGAATATTGATCGAGCTGTTCGTGATGCAGGTGAACGAGCAGTAGGCGGCTTACGAGCGGAGTCGTGAAGTACCTCTTTCCTTCTCCTTTCCAACAATCCAAGTGAGTTGCTACTATCCCGATTAGCTAGCCTGCTTCCAAGCTTCATACCCTAAAAGCTTGAACTCTTCTTTGCCCCGATCAAACGATACCAAGTAATAACTAAAAGAAACCAAGATAAAAGAGAATAGACTTGGTACATTATGCTTTTCAATAAACTTCATGAACGGATACTAAACTACATGCTTATTCGTTGGGAATAAATCATGAATTGTTGCTTGTCTTGTACAGTGCTTGTCTTGTACTCTTGTTGCCTCAAATTGCACTCTTGTTGCCTCAACTGCATGGAAATTGTTAACTTGTATATTGTTCAATCATGGACAACTTGTGCACAGGGTCACGGTCTCGCGGACGATGCTGGGGCACTGGCATAGATCCGGTCCAGGCGAGACCAATTGTTTAGTCTCTTGTTCTTGGCGGAATGGCTTGCAACGCCCCTTGTACTTTCGTTGCACACCATTCTCGTCAAAGACTATAGTCCATTATGGCAATCAAGCCAGTGATCATCTTGTATATTTAAACCTGTTGCAAACTAACTTGTGTCTTCGTGGCAGGGAAGGCAAGGTAAGTATTGTGCAGGTCTTTCAGACGGAAAGGTAAAATCCACCGAACGGTGGCAAGTTCATTTCAGTAAATTCTATATGCTGCTTACTTGTAAATGAACTAAGGCAAGATAGAAACCCACAAATATGCATGTTTCATTAAAATAACGTGTTGATTGGTATAGTCAGGTTATCTTACCTTCACCAGTATATTTCGACATACTGACCCTCGTTGAAACAGGTTCTCCGCACTAAGGCGAACCGAGCGAGGAGCTGAAGTCGTCTTTCCCGATCCAGTCCAGCTGTGGGCGCATCCTGATCGCACCGCTTTGAAGTACTTGAAGAACCAGGAGCTTGCAACTCTTCATACACAAATGCAGCTCCGTGACAAAGCCGTCCTCCAGCCTGGAGGTCTATACATTTTGAAGTTATAAAGGGATGTAATATACATGACTGCTATCTCATTTTGAGTCAACACTTTTGTAAGCCGTGCGGCATATTAGCTGACTCGTTCAAGAGTTTGTAATAGATGTTCATTATCAATAAAGAGAACTTTTTCATGTTTCAAATATGTGTTTCAATTTATCTGCGTACTCTGAATATGTGCTTGTTATGCAAATCATTAAAGCCTTGTGTGGGCGCAACCCCATGCCCGCACGGCGATCACGACTCGGGGGACGCCTCAATTGATTCTACGAAATTGGGTCGTGACAATCTCAATCCACATAAAGTAGTGATACAAAGAGCGAACCAAGTGCATTACGGTTGATCAGACCATAATATACCGATTCTGATTTAGACAATGTATTAGTGTGGGCCCCCAATAATACATATGTCATGAACAAGCTCAATAAAAGAATAAGCTTGCAAAACTAGGCTATAATAGCAGCATAAGTCGAGGTAGTAAAAATATAAGTACGCTTGATTATGATGTGAGGAAGGTACAGAACAATCTAAGTTCACCAAGAAGATCGGTGTTGTGCCTCTACAGTTGCCATACTAATTTCTTGAAGACTAAAGTCAACCAAATGGGTATATGGGCCACTAAGATCTACAGTCTAGATAAACACTAAAGTTCTATAGTCTAGATAAATACTATCTTCTTATGCAAGCCTATAGTTGGTGTCATTTATTAGCTTCATTAATGGGTAAAAAGATTATGTGATACTAGGTTATGAGACATACTATCAAATTTACAAGGATTTGACTAATAGTGTTATTGAATACTAGAGTGTATATACCTAGTACAAGGCACCTTCCTAACCCCTATCAAGCACGAAGGAAAGATTGACGTTGAGAAGGATTCAAGCAAGATGCAATGCAAGCAATCAAATGAGAATATGAAACAAAATCAAGGAAGGTGATAATTAAGTGGATGAGATCCTATATTCTAATTATATGTGCAAGCTTGCTCGGTACAGTAACGTAACCGAGACAATATGCTCTCGACCTGCATGGGCCACCACAAAAATATGTCACGCTCCAGTCCCAAAATACGTAGGACTAGGAACACGTAAGCATGCCAACCGTATGTATATGGCAACTCCAATATATGGATACCATAATACACACGTACGCTGTAATATGAATATAAACTCACATGTGGTATATATTATCACAAGTCATAGATATGCTAGTCTCATCCACACAACAAGTCATAGAAAAGAAATAGCTAAACTAGAATAATGAGTCTGAATAATCCAAAATAATATTCGGGTGGAGACAAATCCAGTACCAATGACTATATCAATACTAAAATAAAGGAGAAGAGTAAATCTCCAATATAAATAAGATGATGATATAAAGGTATCAGCGAAGCAATCCATCGCTAGAGATAATAAAAAATGCTCCGAAGGTAAGAGCTCCTCGGAAGAGATAAGTAGTAAGTCCTAATCCGTGCTCCGACGAATAGTCATGAACATCTACACCTGGAAAGAGACCAGGTCTTCAGAGGGACGTAACAAGATACATAGAAGCAAGCCAATTTGAATACAGTAAACATACATAATGTTTGAAAATATATAAGTACGCTGTATAAGACAATCTATATGAATGCAAATGAGGACAACTTTTTGACGTATGGGCAAGGGTAGGCTACTCGATCTAATCCTCACAACTCATACGCTCGTCAGTGGACATCATCAGCCGACATACCTCTGGGGTAGCGACCCTCGGACTCCATCAATCGACATACCTCGGGGGTAGCGACCATCGAACACGACCACCATAGTGTGTGCTAATTACTACGGTTTACCAGAGTGGTTAAAAGCCCATACGTCTAATGATTGTCCTCTATGATACTAAGTGTCAAGTGTGTGTCAACATATCTAATATATAGTAAAGACTGAAAGGAATTACACATGTAATAAATAAACAGAAATGCAAAAAATATACAGAAATATACTAAGCATGCAAAATATTGTAAACAATTTGGCAAGGTATCTTGCCTGGTCTGAAAAAGGATGAAGTCCCAACTCAAGGCGTCGTCCGATCTACCCGTCACATAAATTAAACAAGTTAGGTTACAAAAATGGGTGAATAGGTTCCTCAATTTTAATCTATTTTAATTCTGAATAAAATAACTTAAAATAGTATTTTAATCTTATTATAATCTGATTTTATTGTTAAACCCTAATTTTGGTCCAACGAAAGTCAACTTTACGAATTTGTGATCCATGGCATACAAATCGAGGCAATCCATTGACCAAAAAGTCAACTAACTCAAATCCTTGATTTGTGTGTAGAATTATATAGTTTTTAGTGCTACATGAATACCAGAATCAACGGTTTCATAAAATCACAAGTCGGTAAAGAGTAATGTCCACAAGGGCGCACAGATGATAATTTTCGGTAGTTTCCTATTTACGTATACGTTGCACGAATTTTACAGTAGAATAAAATTATATTTTAAATTCTGGAAAAATAATTTTCTGGAAGTTCATCATGTCAGCTTTCTGAAACTTCAAATGGTTCGTAATTCCGAGTTTGGGATCTCCAGAAATCTCGAAAATACCAAAATGTGTCTGATTTTGGACAGCTGGCACTTTTAGAATTTTTTGGAAAAATAGGTTTTGAAATTATTAAAATAGTTTATATATTCAGAAAACTAACCTTGATATGATTCTAACAAAAAAAAACTGGAGCACGTTTGGAGTCCGGAGCTAGGAGATATCATCTTTTTAAGTCGTCATAACTACTAAAAAATGAGGCAGAATTTATGACGAATTTCGACTATTTTTGGACGAAAAAGAGAGGAATTTGGGAAAGAAAAATATGAAGGATGAGGTATTTATAATGGTGGACACTACTTAATTAAATACGACTAGGATTGGCTAATTTGGATATGATTAGGATTAGTTTAAATAATGATAGGATATGCATGAAGTAGCTTTCCTAGTAGGCTCAGGATTTGAATTAATTTAAAATAGAGTTTGAGTTTATCTCAATAATTTATAATCTTAAATAAAATTAAAGATAATTCAAAAAATTTATATATAATCTTATTAATATCTATTAACACTAAATTAGCATCTATCTAATATTAAGACTATATATATCCAAATAAATCCTAAATAATTTCAAAAATCTAAATAAATTTCCTAAAATTCTAAATAAATTACAAAAAAATATAATAAAATATTTTAACATAAAATAAATATTTGGTAGAAATAATATGCAAGTATGGACTCGTAGTAAATCATGAAAGTCCTAAAAATTTAGGTTTCCTATGTTTTAATTACCTAAAAATTCTAGAAAAATCTCCAAAAATCTAAAATAGCCTAAAAATAATTCTAAATAAATATTTACATAATTAAATATACTAAGAAATTTATTTTCTAATTAACTAAGAGAATACTCTAAAGTAATTCAATATTTAAAATAATCTATAATAAATATAATAATATAAAATATACACAAAATACATATTTTGGGTGAGGGGATTTACAGCCGGAGTAGGGGCTATGGTGGACGCCGGAAGGAGATACTTCGCTGGAGGGGGGGAGAGGGGGGTTTTAAAATTTTAGGGAGGAGTTCGACAGAATGGGAGGAAATAAAATCCTGAACCCTATATTAAAAATTTTAGCGACGTTTAGCGACGTCTATTTATGACGTCGCTAATAAAAAAATTAGCAACGTCATAAATAGACGTCGCTAAACTTCTCTAATTCAAAAAGTTTGCGACGTTATAGACGTTACTAAAAATATCGCTAAAAATCAAAAAAATCAAAGTCGCTAAATACGTCGCTAAACGTCACTAAATCAAAAAATTCAACGACGTTTAGCGACCTTAAAGAAGCTTATAGCGACTATTCTTTTAATAAACTGAAGTACAGTCGCTAAACGTTGCTATGTGTCACCAACAACGACGTATAGCGACGTTTATTTTTGGAGTCGCTCAAATCTTTAATATCAGCGACGTTTTATTATGACGTCGCTAAAAATATCGCTATTTCATCATATTTTGGTAGTGTGTCCAAGCCTTATTATGTGTGTTCCATATTATTAGGCATTAAGGGGTAGAGGAGAAGGGACATAGCCCACTCACCAAGTCTGATTCCGCTAGCACTTTGTCTTGCCGATACGGTCGATCCCTTGAATCCGTGGTCCGCACGATCTACTCAATTGGTATGACCATGCGAGCAGACTGTGCTCTCCAAATCATCCGACCGATCGGACTAGTGAAGACGATATTATCTCTCTAATCCCGCTATACCAATATTGCTCTGAACGAACACCTGATTCTATCAAACTCTGATTGCGATGTGCACATGAAACCAACTCAAATCAATATTTGCTCCCAAATCCAACAAATCAAAATATAATCAGCTATTGCCTTATTCAATCTGATTTAGCGTAATACACCGTACGGTTGCGGGGCATTACATAATATACCACTTAGAATCAGGTTCGTCCTCGAACTAAACCAGTATCTATTCCTTACTCGCATATCGCTTGCCCAATTCATAACTCTGCTCTATGCAATTTATATTTCCCTGATCTAGACTCAATATCTCGCTCGTGCTGAATGCTCACACAAATTCCATACTCCCGCATCCTCCTTTCAGCTCAATACGAATTCCTTATATCGCTTAGTTTGGATCATACACATATTTAAGATGTCCCTGAAAAACATGCAATTCAGCTGAGCTTAGCGATAGCGAATTTAGACAAGTTACAAGGGTATCTTTATGTCCGAGGCATTCATTTGCTTCACTCCTAATTGAACCAATCCTGACGTTCATGCCAAAACATTCGCACAAGCGCTATTCTCAAATATGATAATTTTCCACTAACGATCTCTCCACTTGACCCAATCAGTTCGTGTTCCAACTCAATAAATCCTACTAGTTCAGAATCCACACTAGCACCATCCAAACTCAACCAACCAAACTCTAGCATGACTCCAATTGCACAATGTTCGCATGTACTATCTCCAACTATCATCTCTTTCTCCGAACGATCATCATAACTGATACTACCCCAGCTAGGCGACTTACCCATACATCAAAATATGCTCTTAGATCAGCTCAGTCAAACACCTCTTCCTCAATCTCATTACCTCTCTGGGTGAACATCGATATTGAGGTTCATATGATCCACGAAGATTTTGCTGCCACGCCATAGGGATAGTGTCGCCACGATTTCAACGCGGACACACTTGCCATAATTCCTAGGTCGCGCATGAAATAGTTTTTTGTGCTGCTTCCACTGCCTCAAAGCACAGGATATCACCTTCGCCTTATGTACGAGCATGCATCCCAGACTAAGTTTTGATGCATATTATAGATCTGAGGCACATATGTCCCATCCGGTAGTGCAAGGATCTGATCTGAATGAGTCGCTGCTTTAACTTCACAAGCTAGTTTCACAGTCGTCAATTTATATGAATGCTATTCTTTTTCGGGGCACGATGAGTCAGAGACAATGCCATCTTCAAAAATTTGTGACTCCGAATCTCATCAGTTGACTTAGGCCATTTTCACCATCGCTTTGATCTTTTGGCTGCATCTTCAGTTGAAGGCTATCCCAATGATCTCTCAAATTCAACACTCAGTCACTTAGACATATCTCCAATAAACACCATTCACATCCACCCTCGACGCATTCCCAAATTCTCTACCGCAAGGGTCGTTCTATGGTTCTGCAATATTAATTTTTGATTTGGAAGTCAAGTCGCTAGGGTCAGTTGTCCCGAAACTACGCTCGATAATTGTAAGTCACTACGATGGACAGTTACTACGAACTGTGCAATATCTCCTCTACAAATCTGAGCCATAATCTAACCATTCCATTCGAACGAACTTCTGACTCTGTGAACTTCATGCACTACCTCTGACGATCTGTCACCAAATACTGTCTAACTACCTAGAGTCTCACTATCTATCCAAGCCATAAATCATCAAACTGCGCTCGCTGAAACCGTCTTTCATCAATTTACCGCTCTGTCCTGAATCCATCAAATATTTTGAACTGCCATGTTCGACTTCTCGCACTACCACTTGTAATGATTCCTGAAACCATAGACTTGCTCCAATTCTTATATATTCGTATGCCATATTTCGTAGTGCACGTCCAACTTGCTCAAGCTGTACAGTGATTTGCTTCAATATTGCTCTCTCGTTTAGCTATCTTCGAAAGTCCATCCGCCACAATTTTTGTTCTTGTTCCATTCTTTAGCCCGTCTTGATTTCTTTATGTTCTGATTAGTCCACACACTCTCAATAACTCATGCACAAGTTCCAACATAATCTCAAATCATATCACCATCACTCGTTGCCTCAATCTGCCTCAGTACTGCAAGTGTTAACTTCTAATCTTACTTAACATCAACTAGACTTGCCTCATACCCGTTCACGTCTTTCGAACAATCCGTCTACCATCGTTGCACTATTTTGCCAAATTTTACTTTCGCTAAACCTTGAGTCAAACTTCTTGAGCGCCAATATCCAAAATCCTTCCAGTTTGTGCGACTCCATTGTATTGCTCCTCCAAATCAAATTATGTTTCATTGCTCAACCAACAGCTCCAATGTGTTGCCAAAATTCGTAGTTCGTACTCGCTACCCTTCGATTCACCTATCATTCGCTCAAGCGTACCCCAAATGCTTGTTCCTCATGCTCAACTCTCTCTCTCGCTCTCTCTCTCTCTCTCTCTCTCTCTCTCTCTCTCTCTCTCTTTGCATCAATGAATGCTCCACCGAACTTCCAAATCGTACAAGCAAACTCTGATATTCAGCTTTCCATCTGATCAATCTTAACTTGTTTCCAATACTTGTTCCGCATCATTCCTTCAAATTCCAAACACTCATTCCCATTGCTTTTTTCGTTCTCGTCTATCGCTCAAGTTCAACGATACTTCAATTTGCACAAGTCCATTCTTGATCGCTCAAGTATAATGTACCGAAGAATACCAAAGTCAAGTTATATTACACCATACACCACTTGGAAATATAGTCGCTCTTACGCTTACTCTGCGTCGACGAATATTTATTCCAAACCAACTATTTTGGGGTGATCCTGTCGATCATAACTTAACATTCGCTTGCTCCATGTTCCATTTTCTAACTCAGCCGATATGCACCAACCAACTTATATTCCTGTTACCCGTGTCCATTGCAATAATTCCATTGATGTCTATATCCAAAATATTCCAATTTCATGTTCATTATATGGTATACCATATACCACACTGAATCAAGTCACTACTCGCATCATAATTTTTTTAACTGATCCAAGATTTGTTTGCACCATCTATTCTGCGTGATTCTGCCATCCCCAACTCAAGTCTGACACAAAACTTAGCCAATGCATGAACCATCTAACTCTTTTATCAATCTCGCTATGCAACTTGTGCCATGTTCCATTCTCAATACTTACAACTATTTCTCAAACCGTCCGATATTTTTGCTACACGAGCAATCCGTGCAATGATCACTTCCAAGTAATCCAAGCCAAGACCCAACTATTTCACACATTTGCTGTATAAGCAACTCGTGCAACGCTATCCTGATATTTCTAAGCCAAACTCAAACCTGCTCAACCAATGCGCCATATGAGCAACTCGTGCAACGCTCTCCTGATATGTCCAGCCAAAAATCAAACTCCATCCAACACATTCGCTATACGAGCAACTCGTGCAACGACCCATTCTCATCTGATGCTTCTATTCACAACATGACATATAACCAATCTCGTCTGCCAACCAACTGCTCCACTGATGTAACCAGAAATCCCCCGAACGACAAGCCAAACCAACACAATGACATCACTCAACTTGCTGCACAAATATAACAATGCCACACAACTTGCTGCACGAATGCAATAACGCCCAACGATGCTACACGATATATCGAAAACCAATGAAAGCCAACGCAACGAAGAACATACACCCACAACCAATAAATATATAGACTTATTGCATGAAACATCCAATGCGACACTGAGTAGAGCCAAGAACTAAACGAAACACAAAAGCTATTTAGATTTTGTGATGAACCAAAGGACAAAGTTCAAGAAAATGAACCGGGCGCTCTGATACCAATTTGTCATGCCCCAATCTTCCGCAAGCTCGATCGTACCCGCTAAACGTGAATTACCACATTGCAGCGCTCCTGCAAGACAATTGTTCTTATCGGGACGTGATATCGTACGAGCCTGGAGTTGCGCTCGCACAAGACGATGATGTCAAACATCAAAGTTATCATTGAAACGACTAAGTTGCAGCAAAATTCAAGTATTATATACCAAGCACACATCAGAGTATATGCAGCGAAGCTCTCGATAAGGTCCAAATAAAAATGCCACGAAGGAGAATGCCACAAAGGTGATGCAACACACTTGATCTCTCTCTTGCCCACAAAGGTACTTATCATTCCATACATCATGCCCCGTATATCCAAGCAACGCCACTATACCTGTTTACCTAAAATAATGCCCACAAACGTGGGTCAGTATACAGCTGTACTGGTGAGCGGGGTAATCCACTTGCCTAAACCCCACTAAGTATAATAGTGAATGCAAACAGTTATATGGTGATCTTTTTACTTGAATCCTAGATTCATTTCATGGTAGAGGTATGACATGTTAAGGAAAACTATAAAGCAGGTTAAACATACAACCATTCAACTCATGCAAATATACAAGTAGATATATTTAACTGAAAAGGAAACGAGCATGCAAACCGTTCTACACAAACCCAAGTAACATGTGAACCTATCGAATCATAATCCAAGCCCTAATATCCATCATCAAACTATGTCACACTCTAAGACTTAATAATCAAATAATCGATATGTACACTCTTGTCCGAGGCAAGGTGGCCGCTGCCTACATGAAAAGCACAAACCATACCAAACAAAACCAACTTTTATCTATATGAAGTCACAAGCCAAGCCATAAAGGACTAATCAACTATAGTTCTATCCGATCCAGCACTGAGTAGCAAGCCCGCCTTTCGTATCGAACTACCGACACTGCACCCAAGGCACTTTACCATTTGTCTTCTCCATGGATGAATGGTCCCGGTGCCCTGGAGCATATCCCGTTCGAGGAAACCGAACCATGTGCGCAACAGGTTTTCCGTGACCAATGCAACACCAAGTAGGTATGACGAGAGAATCGAGCCTTCTCGCCCCACCAAACGATACTCGCCTCAATCCATCCAATTATCCATAAAAATTCTCCAACTATATCCCAAGACACCATCTCAAGTTATTCCCATAGGCACTATGCCACTTCGACACAATGCTCTAATTTGTACAACATCCCTCGCTCCGAAAGCTCCGTAGCACAATGCCCCAACAGTGGCATAATGCCCTCACCGATGCAGTTGTCTGATTTCGAACCACAACTGCAAGCTTTGCTTGACAAAGTGCCCAACTTGATACTCATGCGCAACGCACGCTCGCTCGCTCGAAGTGCCTCGATGTTCCAACCAAGATGATCCACTCAAGCTCCAATTATCCAACGCAAAACCAACTCAAGCCACAAATCATATCCAACCAAATGATGCACACTCTATGCACGCTACAGTGCGATGATTTCTATGTTCCAGTCCAAGTATCCAAGCCTTATTACGTGTGTTCCATATTATTAGGCATAAAAGAGTAGAGGAGAAGGGACAGAACCCACTCACCAAATCTGATTCCGTAAGAACTTTGTCTTGCCGATATGGCCGATCCCTTAAATCCATGATCTGATACAAAGCATGATCTACTCAATTGGTATGACCATGCGAGCAGGTCGTGCTCTCCAAATCATTCGACCGATCGGACTAAGGAAGACGACATTATCGCTCCAATCCCACTATCCCAATACTAGTCTAAACGAACACCTAATTCTATTGAACTCTGCTTGCAATCTGCACATAAAACCAACTTAAATCAATACTTTCTCCCAAATCCAACAAATCGAAATGTAACAAGCTATTGCCTAATTCAATCTGACTCAGCGTAATATACCGTGCGGTTGCGGGACATTACAGGTGTGTAGGTGCCAATGGAGGTAGGATTTAAGTAAGGATAAATGTACCCTGAACAACAATATTCATGAGAGAGTGCAGCTGACTTCACATGTGTTGCTTGTTCTCTAAGGGCCTATTTTCATGAGAGAGTGTAGCTGACTTCACATGGATTGCTTGTTCTCTAAGGGCCTATTTGGATCGCAGAAGGAACTCGAAAGTGTTTAAGTGCCACTTGCACCATGATGAAATGCAATGCACTTGCAGCATATCTGAGTTTCCAAAACATATTTAGATACACTGATTTTTGCCCCCCGGAAGTGGAAAGTTTCATGTTTCATTGTTTGCTTGGCAACCTGAAAGTGCACTTTCTTTGTTTGGATGAGAAGCATATATTGGCAAGCAAGTCATATAATAACCAATTGATAAATTGTTATGCTTACCACTCAAAATTTGGTACACATACAACAACAACAACATTGGATTGAAAACTCCAAATATGATAAATATGAATGACATATTCAATAACAGTAGCTGATCCAAAATTTGCAAGAAAAAAGAGAAAAAAAAATATCATCTACATGTTGCATCCTTTCAATTTTTGATAGGAACAAATTTGCACAGCATCTTACAGTATGAGGAGAACACAATAAATTTTCAGCTATCAATTGATCCAATATTTTCTGAAAACACAATAAATTCCCAACTATGTAAGCACTCAAAACTGCCAAGAATGGCAGTTTTGATAAAAACACAATATTTTCATCAAATTATGTCATTGGTCATTTTTAGTATATGACAATTAAATTTATGTATAAAAATTAATTGATAGTCATTCAAATTATTAACATGTATGGTAGTTATTCAAATTATGTCATTGGTCATTTTTAGTATATGATAATTAAATCCATTTATAAAAATTAATTAATAGCCATTCAAATTATTAACATGTATGGTAGTTATTCAAATTATGTCATTGGTCATTTTTAGTATATGTTAATTAAATCTATTTATAAAAATTAATTGATAGCCATTTATAGTATATAGCAATTAAATCTTTTGAGTGATTTATAAATTTACACAATTGAGAGCTTAACCAACGCAATTTGATATGAAAGATAGAAATTTAGGGGGCATGTAAGTAATATAGCAAATAATACAAACACTTGGCGTGCATCGCACCATATCACACCAAAACTATAATACACTTGCGATACGGCTTCACCACACCACCAAATGTATCCCGAAGGACACGAGCAAGATTAAAATCATAATTAGAAATAATAAGAAGTGCTAGCTACTCAACTACGTGCCCGTGTCAAAATATGACATGCTCAAACCCCCGTGTCAGAAGAAAACCCCTAAATTAATCCGTATCATCAAATTATCGTGATACGGCCTATACGTATCTAATTGTGGATACGACACTAGTCTCACACAACCAAACATATATTAATTTGTTCTAATTAACCTATTGACAAACACAAGATGTGCCAATCTCGGAATTCTCCCAAAATTGACACACAATATCACATAACTTCCTCCATAGGCCTCCTATAAACCTAATTCCACTTCCTATGGGTAGCCTTAGTACATGGGAGGGTTCATAATGATTAAACTACAGATTAAGAGTCTAATTAGAGAGGAAAAACTAAATTATACCTATTGGAAGATGGATTTCCAATGCAAGTCTCTAAATGAGTGTCAAGAGCCTTCAACTTGTGCTCCTTCCTCCTTCTTATAGATTATTGCCTCCTCCTTGTTCCAATAGCCTCCAATGGTGAGTAGAGAAGGAATTGTGAAGGAATTTGGGTAGGGATGAAGAAATTTGGAAGAGAAATTTTTTAGATCTAGAATTGATATGAATGGATGAAGGGAGAGAGTCTCTCTCCTCCCCCTCCTATGGCCGGCCTTGCCCCTACTCCAAGTCATAATGAAAAATCCATAATACCCCTTGGGGCTTGTCATAAAGGAATTAATTAAGGAGGAAGTTTCTAATCCAATTAGTCTCACTAATTAAGTCATCCTCCTAATGAATGGGCTAACTATTAGGCTTGATTGTTGGGCTCAAATCTAGCTAGAATTAATGTTGGTCTATAAGTCTATTCTAATCTAGTTAGGTCCACTAACACAAGTCCAAAATCAAATATAACATCTAAAAATAAATAAATAGTACAATAAGTAAATATTCAATAAGCACATAAATTATGAAATGACTAAAATATCCTTCCTAGAAAATATGGTAGTGACAGGTATCTCCGTTTAATTTCATTAAAATAATAATTAAATATTGTATATGTAAGTAAATAAAATATATAATAAAAGATAAGCTAGAAATTGGAAAAAGTACGTCACCTTCGTGGACATTGTTGTTGCAAATGACTTTAACCCGCAAGAATGGTTCCATGGTAAATTGGAACATTCTACTATATTTTGTTCTGATCGTTTCTAAAATGTAAAATAAAACAAATGGAGAATATATAACCAAGACAAAGTATACTTCTAACACCCTGGGAACACCTCACGTTGGGCAGCCTCCAACAATTTATCGATGTTATGCAGCACCTCCCTATGAATGTATCATCCTTCCAATCATGGCCCATGTAATACCCCCTGTCACGTCCCGATTCTGTAGAATCGATAGTCGTCCCCCGGGCGTGACCGCCGTACGGGCCTAGGTTGCGCACCGCACAAGGCTAAAGTATTTTTGCATAACGAGCACATATTCAGAGTACGCAGATAAATTAAAACACAAGTTGAAGATGGAAAAGTTCTCTTTATTGATATATGAACATCTATTACAAACTCTTGAACGAGTCAGCTAATTTGTCGCACGGGCTTACAAAAGTGTTAACGCAAAATGAGATAGCAGTCCTGTACATTATATTCCTTTACTAAACTTTAAAATATAAGACCTCCTGGAGGGATGACGGTTTTCCCTCTGAGCTGCATTGTGTTGGGTTGCAAGCTCCTTGCTTCAAAATGTTTCAAAGGGGCGCGGTCTGAACACACCGACAGCTGGACTGGATCGGGAAGACGACTTCAGCTCCTTGCTCGGATCTCCTTGGTGCGGGGAACCTGTTTCAACGAGGGTCAATACATCAAAATATACTGGTGAAGGTGAACTAACCCAACTATACCAATCAACACGTTATTTTAATGAAGCATGCACATTTTTGTGGTCTTTCTATCTTGCCTTAGACCATTTTTACAAGCAGCAGTATATATATAAACTACTGAAATAAACTTGCCACCGTTCGGTGGCTTTTACCTGCCCGTCTGAACCACCTGCACAATACTTACCATGCCTTCCCTGCCACGAAGACACAAGTTAGCTTGCAACAGGTTTAAATATACGAGGGGATCACTGGCGTAAGCCATAATGGACGATATAGTCTTTGGCGGAATAGCATGCAACGAAAGTACAATAGGCATTACAAGACATTCCATCAAGTACAAGAGACTAAACAATAGGTTCTCCCCGGATCGGATCGGTGCCAGTGCCCCAGTGACCGTCCGCAAGAACCGTGACCTTGTGCACAAGTTGTCCGTGATCAAACGGTATTTTTACTAAGTTAACAATTTATGCAGTTGAGGCAACACGAGTACAAGACAAGTAGCATTGCATGATTCATTTTGCATAGCCTTCCTGAACAATTATTCGCATACAAGGTGTGTTCCATACTTAGCACAATTTATAGAAGTAATATGCATTCTAACTTGTATTTGTGCATATGATGAACACTTCCAAACAAACAAGCATGCAGTATAAGTAATCGTTCCCAAGTTTAATGACAAGCATAATAATCCATGTCTATTCCCATTTTATCTTGACATCTTTTAGTTATTACTTGGTATCGTTGATCGGGGCAAGCAAGAATGCAAGATTTATTTAGGTGTGAGGCTTGGAAGAAAGGCCAACTGAATCGAATATAAGCCACTCACTTAGTTGGTTGGAAGGGAGAAGGAAAGAGGTGCTTCAGGACTCCGCTCGCGCGTCTTCTACTGCCCGTTCACCTGTATTGCCACGAACAACTGATCAATACCTCTTCCACTCTTTCCATTATCGAAATTGAAATACATTTCAACGAACGAAAATAATGAAATCCATCGAAGCCGTTCAAGAAAACTCAAAAAAATTCGAAAACCAACTCAAGGCACGAAAGCAACAAGCGACAGCGAAAACTGAGGCAACAAAAGATGCATCGGAGAGGTCCCTCCTGACTCTGCCGCTAAGTCGATCCCACAGGCACGGTACACTGAATATGGGAATCGATTTTGAAGAAGCAAATCCATAAAGAGGATGGGTTCTTGTTTTAATCTATTCCGATCGAACGATACCGTCTTGTATTTGTTAGCCACGCTCCCCGAATAGGGAAAATGGGGCACCATATCCTACCCAACTAATTGGAAGCTTCGTCCTCGAAACTTAGGAATAGAACCTATCTCTATGAAACATTAGGCTAAGGATGGCGATCATGACGCAACGGACAGTCATGAACTGCATGGTTTGATTCGCCACAGGCTAGGCATAACCCAAGTTTCAGACGAAATTTATTAGCCGCATGTCCCGGCTTCCTGCAGAAGTTACAAGGTTTCCCTGCAGTTTCTCTCTGCTGACTATCTTTGTTAGGATTCTTCGCAGCGGTATTTCCTTTCTCGTTGCTTTGGCATTTGTGATTGGAGGTATGCACAGCGCCGGCAGCAACATGAGGATATTGCGGTTCAAGAGATAGGGCATGTTTCATGACTCCCTGCATTATCTGGTACTGATGAATGACAACATGTGCATGGATGGCAGGGTGTAGACCTCCTTCAAACCTTCTAGCTCGAATCGCTGCATCAGGTAAATAGGCGCTAGCGAATTTGGAGAGTCGGTTGAATTCAGCGAAATACTGCTTAACTGTCATGCTCCCTTGTCGTAGCTGCACAAACTCGTTCTCCTTCTGACGACGCGCAAGAGGGGGTATGAACTCCTCTTCAAAAGGTCGCCCATGAGATTGCCTCCTCTCTATGGTCAACTTGAAGAGATCGTCGATGCACGTCCCACCAATCGTGCACGTTGAGGCGGAGCTATAGTTGCGCACATGCAATGCGCTTCTCTTCGAGGGCCTCTAGTAGAGCGAAGTGGTCTTCAAGTTCGGCCAACCAATCTAGAGCCACGATTGGGTCCTCAGTCCCCTTGAACGGCATGTTGCAGACTTTCTTGAAGTCGCCAAAGTCGAAGGCAGTCACATCCCTCTTTCTTGGAGTTTGAGGCATCTCAACTTCAAGCACGGGCTGTTCCACCGAGTCGCCGCTGTTGCCGCAGAATGGTTGGAGGCCAAAGTTTGCATGATCTGTTGCAGGGTATCTACCTGCTTCTGTTGGACTGAGAATCGAGCTTCTACATTGTCTTGAAACTTTAGTTGCCTTTCCTCCGCTCGCTTTTCGGCCTGTTCATAGCGAGCCTCGTCCCTTTATTGGTTTACCTCCAACATCCGCCACATTTGCTGGATAGGATCAACGCGAGACATGGCTCGCTGGCTTCACGAACTTCCCGAAGTAGCCGAACTACTTTCTTGTCCTTGCGTTTCGTCCGGTGCTAGCGCTGAGGATTGCGCTGGTGCCATTCCTTCAAAAGAAGGTAAATTACATTAGGATCATAATGTATTATGGACTCATTGCATGAACGTATCTCATTTTGGCCTAACTAGTTCAAGAGTACGTATAGGAATTTGATCGTTAAAAGAACTTTTTTAGTGCGAGGGTTAAGGAACTTGAAGCTGTGCTCTGGTACCAATATGTCATGCCCCGATTTCGTAGAATCGATAGTCGTCCTCCAGGCGTGACCGCCGTGCGGGCCTAGGTTGCGCACCGCACAAGGCTAAAGTATTTTTGCATAATGAGCACATATTCAGAGTACGCAGATAAATTGAAACACAAGTTGAAGATGAAAAAGTTCTCTTTATTAATATATGAACATCTATTACAAACTCTTGAACGAGTCAGCTAATTTGCCGCACGGGCTTACAAAAGTGTTGACGCAAAATGAGATAGCAGTCCTGTATATTACATCCCTTTACTAAACTTCAAAATATAAGACCTCCTGGAGGGATGACGGCTTTCCCTCTGAGCTGCATTGTGTTGGGTTGCAAGCTCCTTGCTTCAAAATGTTTCAAAGGGGCGCGATCTGAACCCGCCGACAGCTGGACGGGATCGGGAAGATGACTTCAGCTCCTCGCTCGGATCTCCTTGGTGCGGGAAACCTGTTTCAACGAGGGTCAGTACATCAAAATATACTGGTGAAGGCGAGCTAACCCAACTATACCAATCAACATATTGTTTTAATAAAGCATGCATATTTTTGTGGTCTTTCTATCTTGCCTTAGTCCATTTTTACAAGCAGCTGTATATATATAAACTACTGAAATAAACTTGCCACCGTTCGGTGGCTTTTACCTGCCCGTCTGAACCACCTGCACAATAGTTACCATGTATTCCCTGCCACGAAGACACAAGTTAGCTTGCAACAGGTTTAAATATACAAAGGGATCACTAGCGTAAGCCATAATGGACGATATAGTCTTTGGCGGAATAGCATGCAACAAAAGTACAAGAGGCGTTGCAAGACATTTCGTCAAGTACAAGAGACTAAACAATATGTTTTGCCCGGACCAGATCGGTGCCAGTGCCCCAGCGACCGTCCGCAAGAATCGTGACCTTGTGCACAAGTTGTCCGTGATCAAACGGTATATTTACTAAGTTAATAATTCATGCAGTTGAGGTAACACGAGTACAAGACAAGTAGCATTGCATGATTCATTTTGCATAGCCTCCCTGAACAATTATTCGCATACAAGGTGTGTTTCATACTTAGCACAATTTATAGAAGTAATATGCATTCTAACTTGTATTTATGCATATGATGAACATTTCCAAACAAACAATCATGTAGTATAAGTAATCGTTCCCAAGTTGAATGACAAGCATAATAATCCAAGTCTATTCCTATTTTATCTTGACATCTTTTAGTTATTACTTGGTATCGTTTGATTGGGGCAAACAAGAATGCAAGATTTATTTAGGTGTGAGGCTTGGAAGAAGGGCCAATTGAATCAAATATAAGCCACTCACTTAGTTGGTTGGAAGGGAAAAGAAAAGAGGTGCTTCAGGACTCCGCTCACGCGTTATCTACTGCTCGTTCACCTGCATTGCCACGAACAGCTGATCAATACCTCTTCCACTCTTTCCATTATCGGAATTAAAATGTAGTTCAACGAACAAAAATAATGAAATCCATCGAAGCCGTTCAAGAAAACTCAAGCAAATCCAAAAACCAACTCAAGGCACGAAAGCAACAAGCGACAGCGAAAACTGAGGCAACAAAAGATGCAACGGAGAGGTCCCTCCTGACTCTGCCGCTAAGTCGATCCCAGGGGCACGGTCCACTGAATATGGGAATTGATTCCAAAGAAGCAAATCCATAAAGAGGATGGGTTCTTGTTTCAATCTATCCCGATCGAACAATACCGTCTTGTATTTCTTAGCCGCGCTCCCCGAATAGGGGAAACGGGGCGTCACACCCCCCACAATAGTCTTATCGTAATTCAGGAAATTCGTCTTGATCGTCTTCTTTATCTGACATTTCAATATTACCCTCATCATCTGATACTTGATTTTGATACTCGGTAACAAGTTCTCCATGCTACACCCAATTCTTATAAGATATCATCCTTCCATGTCGAACTAACTAATTCTTCCACTACCAAATTTTGGTCAATAAGTGACGTTATTAGTGACGTCAGAGCTAAACATTGCTAATTTATGTAAATTTAGTGACTCCATAAAAATATCGCAATACGTCAGAAATAACTCCGTTTAGCGACGTTCAATGACTACTTTTAGTATTATGGGAACAGACGACGCTAGGAGTTGTGAAACATCACTAATTTTTTATAAATAACGACGTTTAGTGACATCGTGCAATATATGTCACCAATGTTTTTTAAAAATAACGACGTTTGATGACTTGATGCACGTCATTAATTTATTTTAAAAACAACGATGTTTAGTGACGTATTACACGTCGTCAATTTTTAATAACTACGACGTTTAGCGACGTCATCTTGAGATGTCATTAATTACTTTCATATAGGGTTCAAATTTCATTTTCCCCCATCTATTCCTAAATTTTTATCCCAAATTTCAAAGACCCGACGAACTCTCCCTTTCGGCGACTCGACTGCATAGCTCCTCCCCTCCTGTGACCCTATGCCCCTCCCCTTCGGCCATCATCTACATCATCATCACCATATCCAACTTCATCACCATCATCATCATTATTATTGCCACCACCGTATGACTCCTTCCCTCCGACGACTTTGTTCCCCTTCCCTCCTCTCACCGTGCTCTGGCTCCCCACCGCCTTTGATGAGCGCCCCGTCGGATCTCTAATCAGTCAACCCCTCTCCTTGGTCAGGTAAACCCTAATCTCAATTATCTTGACATGGACCCTCAATAACATTGATACAGACCTATACCCTAATTATCCTGACAATGACATGGACACACTGACATTAACATGGAATGTGTGTTTGAAAATGGAGTGTGTGTGTATGTGTGTGGTGACTAAAAATATGATAGCCGAGCTTGATCCTTCCCTTCCAGAGGATCAGGGAGGCCTCGCAGCTGAGATCTAGGATCAAACAACTTTAGATAGCTTATAGAACACTATTATATTTGCCTGAATTTTGTCGCTGGTAGTCTACTGTCTTATGTAATACTTTTGGATCTAGACTCTTTGAAGTTGTTTGACCTAAAACTTTCAAACATTATATATTAAAGGGAACAATGATGAAGAGATAAAGGAATTTAAATCTCATCTGCAGTAGTGATCCGCTATAAAGGACTTGGGAATCCTAAAATATTTTCTAGGTATGGAGATTGCCTACTCACTTAAAGGTTTATTTCTTAACCAACGTAAGTATGGTTTGGATTTGCTAAAGAAAACTGGAAAACTTGAGGCTAAAGTAGTTCCAACTCATGTAGATACCTCTATTAAATTAAATTCTGAAGGTACGCCTTTACAGGATATTGGGTAGTTCCAACGTCTACTAGGGAGACTAATTTATCTTACTATTACTAGACCTGATATCTCTTATGCTGTAAGTATGATCAGTCATTTTATGCATAAATCATGTGACAAACATCTACAGGCAGCAAACAGAGTTCTCTAGTACTTAAAGGGGTCTCCGGGTCGTGGCATTTGGATGAGAAAAAATGGGCATATCGATGTTAAAGGATACACGGATGCATATTGGGCTGGTAGTCAGACGGATAGACGATCTACCTTCGGGTTCTGTACTTTTGTTGGTGGAAATCTTGCAACGTGAAGAAGTAAAAAATAATCTGTAGTTGCATGCTCCAGTACAGAAGTTGAGTATCGGTAGATGGCCTCCACATCAAGTGAATTGGTTTGGCTTCATGCACTATTATGTGATTTAAGATTTAAACCCTATTTACCCATGAATATGTACTATGATAACCAATCAGCCATTTACATTGCATCTAACCCTATGTTCCATGAGAGGACCAAACATACAGAGATTGATTGCCACTTTGTACGTAAGAAGGCGGAAGAGAATACTATCTGCACACCCTACACAAGAAGCAAAGATCGGTTAGCGGATATCTTTACCAAGGGTTTGACAACATATCGGCTTCAAGAGATTTTGACCAAGTTGGGATCAATTGACATTTTTGCACCAACTTGAGGGCGAGTGTTCGAGAAGAGGACAGAGTGTATCTTATTTCAACTGATTTGTTACAACCGACTCTCATCTTGTTATAACTGATTTGGTTATAACTAACCAATAGTTTAGGAGCCCAAACGTGCCTATATATTTAGGCTTTCTATCCTTATATTGCATGAGTAAAATTATTGAAAAGCTTTCCTCTTCTACCGTAGATGTAGGCATTGCCTAATCACGTAATTCCTGTGTGTTCTAGTCTTGAAATTCAAGTTTCTTTAGTGTCATAACTGTTTTCCGTAACCACATTATAATATAAATATATTTTTATGAGAAAATATATTTTTACGAGAAAAAAAATTTATTATTATATTAATAATTTGTTTATGAACTTCTAGGATTTTAATATAATAATATTTATTTTTGTTAATATTAATTATAGTTAGGATTAGATATTAATTTGATTTAGGATTAGATTCTTCTCCTATATGGATACAAATTTCTTCTCCTACTCCTATACGTACATGGATCCGTTCTTCCACTATATATATTCATAGTTGTAAAACTTTTTACATCATCCATTAATAAAATTATTATTTCTTCTCCTTTATTTGTTTCATGGTATAAGAGCATAGAGTTTTTTCAATCCTAGGACCGCTTCATCATCTTCGTTAGTTAATCCTCCAAACAAAAAAAAACCAAACAAAAAAAATCTCGCCTTTACCGGCTACTTCTCCACAAGATCTAGCCGTCGTCATAGTCGACAAAAAACAAAGTCCTCTATGTACCTATTGCAAAAAGCATGGTCATTATGCTATTGTCTGCCATGCTCGTCAGTGGTCTGGTATGATTTGTTCTTACTGCCATAGGCCTGGTCATCTAGTGGATAATTATTTCCTGCTTCATCCACATTTAAGAACTCAATTCTTCAAGCGGGTACAAATAAGGGATACTTCCTCGACTCACTATTCGGTACCTCAGGTTCAGACATCAGCTCAGGCTCAGACGTACATCAGCAGATATTCAGCATCATCTTACTCAGTTAGAGCTCCAGGTCTACCGTCACCCTATCTTTGCTAGTTCGTCTGCATCTGCCTCTACTAGTATGTCTACTTCTTGGATATTAGACTCTGGTGCTTCTCATCATATGACTTATGACCTTAGTCTTTTATCTAGTATTACACCTTTACCATCCTACTTTCCCTTTTTACACACAGCTGATGGTTCTCAGTTGGTTATCACTCAATCTGGCTCCATTATTTTTGATGCTTTGGGTCTTTCTTTTGTCTTACATGTTCCCCATCTTACTTTCCACCTCATATCGGTCAGTAGCATTTGTGAGAGTAAATTTATTGTTTCTTTTTATTCCCTCATATGTTCTGTGAATGATCCTCGTTCGGGCCAGACGATTGGTCGTGCTCATAGGAAGGGACGGTTGTACCATTTAGAGTGTCTTCATCTTCCATCAACTCAAACTTTGAGTTCTATTTATGCTTTTGTCGTCAAGTCTGATGCTGACTTATGACACAGATGCTTAGGTCATATCTCAGAACCTCTTCTAAAGAATTTATTTCACATGTACGGACTGTAAGTTGGACGGGGTTCTTTCTCTTCTCTATCCACATATATGGACTGTAAGTTGGCAAACATATTGCCCTACCTTTTCCTAAGAGTTTATCTAAATCTAGTAGTATTTTTGAATTAGTTCATTCTGACATAAGAGGACCTGCTTCTATCCCATCTATGAGTGGTTTTGTCTACTACGTGAGCTTTATTGATGATTACACTCGTTATACTTGGGTCTATCTTATGCGTCACTGTTCTGATCTCCCAACCATTTATATGACGTTTAATACTATGATTCACACTCAATTCAATGCTAGGATTACAACTTTCTATTTTGATTATGCTCGTATCTCTCCATTACGATGCGATCTATCTTGCAATCTCACGACACCCTTTTTTAGCAGTCTTGCCCTTATACTTATAAACATAATCAGATAGACGAGCAAAAATATCGTCATATTCTTGAAACTATTTGTGCTCTCTTGTTATCCTCTTCTTTCCTCAAAATTTCTGGGCAGAAGCCATTATTACTTCTGTTAATCTTATCAATATCACTCATTCCTCTGTTTTATCTAGTAGGACACCTCATGAGAGTCTTTATTCGTGTCATCCTGATTACAGTATGCTTCGAACTTTTGGATGCACTTGTTTTATCCTTCTTCCTATTACTGAGCATACAAAGCTGACAGCCTGATCAGCCAAGTGCTTCTTACTCGGTTTTAGTTTCGAGCACAAGGGACACCGTTGTTATAATCCCTTGGCCCGTCATCTTCGTATATCTTGTCATGTCACCTTTCTAGAGGACTCTCCATATTTTACTGTCCCACCTCCGGATGTTCACTTTTTGTTCCCACCAACTCCATCATCTAGTGTTTCCATTGATCCTACTCCTTTTCTCCCCTCTCCTGGTACAACTGCTCCTATGATACCTCCTTTGCTAACTCACGAGGATCCTCCACAAATTCTACTAGCCCTCGTAATGTCATATTCTCCACCATCCACGCCTCTACCACAACCTCTTCATCAATCCCAACGTACTCATCGACCTCCTTCATGTTTTACTCCTGATTGTTCCGGTCCACTGGACAAGTTTGGTTTTACCACCTTAGTCTCATATTCTCTATAGTTTCATTCATTTCTTACTGCTATCCATAATACACGAGAGCCCAATTCTTATCAAGAGGCTGTTCAGTACCCTGAGTGGCAAGTGGCTATGGCAGAGGAGTTTCGAGCATTTCAGCAGACAAGTAATTGGGATGTTGTTCCACTTCCAGACGGGGTCAGCCTATTAGTTGCAAGTGGGTCTTCAAGGTCAAGTATCGACCTGATAGATCTATTGAGCGACACAAGGCTCGACTTGTTGCCCGAGGTTTTACTCAGGAGCATGGGATTGACTATGATGGGACCTATGCACCTGTTCCTCAAATAACCAAGTTCGTGTATTACTAATTGTTGTTGCCGTTCGTCAGTGGTCACTTTATCAAATGGTTGTGAAGAACTCTTTTCTTCAAGGTTCTTTATCCGAGGTTGTCTATATGGATCCCCCTCCAGGTCTTTCTACTCCGCCAGGACATGTTTGTCTCCTTTGTCGTGCTATCTATGGTCTAAAGCATGCTCCCCGAGCTTGGTTTGAGTATTTTTGAAGTACAATTTGTGAGGCAAGTTTTCAGTAATGTTCTCAGGATTATTCTCTTTTTGTGCGGTCGTCACTGCAGGGACGAGTTCTTCTTTCACTCTATGTAGATGTCATAATTTTGACTGGCAATGATTCATCAGGAATTGTAGCTCCTCAGAGGTACCTTCATCAGCAGATTTAGATGAAAAATCTTGGCAATCTTCAATATTTTCTTGGACTAGAGATTGCAAAAGATAAGAGAGGGATACTTGTTTCTCAGCAGAAATATACTTCAGAGATTATTTTGTTTGTTGCTGTAAACCCCCTGATTTTTCAAATTTTTCAAAACTGGATTTTTCATAATTTTCTGGAATTTTCTGGGAATTTTCTGTAATTTAAAAACAGGGTTTTAATTATTCAATGATTTTTAATTGATATTAAATAATATTAAAATACTATGAAAATAATATTTTTGGATGTAAAATGAAAAACTGGACTTAGGGCAATTTTTCTGGAATTTATCGGACCCCGGACCTATTTTTAAATGCCTAAAAACTATTTATTTAATTATTTAATTATTTATTAAATTATTTATTAATATTATTTATTATTACTATTATTTTATTTTTAAATATACCCAGCCCATTGGGCCGGCCCGGCCCACGAGCCCAGCCCAACCCGAACCCTGCCCAGCGGGTCGGGTCGGATCGGATCCGCCGCCCGACCCGCAGACCCCAACCCGCGTCTCCACCCTCTCCCCCACGACCCGCGGCGGCCCGCTTCCTTCGCCGCCCCGCCCGCGGCCACGCCTCCGCCAGCGCCGCGCTGCCCGCCACGTCGCCGCCTTCCCCGGCCGCTCCTCCCTCTCCCTCCCCTATAAGAAACCCGCCACCGTCGAGCCCCCACCGCCTCAACCCACCACGCCGCCACCGCCACTACACCGCCAGCGCCGCCTCACCGACGACGCGCCGTCCGCCGCAGCTCCCTCCTCCGTTTCCCCCATCTCCGGCGGCTTCCCCCACCGCCGGCAGCCGTAGCGAGCACAGCAGCAGCTCGAGCAGTCCCCGACGCCCTCCGGCCGCCGTGCCCGCGCCGCCGCCTCCGCCAGCAACGTCGGCGCCGCCCAGCCTCCTCCGGCCGGCCTCCTCCGCCGCAGCGCCGCCGGATCTCCGGCCGACTCCCCAAACCCTAACCCTAAACTGAATTCCTGTGTCCGACCGTGTCGGACACGTGTCGGACACGATTTTGACCCCGGTTTCTCGGGTCCCTTCAGGTGCGTGTAACTTTTTGCTCGTAGCTCCGTTTTCGATTTCTCAAATTGCGTTGCGAAGCCTGTATGACCCTCTCGGTGTTCGGACAAACTGTTCGGGGCATCGCGTCCTGTGGTGATCGCACACCGCGATCCAAAAACAGGAAAAACCCAGACCCTGTTTCACCCAGGAACCGAGTCCGTCCCGCCAAACGGGACGACTTGGTCGCGCGCGGTCTTCACAGACACGAGCGCCTCGTCGATACGGACATGTGGGATTTCGCAGAAGCTGATTCGGGTGTGCGTGCACACCGGAATCAACGCGTATCCGCGGACATCGCCCCGTATCCGCCTTTTCTGCAATTCACCCTAACTTTGTGTACACACGTCGGATCGAGACAAAACTTGTGCCATCATACTCGTAGCGATACGCTGGTCCTGTGGGTCAAGTTTGGTTCGATTCTGAGAACGTTGACGAAATCGCGTGTCGTGGGCCCCACAGGCCCCGCTCGACGGGCGATTTTATGAATGGCTCATCGAAATCCAATTCTGAAAGTTCCGTTGGGTTCGTATTAGCGTTTCTGACCTGTTGACACTAAGTTTGGTGAATTTGGAGACCGTTGACCCTGACGCGTTTTTCGGTGCAAAGCGGGCCCACCGGTGGACCCCGTTTTGACCCGAAACTGCCGTTTCTGTCCTTGTCTCCAAATTGGACCCAAGGACAGGCATTTCTAGCTGATTGATACTTTTTGGATCTGATGGGGATGTTTGTTTCAGCAACCGGAGTACCGCCTGTAATTCCAGCTGAAGTCAGAGCCGCAATTGGAACAGGGACCACAGGCAAGTGTACCTTGCCAAATCCTGCAGCTTGCTAATTATTTTCTGGATTTAATTATGCAATAATGGACAAGTAAAGCTTGCCAAATCTCAGTAATTCTTGACATAGTATTTTAATGGATTTCTTGTGGAATTAAATATAAACATGTTTTAACTGCTTAACCTAGGAAACGGGTGACGTGCTTAGTGTCCGATCATAGTCGGGTGCCAACTCCGTACGCGGAGTTGTGTAACGTCACATAGACATGGATAACGAGACCCGAAAATTCTTGTACTTGTCCTATCAAGTACACCAGAACCCAGGACACTTGGCACTATTTCATGAGACAGAGTCTTCCTGAGACATTCAAGGTGATCACTACTAGAATAAGCGGGATTAGCGACGTATTTTAGCGACTCCAAGTAAAAACGTCACTAAATTAGCGACTCCGTAAATATCGTCGCTAGACGTCGCTAAATGGCGACATTTAGCGACGTTTAGCGACTTTTATTAAGATTTTAAATTAATCGTCGCTATAAGTTCAATTAAGGTCGCTAAACGTCGCTAATATATCTTATTTAGCGACGTTTAGCGTCGTAATTAGCGACGTATCTTTCAAAAATATTTAGCCACGTATTTAGCGACGACTTTGGAGTCGCTAGTTTTTTATTTTAGCGACGTTTTTACCTTGACGTCGCTAAACGTCGCTAAATTTTGATTAATTAGGGCTCAGTTTTCTTTTCTCCATCTGTCAAAAATTTTGAAACGCTTCGATTTCCCCCGCCCCCCCCCCTCTCCGGCGACCGGGTCTCCGACCGCTGCGGCTACTCCGGCATCTCCCTCCTCCTCCTCGAGCTCTAGGTAATCTCTCTCTCTCTATCTCTCTCTCATGTGACACTGACACAAGACACACGCACACAGACACGACACACGCACACAGACACTGAGGAGTGGTACACGAGACACACGACACACACACACAGACGCAGACACACACACACGACACACATACACGACACACACACAGACACACAGACGCAGACACATACACGATACACACACACACACGCAGACACACACACACACAGACGCATATTAGGGTTAGGGTTAGGTTTAGGGTTAGGGTTAGGGTTAGGGTTAGGTTTTTTGACCAGGGTTAGGGTTAGGGTTAGGGTTAGATTTATGGTTAGGGTTAGGGTTAGGGTTAGGTTTTTTGACCTGGGGTTAGGGTTAGGTTTAGGGTTAGGGTCAGATTCATCTTCTCAAAAGCAAGTGGTACACGAGACACTCGACACACACACACAGACGCAGACACACGACACACATACACGACACACACACAGACACACAGACGCAGACACACACACGACACACACACACACACACAGACACACACACACACAGATGCATATTAGGGTTAGGGTTAGGTTTAGGGTTAGGGTTAGGTTTTTTGACCTGGGGTTAGGGTTAGGGTTAGGGTTAGGGTTAGGGTTAGGTTTTTTGACCTGGGGTTAGGGTTAGGGTTAGGTTTAGGGTTAGGGTCAGATTCATCTTCTCAAAAGCAAGTGGTACACGAGACACATGACACACACACACAGACGCAGACACACGACACACATACACGACACACACACAGACACACAGACGCAGACACACATACGACACACACACACGCAGACACACACACACAGACGCATATTAGGGTTAGGGTTAGGTTTAGGGTTAGGGTTAGATTTTTTGACTGGGGTTAGGGTTAGGGTTAGGGTTAGGGTTAGGTTTTTTGACCTGGGGTTAGGGTTAGGGTTAGGTTTAGGGTTAGGGTCAGATTCATCTTCTCAAAAGCAAGTGGTACACGAGACACACGACACACACACACAGACGCAGACACACGACACACATACACGACACACACACAGACACACAGACGCAGACACACACACGACACACACACACACACGCAGACACACACACACAGACTCATATTAGGGTTAGGGTTAGGTTGTAAAACCCCTATTTCAAAAAAATTGTATTTATTATTAATTAATAATTTAATTAAGGTAATTATGTGCTAAATAGGAGAAATAGATTTTTAATAATTTTTATGTTAGGTGTTCGGGCACTTAGATGACTTATGGGACCTTCAGGAATTTTTCGGAATTTATTCCATGTAGGAGACCCATTGAGCAGTTGCTAGCCTAACGATGTGCAATACCCTAATCTATAAAATTTTTCTTATGAGTATATATATATATATATGTATATACAAATATATATATACGTATATATATTTTATAAATAAAGAAAAGAAAGAAAAAGAATTTATTAATATAATAAGTATAATAATATAATAATAATAATAATGTTAATAATAATACAATTACTTTTCCTTTAGTTTTGCTACAGAACGCTTGCTGAATGCTAAGCCTCCCTAAGCAACTCAGAATTCCTAGTTCCATTCACGCGGCCAGGAACCCTTCGTCCTTTCTTTTTTTTCATTAACCTATAAACCGAACACTTCCCCCTCTCTTAATATATATGATATATATATATATATATATATATATATATATATATATATATATATATATATATATATAGTTAGTTTCCCAAAACCCTAATCTAATATTCCCAGACCTTCTCTTCCCATCTAGAGCCGTCACCGCAGCCTGAGAAGCCTCCCCAAGCCATCCAACCATCCCGTCGACGCCGACATCGCGAACTGCAGTTTCCCACTCGAAGCACCTTCGCTCCGGCGTGTTTTTCCGTTGACTCGCTCGACCAAACGCGGTTCTGTTTTCATAGGTATGATCTTCCCTTAACCCTCTCAAATATTTGTTTTATAGCCTACCTCGGAAAACGTGTGCCCCTAGGTGAAAAACAGCGTCCAAAGTTGGACGAGCAGACAGAATTCTGCAATCGCAGAATTCCAGATTGACCACCAATATTGCCGAGTTCGTATCTCCCACCCCAGAGATCCGAATTCGGTGATTCTTTTTGATACCTGTAGATTAGATGACCTAGTTTATTTTCTGTATATTAACTTTGTGCTATTAGTTGCTGTGGACAAATATATATTCGTCACAAAACTGCGCGCACCCACTTTTTCCGGTTTTCCAAAAGTTGGAGATCGGAGCGCGCCCCGCCAAACGGGACCGCCCCGCCGTGTGCCAAGTGTACCAAATTGTACACACAGCATAACGGGACACGTGAAAATTCGTGGGGACTGATTCGGACGCGTGAGCGCGCCGGAATCAAGCCGTATCCGCGGACACATCTCGTGTCGCCACTTTTGTGGAACTCGCGTTTATTTTGTGCACGGTCGTCAGAATGCGACGAAACTTGCGCCACTGGACTCGTGGTAATATGCTGGTCCTGTGACCCAATTTTCACGCATTTCTGAGACGGTTGACCAGATCGCCAATTGGCGGGCCCCACAGTTGACTTTTTGGACCAAATTTTGTTCGACTCATCGGAATCCACATTTGGACATACCGTTGGGTTCGTATTGACATCTAGAGTTGTTTGACCTATAGTTTGTCCCATTTAGAGACTGTTATCCTTGGCACGCTTTTCGGTGCAAAGTGGGCCACACGTGGACCCAACTTTTGCCCGAAATTACCATTTTGCCCCTGTGTCCAAATTGGACGAAAGGGATGTGCTTTTTAGCTATTTTGCTCATTCTGGGAACGTTGGTGATGTTTATTTCAGCATCCGGAGACGTTCATTCTGAGGCCGTAGTTTCTGACTCTTGGTGTTGACATTGGGACACTACATTTTGCAGCCTTCTTGCTAGGCAAGATACCTTGCCAAATTGTTTACAGTACTTTGCATGCTATTTATATTTCTGTTCATTTAATTTATTTTTGTATAGTTCTTGCATGTGTAGTTTTCCTTTCAGTCATTACTATATATTAGATATGTTGACATACACTTGACACTTAGTATCATAGAGGACAATTATTAGGCGTATGGGCTTTTGACCACTCTGGTAAACCGTAGTATATAGTTCGCACTACGGGCGTGTGTGTCCGCTGGTCGCTACCCCCGCGGTATGTCGATTTCTGGAGTCTCGCTGGTCGCTACCCCCGCGGTATGTCGATTTCTGATGTCCATTGACGTGTGTGTGAGTTGTGAGGATTAGATCGAGTAGCCTACCCTTGCCCATACGTCGAAAAGTTGTCCTCACTTGCATTCATATAGATTGTCTTGTACAG
Source organism: Iris macrosiphon (assembly GCA_036927795.1). Taxonomy (NCBI): domain Eukaryota; kingdom Viridiplantae; phylum Streptophyta; class Magnoliopsida; order Asparagales; family Iridaceae; genus Iris; species Iris macrosiphon. Next base: position 8,374,380 of record JAYESA010000011.1, read on the forward strand.
CGTACTTATTTATTTTTAAATTATATGCATGTTTACTGTATTCAAGTTGGCTCGTATTTTCTGTATCTTGTTACGTCCCTCTGAGGACCTGGTCCGCTGCCAGGTGTATCTGCTCTTGAGTATTTGCAGGAGTACGGGCCTGGACCTGACGTATTATTTTCTGTCGAGGAGATCTTACCTTCTGAGCATCGTTGATTTTCTGGCGATGGATTCTTTTAGCTGATACACTTCTGTCTTTACATTATTTTATATTGGAGATTTTACACTCCTCTCTCATTTTAGTTTTGGATATAGTCATTGGTAGTGGATTTGTCTCCACCCGACTATTATTGTGGATATTTCAGACTCCTTATTCTAGTTAGTATTTCTTTTCTATGACTTGTTGTGTGGATGAGATTAGCATATCTGTGACTTGTGACATTATATATACCACATGTGAGTTTATATTCATATTACAGCGTACGTTTGGGTTATGGTTTCCATATATTGGAGTTGCCATACCCATGCGGCTGGCATGCTTACGTGTCCCTAGTCCTACGTATTTGGGACTGGGACGTGACATATTTTTGTGGTGGCCCATGCAGGTCGAGTTAGCCGTTTCGGTTACGTCACTGTACCGAGCGGGCCTGTACCTAGGATTAGAATATTAGATCTCATCCACACTTGACTATAACTTACCTTCCTTCCAACATGTCCTACTTAAGTTCTTGCATCCTGCTTGATTCATGTACTCTTCTTAATCCTTCGTCCATCTCTTGCAGAGAGATGAATTTGCATAACGGGCATGCCGCCACCGGGGACAACACGTCTCCAGGGGACGACGACCAACCACTAGGAGTGACCTCAACGACACCTCTTCTTCCCGGACCGGATGGACCGACTAGCAATCCAACCATCCCATCAACCCCTTCCACGATACCTAATGGGACTTTTCCAGCTCCACTAGCACTGCAAGATGGCCAAGCGCAGCTGTTCCAACTCTTCCAGATGATAATGCAAGAACAGAGGCAGCAAACAGCAGAGCAGAGGCAGCAAACAGCAGAGCAGAGGCTAGAATTTCTGGCAGCACTTGAGAGAATGGCTGCACTAGCCCCTAAACCAACCCAGGCACTAGTTTCAGTACCACAATCTCGGGTTGGTTCAGTCAAGGACTTTGTGCAGATGGGCCCTAAGCCATATAAGGGTAATGAGAGCCCAGAGGAGACCACGAACTGGATTGCCAATACCAAGAAGTTGTTAGAGGCATCACAATTACCTTCTGACTTATGGATGATAGGCGTGAGGACTCAGTTAGAAGGCAACGCGCATCACTGGTGGGAATCAATGGAGCGCCAGTTGGGTACGCGTCAGACTTGGGAACAATTCTTGGAATGCTTTGAGAGGAAGTACTTCCCGGATACTGTAAGGGACACATTGTACGATCAGTTCCTCCATCTAGAGCAAGGGGACAAGACGGTTGATGAGTATGACGCAGAGTTTAGCCGTCTCAGTAAGTATGGCACAGTCCTAATACCTAATGACTTGGAGAAGGCTAAGAGGTTTCACCGCGGGCTGACTCAGGAGCTCCAGCACTACACTAGCTCCCAGTCCCGGATCTCTTATGCCGAGCTATTGACAGAGGCCAGGATCCAGGAGGCCATCAGCAAGGGAAACGGAATTCAACAGAGAATTTATCAAGGACCAGTAAGGACACAGCAAGGAGGACCCATTCGACACCCTTTGACACGCCAGCAACCAGATAATGTCGCACCATATCCAACCAAGGACCCCCGTACTTGTCACTTTTGTGGTAAGATAGGTCATATTCATAGAGACTGTCATCGTCGATTGGGGCTGTGCATGATATGTGGATCAAGTCACCATCAAACCCGAAGATGTCCTCAGCAGAACCAGAGGTCTATGGCATTAGAATCAGGAACACCGCAAACACCCTCAAGTATAGAAGACCAAAGTGACCCACCACTGCTTCTACAGTCTGCACAAATGGAGGGGACTAGACCCCAGTTGAACAATCAAGGACAAGGTCAAGCACTCATTATGACAAGTATGAGAGAGCAGACACAGGAAGCCGTAGATACAGGTACGACCTTTTAGTTATAATTGTCTTTGCATACTCATAACCCCATTGTGACACAAGATCTTAGATGTACAAATAGCTGTAGAATTTTATATATGGTAGCTTAGCAGTTATGAGGAGGTATGCATATTCTATCCAGATGGCATACACGCGATGCTAATGGATGACGGGAGTAGCAGTAGTAGTATTCTTCCCCTATCCTTATCTCGTCCTCTTGGGTGACTCATTTTCTCCTTTTATATTCATTCCTTATCTCGTGCGTAACTCTTCCTATCATAGTCGTATCTTTCGTGCCATTATGAATTGTTGATTTACGTCAACCTCACCCCTATTTTGTTAGTTAAACATAAAGGTGTTAGTAATGCTTGATAGCTAAGGATGAGTTCTTAATATATATATGCACTATAGCAATATCTGTATTCTTTAGTAGTTTAACCCTTAAGTAGCACCATTTAGCCTAGTAGAAATTGTTAGATTATTTGAGCTAGATCATACCCCTAATAGTTAGTCAAGACCTTCAGTGTTCCCTAAAACTTAGACTATGCCTAGGAAAGAGTTGAAGGCACTTGTTACGAACTGATGACTATGATAAATCGCTGGCAAGGTAGCGACAGTTGCCGCCAGATGATTATGGTAGAGTAGTCGAATTACTTGCAGCCATACTGGCCAGGTGGCGAGGCAGTATTAGACTATGATACTTGACGGTTATGGGAAAAAGTCATAGTTATGAGATTCCAGACAGGTATCCCAAGATTCTCGACCCAATAAATATAATTGCCTTACAATCTAGACAATAGCTTCAAAGAAGGTGACCACTAGTAGAATTCTTGTAAGTTGGGTAGTGTAGACAAGTTAGAGGATGATAGAATAGTGTATGGACAATAGATGAGAAAGTGTCAGAATGGAAAACCATGAGTTTTAGAAGTCCTACTAGATACCAATGTAGTGTAATAGTTATAGTTATCATTATGAATATGAGTTAGTGTCAATTTCGAGGACGAAATTTTTGTAAGTTGGGTAGAATGTAAAACCCCTATTTCAAAAAAATTGTATTTATTATTAATTAATAATTTAATTAAGGTAATTATGTGCTAAATAGGAGAAATAAATTTTTAATAATTTTTATGTTAGGTGTTCGGGCACTTAGATGACTTATGGGACCTTCAGGAATTTTTCGGAATTTATTCCACGTAGGAGACCCATTGAGCAGTTGCTAGCCTAACGATGTGCAATACCCTAATCTATAAAATTTTTCTTATGAGTATATATATATATATATGTATATACAAATATATATATACGTATATATATTTTATAAATAAAGAAAAGAAAGAAAAAGAATTTATTAATATAATAAGTATAATAATATAATAATAATAATAATGTTAATAATAATACAATTACTTTTCCTTTAGTTTTGCTACAGAACGCTTGCTGAATGCTAAGCCTCCCTAAGCAACTCAGAATTCCTAGTTCCATTCACGCGGCCAGGAACCCTTCGGCCTTTCTTTTTTTTCATTAACCTATAAACCGAACACTTCCCCCTCTCTTAATATATATGATATATATATATATATATATATAGTTAGTTTCCCAAAACCCTAACCTAATATTCCCAGACCTCCTCTTCCCATCTAGAGCCGTCACCGCAGCCTGAGAAGCCTCCCCAAGCCATCCAACCATCCCGTCGACGCCGACATCGCGAACTGCAGTTTCCTACTCGAAGCACCTTCGCTCCGGCGTGTTTTTCCGTTGACTCGCTCGACCAAACGCGGTTCCGTTTTCATAGGTATGATCTTCCCTTAACCCTCTCAAATATTTGTTTTATAGCCTACCTCGGAAAACGTGTGCCCCTAGGTGAAAAATAGCGTCCAAAGTTGGACGAGCAGACAGAATTCTGCAATCGCAGAATTCCAGATTGACCACCAATATTGCCGAGTTCGTATCTCCCACCCCAGAGATCCGAATTCGGTGATTCTTTTTTATACCTGTAGATTAGATGACCTAGTTTATTTTCTGTATATTAACTTTGTGCTATTAGTTGCTGTGGACAAATATATATTCGTCACAAAACTGCGCGCACCCACTTTTTCCGATTTTCCAAAAGTTGGAGATCGGAGCGCGCCCCGCCAAACGGGATCGCCCCGCCGTGTGCCAAGTGTACCAAATTGTGCACACAGCATAACGGGACACGTGAAAATTCGTGGGGACTGATTCGGACGCGTGAGCGCGCCGGAATCAAGCCGTATCCGCGGACACATCTCGTGTCGCCACTTTTGTGGAACTCGCGTGTATTTTGTGCACGGTCGTCAGAATGCGACGAAACTTACGCCACTGGACTCGTGGTAATACGTTGGTCCTGTGACCCAATTTTCACGCATTTCTGAGACGGTTGACCAGATCGCCAATTGGCGGGCCCCACAGTTGACTTTTTGGACCAAATTTTGTTCGGCTCATCGGAATCCACATTTGGACATACCGTTGGGTTCGTGTTGACATCTAGAGTTGTTTGACCTATAGTTTGTCCCATTTAGAGACTGTTATCCTTGGCACGCTTTTCGGTGCAAAGTGGGCCACACGTGGACCCAACTTTTGCCCGAAATTACCATTTTGCCCCTGTGTCCAAATTGGACGAAAGGGATGTGCTTTTTAGCTATTTTGCTCATTCTGGGAACGTTGGTGATGTTTATTTCAGCATCCGGAGACGTTCATTCTGAGGCCGTAGTTTCTGACTCTTGGTGTTGACATTGGGACACTACATTTTGCAGCCTTCTTGCCAGGCAAGATACCTTGCCAAATTATTTACAGTACTTTGCATGCTATTTATATTTCTGTTCATTTAATTTATTTCTGTATAGTTCTTGCATGTGTAGTTTTCCTTTCAGTCATTACTATATATTAGATATGTTGACATACACTTGACACTTAGTATCATAGAGGACAATTATTAGGCGTATGGGCTTTTGACCACTCTGGTAAACCGTAGTATATAGTTCGCACTACGGGCGTGTGTGTCCGCTGGTCGCTACCCCCGCGGTATGTCGATTTTTGGAGTCTCGCTGGTCGCTACCCCCGCGGTATGTCGATTTCTGATGTCCATTGACGTGTGTGTGAGTTGTGAGGATTAGATCGAGTAGCCTACCCTTGCCCATACGTCGAAAAGTTGTCCTCACTTGCATTCATATAGATTGTCTTGTACAGCGTACTTATTTATTTTCAAATTATATGCATGTTTACTGTATTCAAGTTGGCTCGTATTTTCTGTATCTTGTTACGTCCCTCTGAGGACCTGGTCCGCTGCCAGGTGTATCTGCTCTTGAGTATTTGCAGGAGTACGGGCCTGGACCTGACGCATTATTTTCTGTCGAGGAGATCTTACCTTCTGAGCATCGTTGATTTTCTGGCGATGGATTCTTTTAGCTGATACACTTCTGTCTTTACATTATTTTATATTGGAGATTTTACACTCCTCTCTCATTTTAGTTTTGGATATAGTCATTGGTAGTGGATTTGTCTCCACCCGACTATTATTGTGGATATTTCAGACTCCTTATTCTAGTTAGTATTTCTTTTCTATGACTTGTTGTGTGGATGAGATTAGCATATCTGTGACTTGTGACATTATATATACCACATGTGAGTTTATATTCATATTACAGCGTACGTTTGGGTTATGGTTTCCATATATTGGAGTTGCCATACCCATGCGGCTGGCATGCTTACGTGTCCCTAGTCCTACGTATTTGGGACTGGGGCGTGACATAGGTTTAGGGTTAGGGTTAGGTTTTTTGACTGGGGTTAGGGTTAGGGTTAGGGTTAGGTTTTTTGACCTGGGGTTAGGGTTAGGGTTAGGTTTAGGGTTAGGGTCAGATTCATCTTCTCAAAAGCAAGTGGTCCACGAGACACACGACACACACACACAGACGCAGACACACGACACACATACACGACACACACACAGACACACAGACGCAGACACACACACGACACACACACACACACGCAGACACACACACACACAGACGCATATTAGGGTTAGGGTTAGGTTTAGGGTTAGGGTTAGGTTTTTTGACCTGGGGTTAGGGTTACGGTTAGACCTGGTCAAGAGAGAACATATATTTTCTAAAGACACACACACACACACACACACACACACACAGACACAATCAGAGAGTAGCATTCCTTTTCTTTCTCAAGAGAGAACATATATTTTCTAAAAATATATTGTTAATGTTATGAATCAGAGAGTAGCATTCCTTTTCTTTCTCAATCCTACTGTGCCTTATATTCCTTCGTTTGACTCAACGTGGAATTTAGAGGAAGTTAGTGTTATTTTGGCTTGCAACCTGCTAATTAATGATATGCACACAACCTGCTAGTTAATGATATGAATATTAGTTTGGAACCTCATTGTTATATTCTAAATATGTTAAGGGTGGAGTTAAGTAATACAAAAGCAATTCACTCTATTATTCTAAACTTGATGTTTGAAAAATCTAAAGATGAAAGCCTGTCAGGGTGGTCGCAACATGGTCGAAACGCTACGTGACGATCGTTTATTGGGAGAGAGGTGGAGGTGAAAGGGTTACAAGAAGGTTGTAAGCATTTGATAGTAAACTTAGCATTATTGATATATATAAAAGAAGTAGTGGGAGAATAAAAAAGGGAGAGAAAAAAAAAAGAAAGAACGGTACATACGAGGATTAAAGTATCGATCATTTTATTTTGTGACACGTAGGATATAAATAAGATATTATGGTATCATTATTATACTGCAACAAACAGCTAATTCTTTGTGAGTCATCTAATTATTCCGTTCCGGTCCAATAGCTAATTCTTTGCTAATTCTTTGTTTTCATCTATCTCACCAGATGGCACCCAAGAGAGCGACACCTACTGTTAAGGAGGAAGTGATGCCTCCTACTGTTAAGGAGGAAGAGATACCACCTGCGGGGAGTTCCAGTCACCCAGCACCTATCGCGGCTGTATCTCAGACAGGGAGTTCCAGTCACCCAGCACCCATAGCGGAGCTTGATAACATAAACGCTGTTTATGCGCAGTATTTGAGGGACTGGTATCTGCCCCGTTTTGGAAATCCTCGAGATTGATACTATGATGTTTCATATACTTATATATTATGAATTTTGTGTTACTGTGATACTCTGATACTTATATATTATGTATTTTGTGATGTTGTTTATGCCCATTTTGTGTGACTGTGATACTGTGATACTTTTATGACTGTGATACTTTTATTGTCTGTCTATAATATTTGTGTGTATTAATTGTATGACTGTATACTTTTATTCATATTAAATATTGTTAATCCGGTGTTGAGTGTTCCACCGATGGGGTCGGCGAACCCATTGAATTCAACGGAGGGTTGCTCCGGGTCTATTTTTAATTAGAAATTTTAAAATTACAGGAACAATAGCTTGGAACAATTAAGGTTTTTTTTTTTTTACTTTTTTTGTAAATTTAGCGACTTATTTAGCGACGTTTAGCGACGTCTAGCAACATTTTAATAAGTCGCTAAAAAAGTCGCTACTTAGCGACGTGTCATTAGACGTCGCTAACGACGTTGCCAAACGTCGCTAAATATGTCGCTGTACGTCGCAAATTGGTGACATGGCAGTACTGCCAGGTCATTAAATACGTCGCTGTTACGTCGCTATATAAGTCGCTCATTAGCGACGTTTAGCGACTTTATAGAACGTCGCTATTTAGTGACGCGGCGTCGCTAAACGTCGCTACTTTTAGCGACTCATGGAAGTCGCTAAAAAATGTCGGTATAGCGACGTTTAGCGACATATTTCGGTTCAGCGACTTGGTTTCTTCCGACTACTTTAAAACGTCGCTAATGACGTCGCTAAACGATTTTAGCGACGTTTTTTTGTCATTTAGCGACGTTTTTGGGCGTCGCTAATTTGACTTTTTTTGGTAGTGGATTCTGTATAGGATGCATATTTTATGACATAGACTTTACATTCTTAGATATTTGATTCATAGCTATCAGACTTGCTGCATTAGTTATAATCGTGCGTGACATGGACATGAGGCATCGTGGACATGAGACGTGGAATTACATTGGGTGGGGAGAGACACACAGACTACAGGCTGATATTATATATAAACATAGTATATAACATAGTGTAGTTCATAGTTATTGCCGCTACCGGCTCCCCGACACAGAGCTTGTAGTGGCTTCAGCCTGAGTCCTAGTGCTGCTCTCATATTGCATATCACTTAGCTGGTTACATAGTTTACCCTACTGTTTCATTTAATTTGCTGCACTGCTTATATTTTGGCTTGTTTTATCTGTACCTTGTTATGTCCCCTGAGGACCTGGATCCGGATTATGTCCCCAGGTACAGCTGAAGAGAACTACCCAGAGGTGTACGGTACTGGAGCACTCCTTGGAGCAGAACAAGGAACAGAGGACGAAGTAGTGGCCGAAGATTTCTCCTGAGCACCGGCTTCAACTACACAGTATTTCCATTTTCAGCATTTCAATTCCTGTCTATTTTTCCTTAATTGTAACAGAATAATTCTCGGATTTGTTTTCCGGGACAACCTTATTTGTTATTGCATTATTTTTGGCAAATAATCTGTGTTAATCTGTGGATGAGAATAGATATACCTGAGACTTGTACTTAATACTGCTAGACTACAGCTTAAGCATGCCCTGATAGATCCATTAAATTGGGTTGTCCATCGGTGCGTGCTGCTGGCCATTGCTCACGTGCTCAGTCCCTCGGCATTTTGGGACTAGGGCGTGACGGTTGCTCTATCAGATAGTCGCACAATTGATACTTCTTTAGAGCTTCATGTGAAGCTTCGACCCACAAATGGTGAGCCTCTCACAGATCCTACTCGTTATAGGCGGCTAGTGTGTCAACTTGTGTATCTCTGTTTGACCGGGCCAGATATTTTTCATGGAGTTAGTATTGTTAGTTAGTTCATTTCCGTGCCTCAATTAGCTCACTATAGTGCATTACTCCGGATTCTCCAATATCTTCAAGGTTTCACTACGCGCTCATTATTTATGTCTTCTACATCTGCTCGGGAGTTTCAAGCATTTTCTGATACAGATTGGGCAGAATTTTCGACCACTAGACGATCTACTACAAGATTCTATTTATTTTTTGGTGATTCGTTAATCTCATGGCGAAGCAAGAAACAAGAAGTTGTTGCATGTTCTTCAACCGAGACATGGTATAGAGCTATGTCTGCCACCACTAGAAAGATCGTCCATGTACGTAGACTGCACTATGATATGAGCATTGCTCCTAATTGACCTACACCTCTTCATTGTAACAACAAGAGTGCTATACAGATTGCAAACAATCCGGTTTTTCATGAACGAACAAAGCAGATTGAGATTGATTATCATTTCGTCCGTCAACATTTTTTGAAAGACACTATTTCTCTACCACATCTGACTTCAGTTGATAAGCTGGCAGATTTATTTACAAAGTCACACCCCACACTGCAATTTCAGTTTCTATTGGACAAACTCATGTTGTTTGATCCACCATGAATTTGAAGGGGGGTGTTAAGGTTAATTATATTTAGGATTATATATTAATTAGATTTAGGATTAGATTATTCTCCTATATGGATACAAAATTTGTTTTCTACTCCTAAACGGACATGGATCCGTTTTTCCACTATATATATTCGTAGTTGTAAGACTTTTTACATCATTCATTTAAAATTATTATTTCTTCTCCTTGATTTATTTCAATTTTATGTAAAGACTATATAGTATTATAATAGGAGATCAACTTTACCTACTTATAATCTACTTAACTAGTTTAGTCATCTACGTAAGTAGCATAGTCACCTACGTAAAATTCTTAGTCTTTAAGGTTACTCCCTCCTTCTTCACCTCCTCCTTAAACACTTTGACACCTCCTCCTTAGCACTTAGCTGCCGCCTCCTTTTGGCATGAATAGGCCGGCACCTCCCCCCTTTCTTAGTCCTCTTACTTCTTGTTTCTTAAACTCAAGTATTTTTCCTCTACTTCTTTCTTTCTTCCTTAGCAGTAAGGAAAACAAATCTAGTTTGACTTGCAGTTACATTTCAAGGCGCTTGCTCAAATTTTAAATTTTAAATTTTAAATTTTAAATTGTAGAATGCTGGTTAGCCTAGCAGTTCGAAAATGCCAATTTGAGTCCAAAATTAAAAACACCTTTGAATATACGTCAATCCAGAATGAAATTCATTTGATTTGTCAATAATGTTTGGTATTAAGTAGAGTCCTAACCAAAATATAAACGGACATAAATTCTTTTGAACATTAATTCTTGACAATTTTTCTATTGCCAATTATATGACCTTTCAATTTTCTGCTCAGTTATTGGAGACATCTAAATAAAACACTGAATCGTGGTTGGGTCATAGGACGGCCTCTTTGCTTGGTCTGGTGATAAGTGCTCGTCCCCTCCATTAATGGTGAGGAAAAAAAAAGAAGAGAAGGAGAGAGAGAAGTATTTATGTGAAGCCAAAATAACTAGATATTTGGATTTTGAGTTTTATATAATTTATTTATTTTTCCATCTTCAAGGAAAATAGACCAATGTTTATGCTTTAACACATTCTATAATTTCATTTTGTTATAAATCTCTAACTTAACATGTGCATCTATGACAAGTAAAAAATTCCTTAGTGGGACGGGTTCACTCTCTGTCAATGGTGAATTGTAAGTCCGTCCAATAATATAATGACATATGATAATACTAAAAGTAAAAAAAAACTTATCAAACAATTGCCAAATATCATTAAGATAGGAATGTCAAAAATATTTTGATATAATTATGTGTCATTATACCATTGGACGGACTCACCATTCATCATCGCCATCTTGTGAGTCCGTCCCAGTCAATAAATATTTCTCCTTAAAAAGTCCACAAAATCATAATTATAAGATTTTTGTAATTACAACATCTAAATTCAAAATCAGACATCTAGAGCGAAACGTCATCACCCAAATGTATATATGAAATTTGTTTTATTTTATCCAGAATAACAAAGTTTTGCTTACAACATTTGGTACTAAATAGTACACAAAACACAAATTAATTATTTCATAAACCATGCATGCAATACATACATCTTATTTAATAGGGCTTTTTGATATTACACTCCTACTATATATAAGATATTGATATTATTTCCTTGTTGTTTCATAAGTTGATATTACCCCCCTGAAAGTGTCACTTTTGACTTTATAGTGACACATTTAAAACTCTTTAACGACACTTTCAGGAGGTAATATAACCTTATAAAACAGCAGGGATGTAATATCAATATCCTGCATCTAGTAGGGGAGTAATATCAAAAAGCCTTATTTAATATCTTTATTCACATTGATAGCTTGATAGTTAAGTGTATGCTAATTAGTAATGTCCATTTTCCCGTCCATCACCTCAATATCCGGATCCACCATCCGAACCATAGCCTTATCCAGATCCACCATCCGAACCATAGCCCTATCCGGATCCGGAATCCGAGCCACCACCCCCTCCTTCGCCGCCACCTCCACCTCCACCATTTCCTCCTCTACGTGCATCACCAGCACCGTATCTGGAATCCGACCCTGATCCGTATCCATACCCACTTCTGCTCCCAGTCCCACCACCGGAGCCTCCGTCTCCACCACCTCCACCGTCGCTTCCATATCCTCCCCCATGGGCGCCGCCAGATCTGTACCCGGATCCAGATCCAGAACCCGAGCCGTATCCGGACCCGGACCCAGAACCTACACCACCGCCTTCTCCACCACCACCTCCCTGTCCGTAACCACCACCATTAGCACTGCAATCTCCATATCCGAAGCCATTTCCAGAGCTGTATCCAGACCCACTTCAGCTCCAAGTCTCACCACCTGAGCCTCCACCTCCACCACCTCCACCGCCACTTCCATACCCTCCACCGTGGGCACCACCAGATCCGTATCCGGATCCAGAACCCGAGCCGTATCTGGTCCCGAATCCTTCACCACCACCTTGTTCACCACCACCACCGCCACCACCGTCCTGTCCATAACCACCACTATTAGCACTGCCACCTACGTATCCAGACCCACTTCCAGATCCGTATTGAGACCCACTTCCACTTCCGGTCACACCACCGGAGCCTCCGCCTCTACCACCTCCACCCCCACCTCCACCACCGCTTCCATATCCTCCACCGTGGACGCCGCCAAATCGGTATCCAGATCCAGAATTCGAGCCGTATACGGATCCAGACCCGGATCCTTCGCCACGACTTTCTCCACAACCACCTCCTCCACCACCGCATTGTCCGTAACCACCATAATTAGCGCTGCCACCTCCGTACCGGAGCCACTTCCAGAGCCGTATCCAGAGCCCGAACCATTAACAGAGTCACCTCCACCGCCTCCGCCGCTGCCGCCACCTCCACCTCCACCGCCCTCGGTGCCTTTTAAGGATCGTGCGGCAGAGCTGAGGCCAATGCTGAGGAGAAGTATGAAGAAGAAAGCTAGTAGCCTAGTTCTTTAAGCCATTGTAACTAAGCTGAATATGTGAATGAGGGATGAGAGGATGGAGGGGGGTATTTATAGTAGTTTTGGTTTGCATGGGAATTATTGTCCACGTACATTAAGCGTGTGAAGGGGAAGATATCAAATTAAAATTAGGGTTTTGGTCCAAAACAACAACACTTGGAATTAGACCTCCTCCTTAATTTACTCTCATAGCTAGTGGATACTCCTTCCTTTATCTCCATCTACCAACTTTGGACTTTGCATGTTCCGAGTGTTGTTAATCATCATGATTAGCAATTTGCATGCACTATTGGACGTCCCAAGTCTAACTAATGGAAGACTCAGAATTATAAGGATCAAATTTGTGATATATAGGATTGAACGTAGGTGATACTTAACTAATGGATGCCATATATAATTCTCGTTATATGTTCCCATTAATTTCTTTGACATTCTAGTGGGATGCGACCTTATCTTCAATATTCCTGTATATGTGTTTTCTGCGTGGAAAAGTTTTAAGTTTGACATGGATCAATAAACCGTCTCCCGAATATGAAGTTGGAGAAAACATGCATGGTGCAGTATCTTTTTGACAAATTGGTCCCAAAATCTTCACTTGTCCATTAATTTATTCTCATGGTCGGGATTTTCTCCTCCAATTCACCGACAATTTATGATATATATATGTCGGGATTTTCTCCTCCAATTCACCGACAATTTATGATATATATATATATATATGCTTGGACATCACAGTTCTAGCCGCATGCAGTTTCCTCACAACTGTTAGAATAATTGTCATTTTCTTATTGAAAACTTTGTGAATAAAATAAAAATAGACTGATGTTACCGGCCTCTGGGGAAGTCGTGCACAGGGGCGGAGCCAGGATTTTGGAGTAGGGTGGGCTAGCTAAAAGTTATTATAAGGTTCTAAAAATTTATGCCAAAAATTCGGCATAATTTTCTTTGTAAATTCGATGATTCAAAACCTATCATAGACAATAAACTTAAAAAAAAAATACATTCATCGTAAATATAGATAACAAGTACTCAATTCATCATTTCTAACAAAAAAATCCATAAAAGAATAAAATGAATGTTTTAGATAACCAAGTAAGAGGACAACAAAGAAAAGACCTAAGACATACTTATGCTCATCCGAGAAAATAAGCAATGCTAATTTAATATGGCAAGAAGAAATAAAATAGGCTCCACAATCCAGTAGCAACAAAGTAAACATACATGCCATGGTATTAAATCAGTCACAACATGAGACATGGTTACCTTTCGATAATCGAGTGTTCCTTCAAAAGGAAGCACCAACTCGTCACTTTCAATAATAGGAATGCACCCGCTTACAGTTGCATCAAAAATCCTAGCATATAAAAATACTCCAACTCACTTCAAAAGGCCTAACAATAACAATCAATATCATGTGTGTATATAGATTGTGGACACCAAATTTTGAATTGTAAATATCAGATACAGAAAAGGCAAGCATAACCTCTGATGTTGTTCAAATTGTAAATATCAGATGCTAAAATCATTTCCTTTCTTGTATAAAAAATGAACATCCTTTAAATAATTTATCATTTGATGAACAGAAAGGTCTCAATTAAGAAAAATTTAATTTGAAGGAGGATGATGATGATGATATTTGATAGGGTTTTACCAGAGGAGGTGAAGAGGAAAACTGGAAGAGCAGAGAGCGGGAGGGGAGCCGAGGGGTGGCGACAGCATGCCGGTCGTCGGACTGGAGAGGAGGAGCAACCTCCACTGTAGAAATCCTAGAGAGAGAAAGGGGATGAACTTATTAGAATAGAAAGAGGGTGAGGTTCTGAGGAAGTCGGGAGTGAAAAGGCCAAAGGGAGTGAATTCTGTGAACCGCTGATGTTTGTTTCACTCCTCAATTGGAGTACTGGGATTGGGCTATACTACATGGTTCAGTTGCTCCAACTGGACTACATACCATTTGGAAAAAAAATAGTAATTTTTTTGGGCTTGCACTGGGCTACAGCCCAGTGCAGCGTTAATGTGCCTCCGCCCCTGGTCATGCACGAAGCACTGCCCTAAGTGTTGATTCAGGATCTGTGTGTAGACGTTTTCCGAAGCTCCTAGTGGTAAAACCCCCATACTACCGGTATCTCGTCGCCGCACACGACTCGGAGATAATGACCAGGACTTAGCTCTGCCCAGAGCTTGGAGACGAGCGAAACGACGAAGAATGGACTGAATAATATGTTGGCAGCAAGTTTCTGGAGAAAACAATATCTAATTCGTTTGCAAAGAAAACCATTCATATATAATAATCCATCCAATATGTAACGGTCTGAATTAATTTGCTATTAATTCAGCCGTTACACAGACACATGGAGAAAGAACCTGGACACGAAATGAATAACGGTTCAAAATTAAATAGTAACGGACAAATTAATTTTCCAACGTTTAGAATATTAAACGGGAAAAAAAAATTGAAGAGGAGCAAAAAGAATTTTAGGCTCTCAGCCCGAACCCGAAGAGGAAATCGAATCGGCATTCGGCGCCCGCAGATGTGGGCGCGTACCCACACCTGTTACGCACGTCGAACCGAACCAAGCCGAGCCGGGCCGGGCGGCGGCGGCGGCACGCGCGTGTGGCCCAAGGGGTTCCCCACACAACAACTTTAAGAAAGCAAAGAGGAGGAACTAATATATGTACACAAGGAGGGGTTGTCCCATCCGATGTGGGACTAAAGAAAAGAAGGAATTTGAGCTTTTGATCAAGCAAAGCTAACAATCCCCCCCCCCCAAAAGGTCAAGTTCCAAAACAGAGATAAGTGTGAAGTAAATAGAGAGAGAGAGAGAGAGAGAGAGAGAGCATCTGGGCAGTAAAATACTATGCATAGATGAGATGGACTACAGCCTTGAATCTCACGTAGTGACTATTGCCTTAATCTGAAGAAGTGCTTGATGAACTATGCCTTGAATCAGACTTCTTGAACCAGATTTAGAAAAATAGCACACATAGTACGCTGGAGGTCCTTGGTCTATCGGGTGGCGCTATTAAATGGCCATGCGCATTTTTCCACATTCATGAGAGTTGTCTGGGATCGCCCTGTCCCATAGTCGCGGCCTTCATGACCTCTCATATAGGTAAGTCCTTAATGGTTGGTGATATGAATCAACCCAGCATTACAGCTTGGACCTATTAAGAGTTTAACATCATCATAACCATATAACACAGGAACACTGTCACCATAGGGATGGGGAGTCATTGTACACATGTACAGCCGCTTGGGCTTTATTTTAATGAGACTTTAATCTTGAGTCAGTGTTCCATAAAGTCACCTAAGTTCAGCTTGTTTCTACCCATTGAACCGACTTTTTGGGATCTCCAGTCAGACTCGGTTGGGTTGCCACTGCTGGTGACTAACTTATGGGCTTAACCCCATCCCCCTCGATGATTCTAGGATCAAAGTCCTAGACAGACCCTTCGTCAAGTGATCTGCAAGGTTCTTTTCTGACTTTATATAGTCAAGAACCACATATTTGCCTAGTAGGCTTTTTATTGACTTGAAGCGCAGCTGCAGGTGCCTGTTCATCTTAGCATTCACAGAATCATGCTTTAGTAGTTCAATAATAGATTTATTATCACAGTTTATAGAAATTGCAGGAACAGGACTAAGAGAAACAGGTATATGCATAATAAGATTTTTAAGTCATTCAGCTTCTGTGCAATTTGTATCTAAAGCTATCATTTCGGAGTCCATTGTACTCCTAGCTATGATAGTTTGCTTACAAGAGCCCCAGGAGATTGCATCTCCTCCTAGAGTAAATACATATCCAGTAGTAAATTTTACATCATGTGAGTCAGTTACCCAGTTTGTATCTGAATAACCTTCTATGATATCATGGTGCTTAGTAAAATGAAGTTTGTAATCTAGGGTGCCTTGAGATATCTAAATATCCTATCCAAGGCAGTCCAATGTGACTGATTTGGGTTACTGGTATATCTACTTAGTCTCCCAATAGCAAATGCAATATCAGGTCTTGTCCTGTTTGTTATATACATAAGGGAGCCTATCATCTGTGAATATTTATATTGTTCCAAAGGTGATCCTTCATTCTTTTTTAGTACAATACTGCTGTCATAAGGAGTAAGGACAGGTTTCTTATCAAATAACTCAAACTTTTTTAGCATTTTTTCAATTGAATGTGCTAAAGATAGAGTATAACCCTCTTTGCCTTTGGTCACTTGCATTCCTAAAATTAAGTTGGCTTCTCCTAGGTCTTTCATATCAAACTGGCTAGATAAATAGTTCTTTGTAATATTTATCAATTCTAGTGATGAACCTAGGATAAGGATGTCATCTACATACAAGTATAAAATGACACAACTTTTACATGTACCTTTAGAGTATATACATTTGTCATACTCATTTGACAAGAAACCATATTCACAAATTACTTTGTCAAATTTATTGTGCCATTATTTGGGAGCTTGTTTCAAGCCATAGAGGGATTTTATTAGTCTGCAAACTTTCTTTTCTTGACCTTTAGCAATGAAACCTTCAGGTTGGTCCATATAAAGTTCTTCCTCTAGATCTCCATTCAAAAATGATGTCTTTACATTCATTTGATGGATTAGCATATCATGAATGGATGCTAAGGCTAAGAGAGTTCTAATGGATGTGATCCTAGCTACAGGAGAGTAGGTATCAAAATAATCTAACCCTTTCTTCTGGGTAAAACCCTTAGCAACTAATCTAGCTTTATATTTCTCTGTAGTACCATCGGCTCTGAGTTTCTTCTTGAAAATCCACTTACAACCTATTGGTTTATTGCCTAAAGGTAGATCTGTTAGAACCAAGTGTTATTCTCCATGCTGGAGTTGTATTCACTGTTAATGGCTTCTTTCCAGAAGGGAGCATCAGGAGACGACATTGCTTCTTCATAAGTTGAGGGATCACCCTCTATCAAAAAGGTGAAGAATCATTCTCCTAAATTTTTTTCAATCATATTCCTTTTACTCCGTCTAGGTTCTAAGTCTTTTTCAGATTGTGAGCTCGGTATTTGGACATGAGAACTAGTAGAGGGTATGGAGGAAGAGATTGAACTTATATCCTTAAAAGGAAATATGTTTTCAAAGTAAACTACATATCTTGCTTCTATAATGGTATTGTTAGAGATTTTATTTACTTCTGAGTGAGTCACTAGAAATCTATTGGCATAGCTGTCTAAGGCATATCCTATGAAAACAACGTCTACAGTCTTGGGACCAATCTTTCTCTTTTTAGGTTCGGAAATTCCGACTTTAGCAAGGCATCCCTAAACTCGAAGGTAGTTAATCCTAGGAGCTCTACCTTTCCACAGCTCATAGGGAGTCTTATCTTTTGTCTTCTAGGAATCCTATTAAGAATGTAACAGGCAGTTAAAAGGGCTTCTCCCTACAAGTTATCAGGAGCACCAGAGCTGAGAAGTATGGCATTCACCATATCTAACCGAGTGTGGTTCTTGCGTTCAGCAACTCCGTTAGACTGAGGTGAATATGGAGCAGTTACCTCATGAATTATTCTATGTTCTTCACAGAAGTTAATTATTTCGTTTGAGGTATTTTCTCCACCACGATCAGATCTAAGGATATTAATCTTTCTTTCTAATTGATTCTCAGCTTCAGATTTGTAGACCTTAAATTTATCTAGAACTTCATCTTTGATTTTGAGAAGGTAGATATAACAATACTTTGAATAATTATCTATAAACGTAACAAAGTATTTTCTACCGCCTCTGGTCAAAATTCTATTTGAGATCACATACATCACTATGGATAAGTTCTAGAAGGTCAGAATTTCTTTCTATAGATTTGAATGGTAATTTAGTGTGTTTGGCTTGAACAAAAATCTCACATTTGTGTTTGTCATCTATTGGAGTCTTGGGAATAAGATCTAAAGTCATCATTCTTTTAATAGAACCTAGGTTTACATGACCTAGTCTGCCATGCCAAATATTTGAAGATTCTATATTAGAGGCAATGAGAGAACAATCAGAAATTTTATTCATTGTGCTTAAAATGAAAAGACCGTCTTTTACAAAGCCTTTTCCTATAAAGGAGTCATGCTTGGAAAATACTACTTTATTTGCCTCCATTACAATTTTGTATCCTGAGGCTATAAGAAGGAATCCACTAACTAGGTTTCTCCTGACAGACGGCACATGAAGAACATCATGAAGAGTTAAGATTTTTCCTGATGTCATCTTCAGGTCAACTTTTTTTCTTACAATAATTTGTGCCGTTGAGCCATCTCTTAGGGTCACACCTCCTCCACTTGATTCCTAATAGTTTGAAAAACATGAGTGATCAAACGAAACGTGAAAATTAGCTCCAGAATCCAACCACCAATCATCAGAATGGTAAGAGAGGTTAATAAAGGGTTGAAAGCTTACAGACCTGAAGGAACTCGAAGAACCTTTGTGAAGCATGTTCGCTTCTGGTCTAACTGAGCCCTTTCCTTTGTAGGAGGTCTGGACAGCTTCCTTCTTCCTATGGTTGCAGTTGGTGGCCATATGGTTTATTTTACCACACACAAAACAAAATCTCTTTTGATCCTGAGTCTGACTGAATTTTCTAGGTTTATGGTTTTGGTGATGATGGTTTTGATGGTTAGGCTGAAAGTTTTTCTTCTTCTTGAAGAAATTCTTTTTGGATTTATAATAAAAATTAGATTTGGGTTTTCCTTGGCCTTCTACAAGGTTTACCTTAGCTTTAGATTCAGTCTTAGGCTTAGACCTCAATCTAATTTGTTCTTCGGTTCTAATTTTCTTTAGGACTTGATTGTAGGTAAGATCTTCTTGTGTATGGATAAGTTTCTTAGTAATATCAGACCAAGAGGGAGGTAACTTGTCTATTAGGTATGCTATTTTATGCTCATCGGAGAAAGATGTGCCTTTGGCCTGAATATGCCTAAGGTATTCTTGGAATTCATGGAGCTGGTCATTCATTGGCTTGTTATCTACCATGAAATACCTATTAAAGGTTGAAGAACTAAACCTTTCTATTTCAGCATCATCACAGCCATATTCATCTTCCAAGGCTTTCCAAAGTTCTTTAACGCTCTTGTATTCAAAAAATATATTATACAAGGATTCAGATAATGCGCTTAGAATTCTATGAAAGCAGTGGAAGTCTATCTCTTTAGGGGTTTTTGGTTTCGAGGAGGTAGACACTCCTATGTCAGACTCAGTACCATCAGAATCATTTGTGATGGGTGTGGACCCATCAATGGCTGAAATAAGTTCCAAGGTCGTGAGCCAAAATTTTATTTGGCTCTGCCATCTTTTAAAGTATGATCCATCAAACTTAACAGGTTTTGCAGTAGACGATTCCTCCTTACCAGTCATGTTTGCAGTCTGAAAAAATATAAATTTATTTAATAATAATGTTTAAGATAATAGTTTAGGTGGTCTTTGCTAATCAATCTTAAAATCTTTAGTTTTTCAAGTGTTGATCAACTCAGGTTAGCTGTAGGAGCCGATTTCCAGCTAGCGGCGGTCCGAAGACTCTTAAGTACCGTGTCGCTTAGGGCTATTTACACCCGGTTGATAGAAGGACCCTTTCGGCTTATGCCCGAGTTTGCCTCTACTTTGAAACTTTAGATTTGAAGATTTTATTTACAATTTCCTTTTTACTAAACTATTTTCTTTTGGTCCTAGATTGCTTTGAAAAATACTAAGTGATTATTTATGTTACAATTGAAAGAAATTTTGTGATAAAAATATTACAATTGACAAAATTATCAAATGTGCTAACAATTTTTAAATCACTTTAAGCAAATTTGCAATTTGACAGTATAGTAAGCAACTTGATAAGTAAACAAATAAATCAATTGAGAAAATGAAGCAAATTGCTACAGTAACTATTAACTTTTAAGCAAATTGAATCAACTTAACAATATTGGTCCAGAAAATTGCAAATTGAATCAACTTAACAACTTTACAACTTAACATTATTGGTCCAGCAAATTGAAGCAAATTGAATCAACTTAACAACTTTACAACTTAACAATATTGGTCCAGCAAATTGAAGCAAATTGAATCAACTTAACAACTTTTAAGCAAATTGTAAACCCCCTCGACCAGATTCCAGTATTTTAGGAATATTTTTCATAATTTAGGATTTGTTGCAATATTTTAATTTATTTTGCTTACATATCCTATTGACTTGTGCACCTGTCCGTCACCTAATTATTGGAGTCTTACCCTGACTGTTATCCCCGAACAAAGTTCACATACCTCTCCTAGACATGCCAGCCTATTATTCTAACTTTATGCAACTCCCAGATACTTAGTTTTGAGCCTCGTATGAGACGCACAAATCTCGTTGCAAACGTCCGTATTTAATTCCTATTTTAATACCCAGATCTGTACCCAACCCTGTTCCAATAGAGATTAGAGGCCCAACATGCACCCGTTTTGTCCAAACAAAAATACGTTATTTTTCTACACTGAGTATACTATATTTAGTCTATTGACACCGTAGAAAAATTATGACCCTACCTGCCTCTAAATAATTAGAGAACACCGTGCGCAGTATTTATTTAGTAATAAATACGATGACCGTATCATCCAGAAAATCAGGCCCAGTCCCTGCCCAGACTCACCCCCACCGTCTCGGGACCCTCGCACAGCTTTTTCCTTCAATTCGGTGAAATTTAGAATTTTCGGGAATCGGGAATTTTCCCAGACAATTTCGTAATTGCGTAATTTCCCAAAATAAGACCTTTGCACAATTTATGAAATTACAGGGACTTTTCTGTAAAATTTGCACATGAGGTGTCATCCCCTGATTGGCCGGTGAACGTGCACCTTCCATTCCAAAAGGAGTCCAGATTCAATGTATTTACATAAGTAAATATCCTATTGATAATTTACAATTTAGCCCCTAATTAATTTCCTATAAAATAAGAAAAAGAAAATAAAAATCACAAAAAACCTAACCCTAACCCTACCCGGCCCAGGCCGCAGCCACCCCCCCCCCCGCCGGCGGCGAGCTCCCTCGCCGGAGCTCCGCCGACTCTCCCCACCCCGCGGCGAGCACCCACCCCCGCCGCTGAAGCTCCTCCTTCCTCTCTCTCTCTCCCACCCCGAGCTTCTTCCCCGATCCCCTCTTCCCTCCGCCAGCCGCCGGAGTTTCCCCGACCTCCGCCTGACGACCCTCCACCCCGCAGCTCCAACTCCTCCTCCCCGACTTCCTCCTCCATCTCCTCCGTCACCCGCTACCACCACCCCCCCCCACTCGTCACCACCACCAGCACCAACGCCACCACCACCTCCCATCCTCCCTCCACCCCGAGCTCCACCGCCCCGGCGAGTCGACCCCCCGCCGGAGAGCGCCGTCCTCTCCTCTCTCTCCTCCTCCCCAGCTCTTCCTCCGCCTCCCCTCTCTCACAGCCACCACCACCATCATCATCACCACTCCTCTCCTCCTCCTCCACTCTGTCACTCGCCACCACCACCACTCCCTGTTCTTCATCTCCTCCGCCTCCCCATGGCCGGAGCCAACCCCGACCCCCTGTGCGCAGCCGACCTCGTCACGACAACGACAGCCCAACCACCAGCTTAGCCCTCCCCCTCTTCTTCTTCCCCGTTTCCTCCTCCTTTTCCCCCTTGACGACCGGAGAAGACGACTACACCCCTACTGTCGTCTCCTGTTCAGCCCTTCCCCGACGACGGCACTGTTCCCCCAACCGACCTGTGCAACGACCCCGACTCGAGCAGAACCGGACACAGCAGCTGGACACGGCCCGGACACGTCCAGGACACAAATCGTGTGTCAAGACGACTCACGGACACGCGAAAAATTTAGTTTCCACGGAGCCCTGTTCAGGTATCCCGTTCTCACTCCTCGTAGTTCCGTTTTTAATTCCGTCAGTTGTGACACGTAGGCTATGTGACCATCTCGGTGCCCGTGCAACCCGCTCGGTGCATCGCGTCCTGTGGCGATCGCGAACCGCGATCCAAATACAGAAAAAACAACGATCCGATTCACCTCAGAACTGGGTACGCCCCGCCAAATGGGACGACTTGGACGCACGCGGTCTTTACCAAAACGTGCGCGACGTTGATACGGACGTGTAGGAGTTCGGAGAAGTTGATTTGGATGTGCGTGCACACCGGAATCAACGCGTATCCGCCGACACCGCCCCGTATCCGTCAGTTCTGGAATACACTACAACTTTGTGTACACACGTCGGATCAAAACGAAACTTATGCCATCGGACTCGTAGCAATACGCTGGTCCTGTGAGCCAAGTTTGGTTCAATTCTGAGAACGTTGGCAAAATCCCGTATCGTGGGCCCCACAGGCTCCACTTGATGGGCGATTTTGTGACCGGCTCATCGGAATCCAATTCTGGAAGTTCCATTGGGTTCGTATCATCGTTCCTGACTTGTTGACACTAAGTTTGGCGAATTTGGAGACCTTTGACCCTGGCACGTTTTCCGGTGCAAAGCAGCCCACAAGTGGACCCCGCTTTGACCAGAAACTGTCATTTTTGCCTCTGTGTCCAAATTGGACGAAAGGACAGGCGTTTTTAGCTATTTGATATTTTCTGAGACTGTTAGTGATGTTTATTTCAGTATCCGGAGACATTCATTCTGAGATCATAGTTTCTGACACTTGGTACTTGACATCGGGACATTACATATTTGTAGCTCTCTTGCCAGGCAAGTATATCTTGCCTTGTTATACTGTTTATATTCAGTTCTTACTAGTTACATGTTTATTTATTTTTATATAAATGTGCGCGTCCGAGCAGACTCGGGTGCAGTCAACGATGACGTTGACGTTAGGACTTGTATCTGACCTAGTGTCTAGTAGACCCACCTAAAGTTGTGAAGTTATTGATATAACTTCCCAGGCCTTGACACGTATCATTACACGTCACAGAGTGAGTACATGTAGGAACGCGTGTCTCATGCACGACTGGCCATCAGTATGAGCAACACGTGTAGCGGTATGTAGCTCAGTGGTTTATTTCATAGAGACTTGCATCATAGTAGGAGGTGTCCACGTCGTTTTCATGACTTGTACATCTATATTGGGCGGGAAAGACATCTAGTAGGCGTATGGGACACCCCTCCCACTGATATATACTCAAGTTACCATGCTCTTCGGAGATGGGGATTACGGTATATATAGAGAGTTACCATGCTGCTCGGAGATGGGGTATTGGTTTTTTTATTCCCATTACCGTGCTCCGAGGAGGATGGGGTATTATCCTTCGTTCCATGCTCTGCAGGGATGGACGATTGCAGAGTTACCCGTGTGATCGGGGGCATATGATACATATACTAGCCAGTCATGACGATTGGTGAATTACGTCAGCATATGTCTAGCCCACACATTCCCATGCGTACTGCAAGGTCTTTAAATTGCATTCACTTAGATGGTTAGCACACCCTATTTATTTATTCAGTATTACATTATGGCATGTCATTTTTATGTATCTTGCTATGTCCCTCTGAGGACCTGGTCCCCTGCCAGGTGTATATTTTCTTGGGTATTCGCAGGAGCACAGATCCGGACATGTTACGTTTATCCCGAGGAGGTCTTCTCTTCGAGCCTCGTGATTGTCAGATGTTGTTCTTATATGGTGTGTATCTGGTTCCTTTTTATATTCTATTTCGGCAGTAGATTTGATTTTATCTGACTGTCATTCTTAGATATCTGTATTGAGATCTATTTACATGGTTATTGGTTATCTTTATGTGATTTCTGTGGATGAGATTTAGATATTACCCTATGACTTGTAATTAGTTTTACCACTTATGAATTATTGTTCATTATACAGCGTACGCACGTATATATGGTTTCCATATATTGGAGTTGCCATATATACGGGCCAGCTGGCATGGTTACGTGACCTAGTCCTACCTATTCTGGGACTGGGGCGTGACATGATTTTAGTGGTGGCCCATGCAGGTCGAGAGCATATTGTCTCGGTTACGTTACTGTACCGAGCAAGCCTGCGTCTCAGAGCATATTGTCTCGGTTACGTCACTGTACCGAGCAAGCCTGCACCTAGGATTAGAGCATAGGATCTCATCCAAAAATTGACTATGACTTATCTTCTTTCCAGTTCGTCCTACTTACATAATTGCATCCTGCTTGATTCATGTACTTCCCTGATAATTCTTTTAGTATAGCCCCTACTAGAATATAGGAATCCCTGTTGATAAGATGATAATTAAGGTAGCATTCCTAATAAGAATACCCCTAGGGCTTTGACATATCCTTAAGTTCGGATTACTTAGTAAAGCCTAGCCTTCCTGACTTCCTAAATAAACCCTAGCGTCACTTACCTATAGATTAACTTACCCTTATCCCTTGACATATTTATGTATGACTTGAGTATAGTATAAACACTACTAGGATTAGTTAGAGATAGGATTATTAGAGATTTGACCATAGTGTTGACCCTAGCCTTGAAGAACCAATAGAAAATCCAAGATTGAATACTAGGACTGAAACCCCATCCTAAGTTTGGATAAACCAGAGTTTTACGCCAGAGACTCTTTACCCTTGTTGGCGTAAAACCCATTTGACCGTTGTTAGCGTAAGAGCCAAACCCCTGCCTAGTTGGCGTAAAAGCCAAATCATGTAGAAGCTTGTCCCCTTTACGCCGTCCTTAGTCTTCCTTATCCTGCGTATGACGCATCATGCCAGCCACGTAGGTAACTGCCCTGCGCAAACCTGATGATAATAGATAACCATTGTAGAGCAACCTGATTAGGCGTAACCTAAGAATAGAATGTGAGCGTATTGTTACAGCCTTAGCTTTCCCCAGCCATGACCCAATCTTGTGCATTAAATGCAGAGATACGCCTCGAGCCCTGTGCAAAAAGGAAACAGCTTTCTGACAGGACATCTGATTTTGTCTCATCTCAAGCGTAGATGACTGGTATCCAATAAGTCACTAACGACAATCTGGATCTCCGTGTAAACCATCATCATAACCATCCCCTCGATCGTTGTGCAAGTACTAGTCAGATGTCAGGATTCAATAACTTGACTGACAAACTCATGAGTTTCTTGTACAACTTTACGCTGCACGTATGCTAGACTTTTTACGCTGGCAGATTTTACGCAACCTTTAGGCAAAACTTTACCGTAGACTTTTACGCTCAGACTTTCATCCAGACTTTTACGCGCAGATTCCTACGCACAGACTTTTTATGCGAACAGCTCTGAAGCTCTACCTTACGCTTCTCTGTTTTACGCGGATAACTCTGAAGCCTATTTTACGCCGATAGTTTGAATCCCTGACTTACGCCAAACTACTTTGGATCCCTACCTTGCGCTAGACAATTTGAAATTTTGTTTTACGCAAACAGTTTCGGATTTCTACCTTACGCCAATTTATTGTATCCCTGCATTACGCAGACAACCTCGAACCCCTACTTTACGTAGACTTCCTTAAATCTCTGTTTTAGGCGGACATCCTATAGTATTTATATAGATTGTAGAACTTAGAAGGCCATACCTCTTTTGGGTCAACTAGCGACTTAGTCAAGGATTTAGAATAATAACTGTAGAGATTGTAGAGTCTTGTTCTTGTGAATATGAATTGTTTTGTACTTCTCACATCATAATCTAGCGTACTTATATTTACCTTACTACCTTGACTTATGCCGCTATTATAGCCTAGTTTTGCAAGCTTATTCTTTATCAAGCTTATTCTTGAGAGATGTATTATTGGAGTACTACACTAATACATTTCAGAATCAGTGTATTACGGTCTGATCAACCATAGTGCACTTGGTTTACCTTCACATAACTACTTTACGTGGATTGAGATATATAGTGATTTTTAGATAGATGTACTTGCCCTCTAGATATGTCTGAGCATATCGTACCAGCTACGTAACCGTGCTGATCCGAATATGTGATTAGGGATTACCAAAATAGCATTTCAATCCACAACTGCCTTGACAATTCCCCTCGAATTCTTTAAACACCTTGAAATCCTATACTTCAAATCTATTACCTCCCCTTGAACTGTTGATTATTGTTTTCCGTCTTCCCTTATTTTGGAAAGACGAAACCTCGTCCTTAGTATAAATACAAAAGTGTATTGTTTCTGTAGCCATTTCTGTTTGTTTCTTGGATAATTACCAAACCCTATTGTTAGATTAGATTACAATTTAAAACTGTGCTACCCTTAGAATGACCTTCGCTACCTACCTGCCTACGTTTTATTACGTTCCTGATACCTGCATCACTAAGGCAGCAAAATTTTTATTTTTGCCTCGTAACTTGGAGTAAGATTCAGAACTCAAGTATTACGAAAAAGGATGTATCATTTTGCTGACAGGAGTCTAAAAGGATTTCACCTGGATAAATAAATGATTGACTCCTGAATGGATAGCAGCACCTATGACTAGTTGACTTGTAAGGATCAAGATTCCTATGGACCGACTCTCCAAATCAGCACAATTCTTACCTATAGAGTTGACCAGTCTGCAGAAGCTTTAGCTAACTTATTTATGAGGCAAATCGTAATATTGCACGGCGTACCAGTCAGCATTGTACCAGACAAGGATTCACGTGACCAGAGTTGGTGGCCAACACCATAGAGACAGTTGAGTAAATGCAAGGACACTAGCAAGCAGTGCAAGACAGACAGAAGCAGTAGGAGACCGTCATCATCGTCCCGTGGAATTCAAAGAGGACGATCATGTCTTCTTGAGGTTATCACCATTAGGCCGAGACCTGTCGTATCAAGAGCAAACCGTGGGAACCCTTGACCATCGAGAAAAAGTATTGAAGAACCAGTCTATCCCCTTGGTCCACGTAGCATGGAAGCATAGCGCGCCAGAAGAATTTACTTGGAAGCGCGAGTACGACATGCATAAACATTTTCGAACCTATTCGTAACCCAAGATATAAATTACTTTGTTAAATTATATCTTATGCCGTCCTTGACTTCTACCATGGCTTAGTTTTAATTTTGAGGATAAAATTTTTATAAGTTGGGTAGATTGTTAACCCCCTCGACCAGATTCCAGTATTTTAGGAATATTTTTCACAATTTAGGATTTGTTGCAATATTTTAATTTATTTTGCTTACATATCCTATTGACTTGTGCACCTGTCCGTCACCTAATTATTGGAGCCTTACCCTGACTGTTATCCCCGAACAAAGTTCACATACCTCTCCTAGACATGCCAGCCTATTATTCTAACTTTATGCAACTCCCAGATACTTAGTTTTGAGCCTCGTATGAGACGCACAAATCTCGTTGCAAACGCCCATATTTAATTCCTATTTTAATACCCAGATCTGTACCCAACCCTGTTCCAATAGAGATTAGAGGCCCAACATGCACCCGTTTTGCCCAAACAAAAATAAGTTATTTTTCTACACTGAGTATACTACATTTAGTGTATTGACACCGTAGAAAAATTATGAATACTACATTTAGTGTATTGACACCGTAGAAAAATTATGACCCTACCTGCCTCTAAATAATTAGAGAACACCGTGCGCAGTATTTATTTAGTAATAAATACGATGACCGTATCACCCAGAAAACCAGGCCCAGTCCCTGCCCAGACTCACCCCCACCCCCTCGGGACCCTCGCACAGCTTTTTCCTTCAATTCGGTGAAATTTAGAATTTTCGGGAATCGGGAATTTTCCCAGACAATTTCGTAATTGCGCAATTTCCCAAAATAAGACCTTTGCGCAATTTATGAAATTACATGGACTTTTCTGTAAAATTTGCACATGAGGTGTCATCCCCTGATTGGCCGGTGAACGTGCACCGTCCATTCCAAAAGGAGTCCAGATTTAATGTATTTACATAAGTAAATATCCTATTGATAATTTACAATTTAGCCCCTAATTAATTTCCTATAAAATAAGAAAAAGAAAATAAAAATCACAAAAAACCTAACCCTAACCCTACCCAGCCCAGGCCGCAGCCACCCCCCCCCCCCGCCGGCGGCGAGCTCCCTCCCCGGAGCTCCGCCGACTCTCCCCACCCCGCGGCGAGCACCCACCCCCGCCGCTGAAGCTCCTCCTTCCTCTCTCTCTCTCTCTCCCACCCCGAGCTTCTTCCCCGATTCCCTCTTCCCTCCACCAGCCGCCGGAGTTTCCCCGACCTCCGCCTGACGACCCTCCACCCCGCAGCTCCAACTCCTCCTCCCCGACTTCCTCCTCCATCTCCTCCGTCACCCGCTACCACCACCCCCCCACTCGTCACCACCACCAGCACCAACGCCACCACCACCTCCCATCCTCCCTCCATCCCGAGCTCCACCGCCCCGGCGAGTCGACCCCCCGCCGGAGAGCGCCGTCCTCTCCTCTCTCTCCTCCTCCCCAGCTCTTCCTCCGCCTCCCCTCTCTCACAGCCACCACCACCATCATCATCACCACTCCTCTCCTCCTCCTCCACTCTGTCACTCGCCACCACCACCACTCCCTGTTCTTCATCTCCTCCGCCTCCCCATGGCCGGAGCCAACCCCGACCCCCTGTGCGCAGCCGACCTCGTCACGACAACGACAGCCCAACCACCAGCTTAGCCCTCCCCCTCTTCTTCTTCCCCGTTTCCTCCTCCTTTTCCCCCTTGACGACCGGAGAAGACGACTACACCCCTACTGTCGTCTCCTGTTCAGCCCTTCCCCGACGACGGCACTGTTCCCCCGACCGGCCTGTGCAACGACCCCGACTCGAGCAGAACTGGACACAGCAGCTGGACACGGCCCGGACACGTCCAGGACACAAATCGTGTGTCAAGATGACTCACGGACACGCGGAAAATTTAGTTTCCACGGAGCCCTGTTCAGGTATCCCATTCTCACTCCTCGTAGTTCCGTTTTTAATTCCGTCAGTTGTGACACGTAGGCTATGTGACCATCTCGGTGCCCGTGCAACCCGTTCGGTGCATCGCGTCCTGTGGCGATCGCGAACCGCGATCCAAATACAGGAAAAACAACGACCCGATTCACCCCGGAACTGGGTACGCCCCGCCAAACGGGACGACTTGGACGCACGCGGTCTTTACCAAAACGTGCGCGACGTTGATACGGACGTGTAGGAGTTCGGAGAAGTTGATTTGGATGTGCGTGCACACCGAAATCAACGCGTATCCGCCGACACCGCCCCGTATCCGTCAGTTCTGGAACACGCTGCAACTTTGTGTACACACGTCGGATCCAAACGAAACTTGTGCCATCGGACTCGTAGCAATACGCTGGTCCTGTGAGCCAAGTTTGGTTCGATTCTGAGAACGTTGGCAAAATCCCGTATCGTGGGCCCCACAGGCTCCACTTGACGGGCGATTTTGTGACCGGCTCATCGGAATCTAATTCTGGAAGTTCCATTGGGTTCGTATCATCGTTCCTGACTTATTGACACTAAGTTTGGCGAATTTGGAGACCTTTGACCCTGGCATGTTTTCCGGTGCAAAGCAGCCCACAAGTGGACCCCGCTTTGACCAGAAAGTGTCATTTTTGCCTCTGTGTCCAAATTGGACGAAAGGATAGGCGTTTCTAGCTATTTGATATTTTCTGAGACTGTTAGTGATGTTTATTTCAGTATCCGGAGACATTCATTCTGAGATCATAGTTTCTGATACTTGGTACTTGACATCGGGACATTACATATTTGCAGCTCTCTTGCCAGGCAAGTATACCTTGCCTTGTTATACTGTTTATATTCAGTTCTTACTAGTTACATGTTTATTTATTTTTATATAAATGTGCGCGTCCGAGCAGACTCGGGTGCAGTCAACGATGGCGTTGACGTTAGGACTTGTATCTGACCTAGTGTCTAGTAGACCCACCTAAAGTTGTGAAGTTATTGATATAACTTCCCAGGCCTTGACACATATCATTACACGTCACAGAGTGAGTACATGTAGGAACGCGTGCCTCATGCACGACTGGCCATCAGTGTGAGCAAAACGTGTAGCGGTATGTAGCTCAGTGGTTTATTTCATAGAGACTTGCATCATAGTAGGAGGTATCCACGTCGTTTTCACGACTTATACATCTATATTGGGCGGGAAAGACATCTAGTAGGCGTATGGGACACCCCCCCACTGATATATACTCAAGTTACCATGCTCTTCGGAGATGGGGATTACGGTATATATAGAGAGTTACCATGCTGCTCGGAGATGGGGTATTGGTTTTCTTATTCCCATTACCGTGCTCTGAGGAGGATGGGGTATTATCCTTCGTTCCATGCTCTGCAGGGATGGACAATTGCAGAGTTACCCGTGTGATCGGGGGCATATGATATATATACTAGCCAGTCATGACGATTGGTGAATTACGTCAGCATATGTCTAGCCCACACATTCCCATGCGTACTGCAAGGTCTTTAAATTGCATTCACTTAGATGGTTAGCACACCCTATTTATTTATTCAGTATTACATTATGGCATGTCATTTTTATGTATCTTGCTATGTCCCTCTGAGGACCTGGTCCCCTTCCAGGTGTATATTTTCTTGGGTATTCGCAGGAGCACAGATCCGGACATGTTACGTTTATCCCGAGGAGGTCTTCTCTTCGAGCCTCATGATTGTCAGATGGTGTTCTTATATGGTGTGTATCTGGTTCCTTTTTATATTCTATTTCGGCAGTAGATTTGATTTCATCTGACTGTCATTCTTAGATATCTGTATTGAGATCTATTTACATGGTTATTGGTTATCTTTATGTGATTTCTGTGGATGAGATTTAGATATTACCCTATGACTTGTAATTAGTTTTACCACTTATGAATTATTGTTCATTATACAGCGTACGCATGTATATATGGTTTCCATATATTGGAGTTGCCATATATACGGGCCAGCTGGCATGGTTACGTGACCTAGTCCTACGTATTCTGGGGCTGGGGCGTGACACAAATTGAATCAACTTATGATCAAAAAACAAATATTAAATATGGTTATTTACTATGGTAAATATTAAGCAAATTGAATTTTCTAGAAAAAAAATTAAACTACTGCAACTTAACAATATTGGTCCAGAAAATTTATTAATCAACTAAGCTCCAATATTATGAATTAAGCAATGCCCAAACAAAAAAATTCGGTTATGTAGCAATAATAGGCAACAAATATTAACCTAACATATGAGAAATATATAAATAATAAACGGTTAATTTTTAATTTTCTTTAGCATAGAATAAATAATGGTATATTAACAATATTTTAGAACTTTTCTAGCAAGATTTAGATGAACAGTTCTAACAAACAATCAACTCTTAGATTGTTAGAATAATTGTCGTTTTCTTATTGAAAACTTTGTGAATAAAATAAAAATAGACTGATGTTACCGGCCTCTGGGGAAGTCGTGCACGAAGCACTGCTCTAAGAGTTGATTCGGGATCTGTGTGCAGACGTTTCCCGAAGCTCCTAGTGGTAAAACCCTCGTACTACCGGTATCTCGTCGCCGCACACGACTTGGAGAGAATGACCAGGACTTAGCCCTGCCCAGAGCTTGGAGACGAGCGAAACGACGAAGAATGGACTGAATAATATGTTGGCAGCAAGTTTTTGGAGAAAACAATATCTAATTCGTTTGCAAAGAAAACCATTCATATATAATAATCTATCCAATATGTAACGGTCTGAATTAATTTGCTATTAATTCAGCCATTACACAGACACATGGAGAAAGAAACTGGACAAGAAATGAATCACGGTTCAAAATTAAATAGTAACGGACAAATTAATTTTCCAACGTTCAGAATATTAAACGGGAAAAAAAAATTGAAGAGGAGCAAAAAGAATTTTAGGGTCTCAGCCCGAACCCGAAGAGGAAATCGAATCGGCATTCGGCGCCCGCAGATGTGGGCGCATACCCGCACCCGTTACGCGCGCCGAACCGAACCGAACCGAACCGAACCGAGCCAGGCCGGGCGGCGGCGACGGCGCGCGCGCGTGGCCCAAGGGGTTCTCCACACAACAACTTTAAGAAAGCAAAGAGGAGGAACTAATATATGTACACAAGGAGGGGTTGGCCCATCCGATGTAGGACTAAAGAAAAGAAGGAATTTGAGATTTTGCTCAAGCAAAGCTAACAACAACTTGTACTGATGATAGCCCCAAGATCATACCAGGTCCAAGTAGAGCTAGTAAGACTTTGAATAATAATAATAATAATAATAATAGGCTTGAATGAGACGGTACTAGTACAGTAGTACTGACCAAGTAATACATATTTAGGACCAATAGATTTTTCCCCCTTCTTTGTTATATCTAATTAATATTATGCTAGCTAGTTGTCGTAGAGCTAGATAATTACAATATATCAAACTTTGACGAAGGAGAAGTTCGGAAAGTCGAAAGCTACAAATGTGGCACGTTTTAACGCATGTCAAACTTGAATTGGAAATGTAGTATCAGAGCTACCGGTATACGATATACAGATCTAACATGGTTTTGTTCCAGAACCATTTTGACTCAAAAAAGATATTTTTCGGAATACCGCTACTGGTTTACCGAAGGTATACCAATGATGGAACTGAAGGACGAAAATAAGTATTTTGTAACACCGTTGGATCAATATAAACGGTCCAGATGCTTGCAGGATTAGGGATTGTAAATAAATCTTTTTAAACCCCAATCCATTATCATCCCTCATTGAGAGATCAAAAAGGAGATCTTTCTCAAAAGTTGCAACTTTCTAAGAGAGCTTCGGAGTTCCTGGAGTTATTTCGGAGAGAGATCGTTTCCAGGAGCTCTTTATTGGTGCTTCCTCGTCGTCTAGTCTTCGGTAATATCTTTGTACTCATTATGATCTATTTTTATCTGAATAAAGTGTTGTCATGTTCCATGTGGATCGATAGAGGATTTTGTAAATGAGTTAATATTTTTTCTTTACTCCATTAGTGGAGTCTTTTTCGGGTTGGATTCCAATTGTCCCATGGTTTTTCCACAAGGATTTTTCACGTAAATATTTTTGTGTTTGTGTTTGGCTTTTGATTATATTATTGGTTGATTTGTGCATTTTTATTCGGTCTGGTTTGAGGAACGATTTTCACGTTTCGTTTTCAACAGAGTGGTGTTTGAACAACGATTGGCAAAGTTATGCCAGAGCACATGTTGCCAGGTGTAAGGATTGACAGTCAAACCGAGTAGAAGAGATGGATGTGAAGGCGATGCACATGGTAAACCTAAACAGTTTAAACTATCACTATTAGTGGAGCAACATAAAATATTTGATATTTGTCAAGAACTGCATCTTTCGGTATTTGCTTCCGAGAAGCCCAGAGATAAATTCAACGAGGACTAAAATTTCAAGCATATACATATGTGTAGGTATATCAGACAGTTCATGGACGAGAATGTGTATAATCACATTGCCAATATTTAGCACACAATGACATTGTTGGAGAAATATGGAATCCTTGTATGCCAAAAAGATCAAGGTAAACAAATTGTTCCTGATCCGACAGATAATGAGTCTTAGATATATAGGATGTTCTTCCATTATGGATCACTTGAGTGAGTTCCACGACATGGTTGACCAGTTACCCTCGATGGATGTTAATTTTGACGACAAAGTACAAGGGCTTAATTGGTTGTTGTGTACATTGCCATAATCGTGGAAAACCATACGAGTGTCAATGATTGCTTCTGCTTCAGAAGGCATATTTATTCTGGAGTTCGCTAATAGTGGGGTATTGAATAAAGAGCTATGAAATTTTTTTAAGACACTTCATCCATATCTCATTCAGAGGTACTTATTTTAGAAAGTCGAGGCAAGAGTAAAAGCAATGGTCCCGACAGTTGTAGGGACAAGAGCAAAAAAAGTCCAAAAATTGGTATGAGGACTCGAGTATTACCATTGTGTCAAGAAGGACCACATCAAACGTAATTTTTTCGCTTAGAAGCGAGAGAAGAAGGTTAACAAGGGAAAGCAGAGTGAGAACATAACATCGGCTGTCTCAGCACATGGAGACGATGTCATTATTGTAGGTGAAGAGATGATCATGAACCTCGTTTGTGATAAAAATTCTTTGACTGTTGGACTTAGGGGATTCGACACATATATCTCACAACTGGGAATTATTTGCCACATATGCAATAAGAGACTATAGAGTGATGAAAATGGACAAAAAAATGTGTCGAAGGCTGTTGCAATAGGAAAAGTGCATTTAAGAACAAAAAAAATAAGTTTTTTTTGTGATCAAAGGTGTTCGTCATTTTCCCAATATCAGTTTTAACCTGGTGTCAGTGGAAGATTGGATGATGATAGATTCTTTAATCTCTTTGAGAACTATTATAGTGGTAGCTTTCAAAGGTTCGTTCATGATTGTCAGAGGAAGCAAGAAATATGGTCTCTATTATTTTGAAGGGATCACACATAGGGCACATTAGGTGAATGTATAAGTTAGTGATGCATCTACCGAGATGTGGCACATGAGGCTTAGCTATATCAATGAAACAAAAATGAGCTACTTATTAACAAAAAAGTGATTCCGGGACTAAAGTATACCAAATAGGAAAGATGCACGCACTGCATAGATGGAAAGTAGAAAATGGCATCTTTTAAATTTATCCAGTTTTAAGAAAACTGACGTTGCTTAAGTTGGTTCACTCGGACGTCTACGGTCCAACGAAGATAAAATCAGTTAACGGTACTTCTTATTTTATAACATTTATAGACGAATATTCCAGAAAATTGTTTAGGTCTATGCTTTAAAAACCAAGGACTGCTCCCTACTGTTAAGGAGTTTCAAATCTTCGTTAAAAGGGAGATAGGAAAAAAGTTAAAATGTGTTCGGTACGATGATATAGATGGAATCAGATATGTATTATGTACTCAACATAATGAGACAATGGAGCATATTTTTTTCCAATGTACACTGGCCTGGGAGGTATGGCAACAACAAAGTAGGAAGATACTTTTGAGGGGTGCGAAAGGCTGAGAGATGGATGCAATCCTGGAAGAAATCAACCTCATGCACAAGAAGGGAGCCAAGTGGTTTACTGAAGCTCATATCATGTTGGCTGCAACGGTGTGGCACAATTGGAAAGAGCGGAATAACCGCATTTTTGAAGAACTAATCACACCTATTATGGGGATTTTATACAATATCTCGTATAATGTAATGGCACTGGTTGATACGAGTGTCTAATTCTGAATGCACCAGTTTGTAAAAAGTTATATATATATATATATATATATATATCAACAAGTGCCAATACATTATAAGTGATATTGTGTAAAATCCCCATAGTAGGTGTGATCAGTCCCTAAAAAATGCGGTTATTACGCTCTTTCTAAATGTGCCACACCGCTGCAGCCAGCATGATACGAGCTTCAGTAAACCACTTGGCTCACTTCTTGCGCATGAGGCTGATTTCTTCGAGGATTACATCCATCTTTCGGCCTCCCGCACCCCTCAAAAGCAGCTTCCTACATTATTGTTGATAGACCTCCCAGGCCAGTGTACATTAGAAAAAGATATGCTCTATTGTCTCATTATGTTGAGTATATATATATTTGGAAGAAGATAGTTTCTTCCATATATATATATATATATATATATATATATATATATATATATATAGTTTTATATGTTCACATATCTCTCATTCGTTACATGATTCACTTGCTTGTGCATATCCTCATATTTCTTACGCGTTACTTGACTTAACCCCCCCTTTAGGATGGAGATTGATACTAGGATTGGCTACTTTGACCACTCTCGATTGAAAATCCTATACTGGGCTATGATAGAGACATATTATAGATTGGAAGACCCTCACTATGCTAATCTCTGTAGGACTGTTAGTACCTCACTGGACTGCGATATTATTTTGATTTTGTAGCCACGATTAGTACCACACTTCTATATGACATGTTACCACTTGTATAGTATTTTCTTGTTGTGTTCTTTTCATATATTTTTTGTTATTCCATAATTCCATTCCTTCTTTTTTGAAGAATTCTATATATATACTATATGTTGGCTTTTATATTATGTTTCTTACTATGTCCCCTGAGTACCTGGACTTTTGTCCAGATTTAGACTTGGAATATCTATAGGTTTACGGATCAGGACCTGATATAGGAGCACCCACTACAGATCACGAGGAGATCAATTTACGCAAGTTCGTGTGAGGCTCACCCTGCATTGCATGATTTCTTTTACTTGTTTTTAATAATTAGTCTTCTAGCAGTAGATTTGTCTCTGCCGAAAATATTTGTATCTTTTGTTGCACTTTTGACTACCATAGTTACTTCATTACCTATTTCAGTTATGGATTTCTTTGTTTATATATTATGGATGAGATATAGATTTGCCTCTGACATATAAACTGGTATATAAAGTTGAACTGAAGTTCTATATAGATAGCGTACATACAAAATTAGGACTTTCCATAGATTTCGAGTACCCTTCAGTTCGTACCAGCTGGCCAAGTTATGTACTAGTCTCGGGAGTTTTGGGACTGGGGTGTGACAAAATAGTTTATGTTTACCAGGTCTAAAGGCATCCATGTTCCTTCTCCATGGATATGAGCAGGAAGTAACTGATGGTGACAATAAAAAAATCATGAATTTCTTTCATAGTGGGGACGGTTGCCTTACTATTTTCCATACATATTGAACAAGATTTAGTATCATGAGTACTCTAACCCGATAATATCTTTTATCCTAAAAAAAATTAATGGTTCACATGAGTGACGCTCTCATATGCTTCTTCAATATATCATATGTTTGAACATTGAAATGCCATAATTAGTTTAACTCATCCACTAACGGCTATAAGTAGATACCGATGTTCTTCTTTAAAGTTTTGTAACCAGATATTATAGTGTCAAGAACATGTAAGGAGTACTCTTCATTCACATCCACGGTAGTAGATTGTAAGGGGTCAAAATTATCGGCCAACAAGAGTAATAATATCCTAATTGTCCAAAAGTTGTGAATACATCATAATATAAAGCCAACAGGACAGTCCTAGGCTTCGTATAAAATGATAGATGACACCAATCAAAATGTTTTCACGCCTCTCCATCGGAATGGTGAGATAATTCTTCTTCATCTATCTTCTGTTCCGTGCTATGTCATGCCATGTATTATGCTATATTTATGGACATATACAACCTCTATAAACTTTTTGTGGTCGACAAAATCTGCATGTACTTATAGAGATGCAACTTTCCTCGAACAATTGACTTTCCTTTGTCCCAAATTGGTTTGTATCGGTCTGCGTGATAAAAAATACATCTGTCCTTATCCTTATTCTTCTTACAGTATAACATGCAGTTGTTTCGACAATAATCTATCTTTAATAGCTTAATACGAGTTTCTATATCATCATCTTTGACTTGAAGAAACTTTTGGGCAAGTCCTTTGATCCTTTTGGCAACAACTCTTTGATGAACTGAATTATCCGGTTATAGTATTTTTGTGGCAAGTTAAAATTAGATTTAGGGTTTGACAACCGTATCACCGCCGACAAGATAATGAGTATCACAACCCAAAAATATAAGATTGTCGTCATCGTTGAACATGTCATAGAACTCTTTTGCATCAGGATTCGAATCTTCTAGATCAAAACTAGGTTCGATCGCAGCAAATACCATATCTCGTGCCAGGTTTTGCTGTCGATATTCGAAGTGATCTTCGGGAATGGACTCTCTGACCTCCATATGAAAGGAGGACTGATATTGAGAAAATAAAGATTCTCCTTAAGTCGGCCACTCCTTATTATTTTGTACAAAATCCTTCTTGTAGAGATGCTACCTCACAAGATCTACCCCTTTGAGTGGTCTATTATGACATTTGACACATGGGCACTTGATGAGTCTTACACTCATATATAAAATCAATTTGACTACTGGCATATTTGAGAAATTTATTAACATCCAACTTGAAATCATTATTCAGGCCAATCTTGCTCTTATGTAACCGATTATACATCCACGTACGATCAACTAAGTATTGACTCATTATTATATTTTTAGTAGTGGATGATTATGCACCATATATATTCAAACAATATGGATTAGATATATCAAAAAAATCTAATTGCTTCAAAGCTTTTGCGATTTTGTCTCAACTTCTAACTTTTTATAAGTATTTATTTACAATTTTTTGTATTTGAACCATATATTTTATTTTTCTAGGACGCATGAACAGATTTTACGAAAATTTGATTAATTCAATATCAATAATATTTTTTTTGTGATGCTTTCAATATCAATAATCATATGCTTATTTTTCTAAATTAAAAAGATAGCTCTTGGACAAAGTACAAACATAAGAACCAAGGATAATGTATTTTTAGTATAAGCAATACTAGGATTACAACCAAATGAGTTATAACTCATTTACAATCATCTACATGGTGGTTGCCAATTGGCTCCCCTCTTCTCGGGATAGGGGAGCCAATTGGCAACCGCGGCGTAGTCGGTTGTAAATGGATTTAACCCATTTGGTTGTAAACTTAGCATTTTTGTTTTAGTATTGCTTCTACCTATAGAAATGGTATTATTATGGGACGATGCTATGTGGACCGCGGTCCACGTGGCGCCTTTCCATTGGTAGGTCACCGGTTAGCACGCCCACGAAAATATGGGAGGACTAATGGGGTTTTTGTAAAACTCTATATTTTTAAATATTATATTTATTTAATTAATTAGTTATTTAATTTATATTATTTTGTATTTATTTAGATAATATATACGTAGTGATTTAATTACCTAGATAATCAATCATTTAGAATTATTGCACAAAGTCCTATTATTTTATTTTAGGAAAATTTGCAGGAGAGGGATAGATTTTTTTAGAGTCTATTTGGGTACAAATATATTTTTATATACACCTTAAACATATATGTAAATAATATATAGTAGTAATAATAATAATAAATAAATAGCGTAATAATAATAATAATAAGTATTAAGTAATAGTTATAATAATAATAATAATAAGTGTTAGTTATAATAAAAGAGTAATAATTATAATAATAATAATTATAGTATTAATAGTAATAATAATAAATAATAAAAGAAAAAGAAAAAGAAATAGAAAAGAAAAGGAAAGAGAACAAGAAAATAATAATAATAATAACTAACCCTAAGTCTAAACCAACCTCCCCCCCCCTCCGCTGAAGCTCACAACAGCAGCGGCCCAGCAAACCCACGCGCCCAGGATCCCCGCTCCCTGCTCCTCTCTCCCTCTATATATTGGCTTAAACCCTAACACTAACCCTAGCTCCCATCCCCACTGCGCCGTAGACCAGCCTGGACCCGCCGCCTCCACCGCTCGGGACCTCCGCAGCCGCCAGCGCCGTCGGCTACGTCGCGGCCGCTGTCCGCCCGAGCAGGCCGCGCAGATTCACAGCGAAGACCTCTCCTTCGCGTGCTGATTCCCGCCTCCTCACTCGACCAAATTCGAATCTGTCTTCGCTGGTACGATCACCACTTATCCCTCTCTAAATCCCGTAAATTATTTTCCATCGTGCAGCGTTAAAAACTAGGTAAAAATCGACGCCAACTTTAGGAAAAACCATGTTTTTAAACTACTAAAAATTTGTTGCGATGACCCATGTTCAATAACTCGTATCTCCCAACCCAGAGATCCAAACTTAGAAATTCTTTTTGCTATGGGAAGATCATATAACCGAGATTATTTTTTGTCAATTACATTATTTTATTAGGTGTTATATGCAGAATTAAATTAGGTTGAAAATTCGAAAAACCTGATTTTAAAATGACAAAACTTGTGATATGGAGCGTGCCTCGCCAAACGGGACCGCCCCGTCGTATACCATTTGAACCGAAAGGCGCGTATGGTATATCCAGACTTGTGGGCTTTTGCGAAAACTGATTCGGAAGCGTGTGCGCGTCAGAATCAACCCATATCCGCAAAAAGTCCCCGTATCGTGACTTTTGTAAAATACCGCACCATTTAGTGTACGCTCGTCAGAATGCGACAAAATTTACGCCATTGGATTTTGTGGTATTCACGCTGGTCCTGTGACCCAAGTTTCACGCGATTCTGAGACAGTTGACCAAGTCGCCTAATTGCGGGCCCCTCGGTTGATTTTTTGGGCAAAATTATGTTCGGCTCTCCGGAATCCAAATTGGACATACCGTTGAGTTCGTATTGACATTTCGAGTTTGTTTGACCTATAATTTATCCTATTTAGAGACCTTTACCCCTGGCACACTTTTTGATGTAAAAAGAGGCCACATTTGAACCCCAATTTGACCCAAAATTACTGTTTTGCCCCTGTGTCCAAATTGGACGAAAGGGTAGTGTTTTCTAGCTATATCGCTTAATCTGGGAACGTTGGTGATGTTTATTTCAGTATCCGGAGACGTTCATTCTGAGGCCGTAGTTTCTGATCATGTGTGTTTGACTCCTGGACGTTACACTTTGTAGCTTTCTTGCCAGGCAAGTATACATTGCCAAATTGTTTACAGTACCTTGCATTGCTTATTATACTCTTATATATTCATTGCATGTGTGTTTTCTTTCAGTCATTACTATATATTATATATGTTGACACACACTTGACACCTAGTATCATGAGAGAGGAGGACAATCATTAGGCGTATGGGCTATAACCACTCCAGTAAACCGTAGTATCTAGCACGACTACGTTAGTGCGTCGCGCTGGTCGCTACCCTCTTGGTATGTCAATTTCTGGAGTCGCGCTGGTCGCTACCTTCGCGGTATGTCAATTTCTAATGTCCCTGACGTGTGTGTGAGTTGTGAGATTAGATAGAGTATCCTACCCTTGTTCATACGTCAAAAAGTTATCCTCATTATGCATTCATATTGATTGCCTTGTACAGCGTACTTATTTATTTTCTATCTATTATGCATATTTACTGTATTCAATTGGCATGCTTCTATGTATCTTGTTATGTCCCTCTGAGGACTTGGTCCCTTGCCAGGTATAGACGACCAGGAGTATCCACAGGAGTACGGGCCAGGGCCTGACGCATTACTTTTTGTCGAGGAGGTCTTACCCTCTGAGCATCATTGATTATCTCTAGCGATGGATCTTTTAGCTGACACTTCTATCATCATCTTATTTTATATTGGAGATTTTACTCTTTTCTCTTATTTTAGTTTTGATATAGTCATTGGTAGTGGATTTGTCTCCACCCGACTATCATTTTGGATTATTCAGACTCATTATTCTAGTTTAGTTATTTCCTTTTTGTGACTTATTGTGTGGATGAGATTAGTATTTTTGTGATTTGTGATAAAATATATACCACATGTGAGTTAATTTTATATTACAGCGTACGTGTGTATTATGGTATCTATATATTGGAGTTGCCATATACATGCGGCTGGCATGCTTACGTGTTCCTAGTCCTATGTATTTTGGGACTGGGGCGTGACATATTTTTGGGGTGGCCCATGCAGGTCGAGAGCATATTGTCTCGGTTACGTTACTGTACCGAGCAAGCCTGCGCATAGGATTAGAA
Organism: Iris macrosiphon; assembly: GCA_036927795.1. Taxonomy (NCBI): domain Eukaryota; kingdom Viridiplantae; phylum Streptophyta; class Magnoliopsida; order Asparagales; family Iridaceae; genus Iris; species Iris macrosiphon. The sequence continues at coordinate 8,416,433 of JAYESA010000011.1, forward strand.
TATAGAATCTCATCCACTTATTTAATCATCGTCCTTGATTGTATTTCGCATTCTCATTTGATTGCTTGCATTACATCTTGCTTGATCTTTTCACAACATCAATCTTATCTTTCTTTCGTGCTTGATAGGGGTTAAGAAGATGACTTGTACTAGGTACATACACTCTGTTGATCAATAACACTATTAGTTAAATTATTATAAGTTGGATACTATACCTCATAACCTAGTATCACATAATCCTTTTTACCCATTAATAAAGTGTAATTGAATGACACTAACTTTAGACTTGTATAAAAAGATAGTGTTTACCCAGACTATAGAACTTAGAGGCCCATACAATCATTTGGTTAACTTTAGACTTAGACAAAAGTTAGTATAGCAACTGTAGAGGCACAATACCGATCTTCTTGGTGAACTTAAATTATTCTGTACCTTCCTCCATCCTAATCCAACATACTTATATTTTCTGAACTACCTCGACTTATGTTGCTATTATAGACTAGTTTTGCAAGCTTATTCTTTTTTCAAGCTTGTTCATGACATATGTATTACTGGGGGCCCACACTAATACATTGTCTAAAAGTCAGAATCAGTGCATTATGGTCTGATCAACCTTAGTGTGCTTGGTTCGCTCTTCGTATCACTACTTTACGTAGATTGAGATATAGTTGACTCAACTTGTTAGAGGAATATACTTGTCCTCTAGACTGGTCAGAGCATATCATGTCAGGTACATAACTGTTCTGATGTAAACATGCGAATAGGAATTTACCAAAATAAGATTTCAATCCATAACTGCCTTGTCCACTCCCTTTTGAATTCTTTAATCACTTTAAATTCCGTACTTGTATTCTATCACCTCCTCCTTGAATTCTTTATTGTTATTTTCTGTCTTTTTCTATTTCGAAAAGACGAACGTTCGTGCTTAGTATAAGTTTGATACACGGATAGTACTAGATATACCCCATAGGCCAAGCACTCATGATGACAAATAAGGGTGCGCAAGCACAGAAAGTCATAGATACAGGTACGACCTTTAGTTATATTTGTCATTTCATACTCATGATCCCCTTTATGACACGAGATCTTAGGTGCATAGTAAACATAGAATTATATATATGGTAATTTAGCAGTTATGAGATATATTGATATTCTACCCAGATGGCATACACGCAATGCTAATAGATGACGCGAGTAGCAGTAGTAGTATTCTTTCCCTATCACCATCTTGCCCGTTGGGGTGGCTCATCTTCTTTTTTATATTCATTTCTTATCTCGTTCTTAACTCTTCTTATCATAGTAGTATCCTCTCGTGCCATTATGAATTATTTGAATTACTTCAACCTCACCCTTATTTTGATAGATAAAAACATAAATGGGTTAGTGAATGATTAACAACTAAAAGATGAGTACGTAATGATAACCCTTATATATTTGCACTTTAGCAATATCTGTAAATTCTTATTATTTTAAAAACCATGTATAGCATCCCTTAGTCTAATAGAAATAAGTTGGATTATTGAATTAGTTTATACTTTTAATAGTTTTATAAGTTAGTCAAGACCTTAACTGTTGCCCAAAAACTTAGACTAAGCTTAGGAAAGAGTTGAAGGCACTTGTTACGAACTGACAACTATGACAATCGCTGGTGAAGTAGCGACAGCTGCAGCTAGACCATTATAGTAGAGTAGTCGAAGTATTTGCAGACATACTGGTTAGGTGGCATGGCAGTATTAGACTACGATACTTGACGGTTACAAAAAAAAATTATGGTTGTGAGATTCCAGACAGGTATTCCAAGATTCTCGATCCAATAAATAAATTCGTCTTACAACCTAGACAATAGCCGCAAGAGACTTTGACTACTAGTAGAATTCTTCTAAGTTGGGTAGTGTAGATGAGTTATAAATAGAATAGTGTATGGACAATAAATGAGAAGTTTTAGAATGGATGACCATGACTTTTAGGAAGCACTGCTAGATAGCAATGTAGTGTAATAGCTATAATGATTATTATGAATATGGGTTAGTATCAATTTCGATGACAAAATTTTTGTAACTTGGGTAGAATGTAAAACCCCATATTTTTAAATATTATATTTATTTAATTAATTAGTTATTTAATTAATTTATATTATTTTGTAGTTATTTAAATAATATATACGTAGTGATTTAATTACCTAGATAATCAATCATTTAGAATTATTGCACAAAGTCCTATTATTTTATTTTAGAAATATTTGCAGGAGAGGGATAGATTTTTTTAGAGTCTATTTGGGTACAAATGTATTTTTATATATACCTTAAATATATATGTAAATAATATATACTAGTAATAATAATAATAAATAAATAGCATAATAATAATAATAAGTATTAAGTAATAGTTATAATAATAATAATAATAATAATAGGTGTTAGTTATAATAAAAAAGTAATAATAATAATAATAATTATAGTATTAATAGTAATAATAATAAATAATAAAACAAAAAGGAAAAGAAATAGAAAATAAAAGAAATAACAAAGAAAAGGAAAGAGAAAAGAAAAGAAAAGAATAATAACTAGCCCTAAGTCTAAACCAACCTCACCCCCCCCCCCCCCCCCGCTGAAGCCTACAACAGCAGCGGCCCAGCAAACCCGCGCGCCCAGGATCCCCGCTCCCTTCTCCTCTCTCCCTCTATATATTGACTTAAACCCTAACCCTAACCCTAGATCCCATCCTCATCGCGCCATAGCCCAGCCTGGACCCCCCCCCCCCGCCTCCACCGCCCGGGACCCCCGCAGCCGCCAGCGCCGCCGGCGTCGTCGCGGCCGCCTTCCGCCCAAGCAGGCCGCGCAGATTCACAGCGAAGACCTCTCCTTCGCGCGCTGATTCCTGCCTCCTCGCTCGACCAAATTTGGATTTTTCTTCGCTGGTACGATCACCACTTATCCCTCTCAAAATTTCGTAAATTAGTTTCCATCGTGCAGCGTTAAATACTAGGTAAAAATCGACGCCAACTTTAGGAAAAACCACGTTTTTGAACTACTAAAAATCTGTTGCGATGACCCATGTTCAAGGACTCGTATCTCCCACCACAGAGATCCAAACTTAGAAATATTTTTTGCTATAGGAAGATCATATAACCGAGATTATTTTTTGTCAATTATATTATTTTATTAGGTGTTATATGCAGAATTAAATTAGGTTGAAAATCCAGAAAAACCTGTTTTTAAAATGACAAAACTTGTGATACGGAGTGCGTCCCGCCAAACGGGACCGCCCCGTTGCGTACCAATTATCTCGAAAGGCGTGTATGATATATCCAGATGTGTGGGCTTTCGCGAAAATTGATTCAGACTCGTGTGCGCGTCAGAATGAACCCGTATCGGCAAAAAGTCTCCGTATCGCGACTTTTGTAAAATATCGCACCATTTAGTGTACGCTCGTCAGAATATGACAAAACTTGCGCCATTGGATTCGTGGTATCACGCTGGTCCTGTGATCCATGTTCCATACGATTCTGAGACAGTTGACCAAGTCACATAATTGCGGGCCCCACGATTGACTTTTTGGGCAAAATTGTGTTCGGCTCACCGGAATCCAAAATTGGACATACCGTTGAGTTCGTATTGACGTTTAGAGTTTATTTGACCTATAATTTGTTCCATTTAGAGACCTTTACCCCTGGTACACTTTTCGGTATAAAGTGGGCCACATTTGGACCCCGTTTTGACCCAAAATTACCATTTTGCCCCTATTTCCAAATTGGACGTGTCACGCCCCTGTCCCAAAATACAGAGGGACTAAACACGTGATAATGGCCAGCAGCACACACCGATGGGCAAACCCAATTTAATGGACCCATCAGGGTGTACTTAAGCTGTAAAACAACAATATGGACAATGGTACTAATCTCATCCACAGAAATAAATACAATAAATATTAGAAATATAAAGCAATATCAAGTCTCAATAAAACATAACTCGGGGAACAACCCGATAATGAGTTTGATTTATCAACTCAATAGGCAAGAAATAAAGAGTATAACAATAGCAAAGACTGAGTATAGATAAAACAAATACTCAGGAGAAATCCTCGGCGATCACCTCGTCCTCGGATTTTGGTACTGCTCCAACGTCTGCTCTTGTTCCGTACACCTCGGGGTAGATCTCCTGTGCTAAACCTGGGAACATAATCCGGATTCCAGGTCCTCAGGGGAGATAGCAAGGTACAAGAATAACTCAAGCTAAATAAATACAGTGCAGTAATAAATGAATCAATATGGCGTAATATGTAACCAGCTATGTGATATGCAAATGAGAGCATTAATCATACTCCGGCTGAGACTACTATAGGATCTGTGTCGGGGAAACCCATAGAAGTAATTTCTCGAAGGGCCAGTAAATATGCCAAAGCTCTGTATCAGAGTCTAAGGCACCTCCAGATAATAATATATATATAATAATCAGCCTTTGATATGGTAAAACTTTTCCCACCCAATGTAATCACACGTCTCATATCCATGACATGCAAGATCATATCTAATTCAACAAGTCATATGATAGCTCTGGATATAAAAAGTCTATGTCTCGAATACTGTAACCTATACAGAATCACCATGAATGACTCAGAAAGATTCTGTCTCATGAACAGTGTCAGGTGTCCTATGGTATGACGTACTTGATAATGCAAGAACGAAGATATATAGGGTTTCGATATCCATCTCTAGGTGACGTTACATAACTCCGCGCACGGCGTTAACACCCGAATATTATTCGGACGTTAAGTAATGTCACACGGTCCTAGATTGAATAGTTCTAACTCAGAATAGATCAAGAGAATAATAATAAGCAATTTACTGCAAGTATGGCAAGGTACACTTACCTGGGGTTTGATTTCCAACTGCTGCTCTAGTATCAGCGGGATCTGCAGGTACTCCTTTGGTTGCTGAAATAAATATTACCATCATGTTCATAAGATATCAAATAGCTAGAATTGCATGTCCATAAGTCCAATTTAGACACAGGGGCAAAAGCGACAGTTTCTTGTCAAAGCGGGGTCCACATGTGGCCCACTTCGCACCGAAAAATGTGCTAGAGACAAAGTTTTCCAAATTCGTCAAACTTAGTGTCTACAAGTCTAGAACGATGATACAAACCCAACGGAATATCCAGAACTGGATTCCGATGAGACGATCACAAAATTGTCCGTCAAGTGGAGCCGGGGGGCCCACGATACGAGATTTTGTCAACGTTCTCAGAATTGACCCAACCTTGGGTCACAGGACCAGCGTATTGCTACGAGTCCGATGGCACAAGTTTTATTTCGATACGACAAGCGTACATGAAGTTACAATGAGTTTCAGAACTGGGCCGATACGTGGCGTTGTCGACGGATACGCGTTGATTTCGGTGTGCACGCACATCCAAATAAAATTCCCTAAAATCCCACACATCTGTATCGATGGTGCGCACCTTTCGGTGTAGTTCACACACGACCAAGTCCCCTCGTTTAGAGGGGCACACCCAGTTTCAGAAAAATCAGGATTTTAAACAACCAATATTTTAGTCATTTTTACCCATAAAAATATTACAAACTACAGCTCGATAAAATAAACTAAAAATAGGGTTTAAAACTTGGTCAAGCGGTCTAAATAATTGTTCAGGACAATTTTGAAAATATTTAACAGGTTGGTCGTAAAACGGTCGTAAAACGGTCGCAAACTGGGGAGTTCGGGAAAATTTTTGATTTTCAAAAATAGGGTAATATTTTCCTGATTTTGTGTCGCGGTTTACGATCGACACAGGATGTGATACCCCAAACTATTTACACTGGTTTCGAGAGGGTCACAAGTTCTATGCGCACGATTTAACAGAACAGAAAATGAGGCTGCGAGGAGAGAGAAACACTCACCTGAACAGGGGTAGGTATCGACTGTGCTTCGCGCACGAAGCGGCGCGACGCGGTGGTGGCAGAGCTCGCTGCTGTGTCGTCGGGGCTTGGCGTCACCGGGGAGAAGCGGCCAAGGCTCGGCGGAGCTGGTGGCGGTGGCTCAGGAGTCGGGGTGATCTGGTCGGGCTGAGATTGTTGTGGTGGTCGATGGTGGAGAGGAGTCGGGGTTGTCGGGTTTATATAGGGGAGCTACGGAAGTTGGGAAGGTGGACCGAATGATCGAGGCGGGGAGGCGACGGGTCGGCGGGTGAACGGCGGGGAGTCGGCGGGTCGCGGAGAAAGGTCGGGGAGTCGGCGGGTCGCGGGGAACGGTTGGGGAGGCGGAGCGGCGGGGAACGGTCGGGGGAAAGTGAAGGTTACTGTAGCATTAGGAAAGTGGGTTCGGGTACGGGTTAACGGGTTATGGGTCGGGTCGGGTTCAGATCCGAGCCGATCCAATATGATTAGTTTGTGTTGGGTTGGGTTGGTTCAGGATTAAACCGGTTCAAGTTGGTTTATTCTGGTTTATTTAGAAACTTAGTTTTTAGGTCATTAAAAATAGTTCTGGGGTCCAATAAATTCCAAAAAAAGTTACTGTAAGTCTAATTATTTATTTTACACCCAAAATTATTATTTTCATAATATTTTAATATTTAATAAAATCACAAAAATTATTTAACACCAGAAAACATTTATTTTAATTATTTAAAAATCACAGAAAATTCTCGAAAATTCATTTTTAAAATTCTGAAAAATTCTGGGGGTTTACAATCTACCCCCTTAAGAGTATTTCTTCCTCGCAATCAAATAATAACGAAACATAACCGGTCAGAAGAGATGACACGATTGAAAAATATGTTCGAAGCACGACACACAAACAAAGAATTTTGATTAAGGAGAAATCGAAGGATGAGGGTTAAGCAAAATACATAGGGAAGGAATAAAGTATTTCCCTAGCCAATAAAAGTTAGGTAATTCAAGAGTGAAGAAAATATGGTTAGAGCAAAGAAAACTACAACTGAGGAAAACTAGGTTATCAATTATTAACAAGTTCAAAATACTAGGTTTAAGGCTAAGGTCATGAACTAACAGGCACGTGCTAAAGCAATACTATGAATAGATAGCTATGAATAATTTAAATCTTACTCGTATTTGCTACTCCACGAGTCTGCGCGTCCTCCATGGTCATCGCGAAAGCTTGTCCGCGTCCTTGCGGAGGTGCCCTCTGCGGTTGCTGGACTTGCTAAAAAAGTGCTGCTCGTGGTGCCAAAGGTGGCCTCGGTTGATATCCTCCTGGTGCTGGTAGAGATTGTTGGTTTACCATTGGTGCTCCTTCTCGACGCTCAGGGCAATCCCTTACCGCTTGCTGACTAGATCCACAAGCTAGACATAATCCTAATCTGCATCGGCATTCCTTGGCAAGATGGCCTGCCTTGCCACAGTAGTTGCAAGAAGGTAGGACTAGTGCTAGTGGTGTAGATGCTTTCTGTGGTTGGTGCATGTGAGGTCTCTTTGCAGCTTCTCCATGTGGTACTTTGGCTGGTGCTGATGTGAAAGGCCGCTTCAGACTGGACTCTCTCCTGGTGACGCGCTCCATGCGTCGAGCTGCAGCAAGGACGTCCGTGTAGGAAGTAGGTACAACCGAACCAATCTGTCTCTGTAGCTCAAAGTTTAGCCCGTCGAAGAACTTCTCAGCCTTCTCCTCTTCTGTAGGGATCAGGGTAGGGGCAAAGCGACTCAGACGAATAAAATCCGTATTGTACTCTTTTACTGTCGTATTGCCTTGAATGAGGCGATTGAACTTGTCTCGAAGTTTCGATCGAGCAATAGCTGGAATATACATCTCCTAGAAGAATCTAGAGAACTCTTAACAAGTGACTCAGCCATGTCCGAGCCTCCTCTCTTCAGATAGCCACCAATGGTGCGTATTATCCGTCAACTGCATCCTGATGGCAGTCATCCATCGCTCCCTCGGAAGTTCAGCTGCTTCCAACTGGTGTTGTGTGTTTGTGAGCTACTCGTGAACTTCAGTGGGCTCCTCCTTGCCAGAAAAGGTACGAGAATTCAACTATCGGAAATCAGTGATAGATCCCGCCAATGGTCGCCTAGCTAGTGGGTTCGCCTACTCCAGTACGGTTACCAGGCTGTTCCTCAAGTTGTCCGTCTCATGACGTTGAGCCTCTTGTTGAATTTGTTGTTGAACTTGCATCATTGCGTAGATCAATTAAAATATTTGTTCTCCGTCCATAGCCTGCCCTTGTGGGAATACGGGCATTGGTAGAGTAAACTGTGGCAGAGGTGGAATGTTATCTCGCCGAAATCTAGAAGCATGCTGATTTGCTTGACTGCTTCGGTGAGTGGAGGGATCTCCACTCAATAGCGTCACTCCATCTTCTTCATAGGTGGCTATAGCACCTTGTGGTGTTCTTACAGGAGTTTCGTCGCTTGCTGATGGATCTATTACTCTGCATCCAAAATAAATTATAAGAGGCACACAGAGAAATTATGGCAAGATACAAGTCAAGAAATTCAAATCCGATAGAGATCAAGAACGATTCAATCAAGTGGATGAGATCCTAAAACTTATCCTATCCTTGTCGCAGGCTTGCTCAGTTCCTAAGTTGAAACCGAAGCAATTTAGTCGTTGACCTGCATGGGCCACCACAAAAACTATGTCACGCCCCAGTCCCAAAATACAGAGGGACTAGACACGTGGCAATGGCCAGCAGCACACACCGATGGGCAAACCCAATTTAATGGACCCATCATGGTGTACTTAAGCTGTAAAACAATAATATGGGCAATGATACTAATCTCATCCACAAAAATAAATACAATCAATATCAGAAATATAAAATAATATCAAGTCTCAATAAAACATAACTCGGGCAACAATTCGATAATGAGTTTGATACATCAACTCAAAAGACAAGAAATAAAGAGTATAACAACAGCAAAGACTGAGTATAGATAAAACAAATACTCAGGAGAAATCCTCGACGATCACCTTGTCCTTGGGTTCTGGTACTGCTCCAACATCTGCTCATGTTCCGTACACCTCGGGGTAGATCTCCTCTGCTAAACCTGGGGACATAATCCGGATTCCAGGTCCTCAGGGGAGATAGCAAGGTACAAGAATAACTCAAGTCAAATAAATACAGTGCAGTAATAAATGAATCAATAGGAAATAATATGTAACCAGCTATGTGATATGCAAATGAGAGCATTAATCATACTCAGGCTGAGACTACTATAGGATCTGTGTCGGGGAAAACCATAGAAGTAATTTCTCGAAGGGCCAGTAAATGTGCCAAAGCTCTGTGTCAGAGTCTAAGGCACCTCCAGATAACAATATATCTATAATAATCAGCCTTTTATATGGTAAAACTTTCCCCACCCAATATAATCACACGTCTCATGTCCATGACATGTAAGATCATATCTAATTCAGCAAGTCATATGATAGCTCTGGATATAAAAAGTCTATATCTCGAATACTGTAACCTATACAGAATCACCATGAATGACTCAGAAGATTCTGTCTCATGAACAGTATCAGGTGTCCTATGGTATGACGTACTTGATAATGCAAGCACGAAGATATATTGGGTTTCGATATCCATCTCTAGGTGACGTTATACAACTCCGCGTATGGCGTTGACACCCGAATATTATTTGGACGTTAGGTAATGTCACACGGTCCTAGGTTGAATAGTTCTTACTCAGAATAGATCAAGAGAATAATAATAAGTAATTTACTACAAGTAGGCAAGGTACACTTGTCTGGGGTTTAATTTCCAACTACTGCCCTGGTATCAGCGGGATATGCAGGTACTCCTCCGGTTGCTGAAATAAATATTACCATCATGTTCAGAAAATATCAAATAGCTAGAATTTCCTGTACATAAGTCCAATTTGGACACACGGGCAAAAGTGACAGTTTCTGGTCAAAGCGGGGTCCACATGTCCACTTCGCACCGAAAAATATGCCAGAGACAAAGTTCTCCAAATTCGTCAAACTTAGTGTCTACAAGTCCAGAACGACGATACGAACCCAACGGAATGTCCAAAACTGAATTCCGATGAGCCGATCACAAAATTGCCCGTCAAGTAGAGCCGTTGGGCCTACGATACGGGATTTTGTCAACGTTCTCAGAATCAAACCAAACTTGGGTCACATGACCAGCGTATTGCTACAATTCCGATGGCACACGTTTCGTTTTGATACGACGAGCGCACACGAAGTTACAATGAGTTTTAGAATATGGCCGATACGGGGCGTTGTCGACGAATACACGTTGATTCCGGAGTGCATGCACATCCAAATCAACTTCCACGAAATCCTCCACGTCCATATCGATGGTGCGCACCTTTTGATATAGTTCGTACATGACCAAGTCGTCTCGTTTAGCGGGGCGCACCTAGTTCTAGAAAAATTAGCGTTTTAAATAACCAATATTTTGGTCATTTTCACCCTTGAAAATATTAAAAACTACAGCTCAATAAAATAAACAAAAAACAAGGTTTAAAACTTGGTCAAGTGATCTAAATAAATGTTCAGGCCAATTTTGAAAACATTTAACAGGTTGGTCACAAAACGGTCGCGAACTGGGGAGTTCGGAGAAATTTTTGATTTTCAAAAATAGGATAATATTTTCCTGATTTTGTGTCGTGGTTTGCGACCGACACAGGACGCGATACCCCAAACTATTTGCATGGGTTTCGAAGGATCACGAGGTCTACGCATATGATTCGACTGAATGGAAAATGAGGCAGCGAGGAGAGAGAAATACTCACCTGAACAGGGGTAGGTATCGACTGTGCTTCGCGCACGAAGCGGCGCGACAAAGCGGTGGCGGAGCTCGCTGCTGTTTCGTCGGGGCTTTGTGTCTCCGGGGAGAAGTGGCCGAGGCTCGGCGGAGCTGGTGGCGGTGGCTGAGGAGTCGGGGTGACCGGGTCGGGGTGACCGGGTCGGGCTAAGATTGTGGTGGTGGTCGATAGTGGAGAGGAGCCAAGGTTGTCGGGTTTATATAGGGGAGCTCCGACGGTTGGGAAGGTGGACCGAAGGGTCGCGGCGGGGAGGCGACGAGTCGACGGGTGAACGACGGGAAGTCGACGGGTCGGGGGAATGGTCGTGGAGGCGGAGCGGCTGGGAACGATCGGGGAAAAGTGAAGGGGTACAGTAGCATTAGGAAAGTGGGTTCGGGTACGGGTTAACGGGTAGTGGATCAGATCGGGTTCAGATCCGATCCGATCCAATATGATTGGTTTGGGTTGGGTTGGGTTGGTCCAGGATTAAACCGGTTCAGGTTGGTTTATTCTGGTTTATTTAGAAACTTAGTTTTTAGGTCATTAAAAATAGTTCTGGGGTCCAATAAATTCCAGAAAAATTACAGTAAGTCTAATTATTTATTTTACACCCAAAATTATTATTTTCATAATATTTTAATATTTAACAAAATCACAAAAAATATTTAATACCAGAAAACATTTATTTAAATTATTTAAAAATCACAGAAAATTCCCAAAAATTTATTTTTAAAATTTTGAAAAGTTTTGGGGGTTTACATGACGAAAGGGTAGTGTTTTCTAGCTATCTCGCTTAATCTGGGAACGTTGGTGATATTTATTTCAGCATCCGGAGACGTTCATTCTGAGGCCGTAGTTTCTGATCCTGTGTGCTTGACTCTTGGACGTTACACTTTGTAGCTTTCTTGCCAGGCAAGTATATATTGCCAAATTGTTTACAGTACCATGCATTGCTTATTATACTCTTATATATTCATTGCATGTGTGTTTTCTTTCAGTCATTACTATATATTATATATGTTGACACACTGGTAAACCGTAGTATCTAGCACGACTACGGTAGTGTGTCGCGCTGGTCGCTACCCTCGCGGTATATCAATTTTTGGAGTCGTGTTGGTCGCTACCCTCGCAGTATATCGATTTCTGATGTCCCTGACGTGTGTGTGAGTTGTGAGATTAGATAGAGTAGCCTACCCTTGCCCATACGTCAAAAAGTTGTCCTCATTATGCATTCATATAGATTATCTTGTACAGCGTCCTTATTTATTTTCTATATATTATGCATGTTTACTGTATTCAATTGGCATGCTTATATGTATCTTGTTATGTCCCTTTGAGGACCTGGTCCCTTGCCAGGTATAGACGACCAGGAGTATCCGCAGGAGTACGGGCTAGGACCTGACGTATTAATTTCTGCCGAGGAGGTCTTACCCTCTGAGCATCCTTGATTATCTCTAGCGATGGATCTTTTAGCTGACATTTCTATCATCATCTTATTTTATGTTGGAGATTTTACTCTTCTCTCTTATTTTAGTTTTGATATAGTCATTGGTAGTGGATTTGTCTCCACTCGACTATCATTTTTTGATTAGTCAGACTCATTCTAGTTTAGTTTTTTTCTGTGACTTGTTGTGTGGATGAGATTAGTATTTCTGTGACTTATGATAAAATATATACCACATATGAGTTAATTTTATATTACAGCGTACGTGTGTATTATGGTATCCATATATTGGAGTTGTCATATACGTGTGGCTGGCATGCTTACGTGTTCCTAGTCCTATATATTTTGGGACTGGAGCGTGACAGTTTTGGACATGTGGCCCACAATCACGCTTCGTGGACAGAGATCGTAGGCCAAATATCATTTTTGATTATTACATTGGTTCTACCATTGATGTGTGTTAAATTTCTAATTTAGGTTATGTTAAAGATAAATCTAAGAATAAACATATGCTTGCAATAGAGAACAATAACAAAATATTGTGATACGTAGTATTACTATGTAGTTGATACTTAAACAAATATGGTTGCCACATGTATATAATTCTTTTTTATTTGTTCTTGGATTGAATTGAAAAACAAGTATGCTTGTCATAGGTAATTCGATAGCGCACATTTCGGGCGGACAAACAAAATTCTCAAGAAGACAAGTATATAGTCCCTAACATATCTTCCTCGTGATTGTTAGGCTGCACACTACCAGAAAAAGTCAAATTAGCGACGTTAAAAAACGTCGCTAATCATGTTTAGCGATGTAATTAGCGACGTTTTACAAAAGTCGGAAAGCATCACGTCGCTGAAAGGAAAAATGTCGCTAAACGTCGCTATACCGACGTTTTTTAGCGACTTAAATGTGTCGCTAAATTAGCGACGTTTAGCGACGCAGCGTCACTAATTAGCTTTAAACAAACGTCGCTAAACGTCGCTAATTAGCGACTTATATATCGACGTGACAGTGACGTCTTTAATGACCTGGCAGTACTGCCATGTCAGCAATTTGCGACGTGCAACAAAGTATTTAGCGACGTCATTAGCGACATCTTTTAACGTCGCTAATTAGCGACGTATTTAGCGACGTGTATAAACATCGCTAAACGTCACTAAACGTCGCTAAATACGTCGCTAATTTTACAGAAAAATAAAAATAAATATTGAATTATTTCCAAACTATTATTCCTGCAATTTATGAGTGGAAAATGAACTTCTAGAGTTTCAAATTCAGACATTATAGTATACTTCTACGGAATAAAAAAGCACTAAAGAAAATTCTGACATTAGGAGATGCATATTCTGCTGGCAACAGGCTTCCTTGCCTGCTTCACTTGCTCTTTCCATTCCTTGCCAAGGTCTTTTGCTATTCTCACTGCATCAAGGGAAGCGCCAGCCAACCCCCTCCTTGTGAATCCAGCAACATAGAGCCCAGATTTTCCTTTCCATGAATTCGGAAATTGCTCTCTTGGGAAACCATCTTTGGAGAAGAAATCACTTCCCTGAAGAATTTCAAACCAAGAGTTGATCAGTACTATTCCTATAAACTGGTACAACTTTTTCTTGGAAGAAAATGACCAACCTGTCATTAACTACTTCCAAAATGTTAGGTAAGAAATAAGGGGAATAAAAAGTGGAGGGAAATATCTACCTGCAACCAATGAGGAACATTGCTGCTGTAACCTGTAGCCAAGATAAGCGAGTCAATATCGAGGATGCGACCATCAACAAGCTCCACAGTGGCAGGAAAGAACCTCTCAACCCCAGCAACCACTTCAATTTCACCAGACTTGATCTTTCCTAGAGCTCCTACATCCAGAACAGGGGTCCGTCCTTGTGTGTTCTTGAGCTCCAAAGGACCGGCCGAAGGTCTCTTCAAACCATACTTCTCTGTGTTCCCAAGTAACAACCAAGCTAAAACCAGCAGCATCTTATCAACCAGACACAATGGTAGCCATTTCATCAGTAGAACAGCCAACTCGAACGTCGATTTTCCGAGAACCTCCCTCGGTAACACATGAACCTGTTCAATCAAAATCTAACAAGTTAGTTAAGGAACATATATAGACCTGGTTATAATGAATTTAGCTGCGAAGTCTGTCCTTCAAGCACTCACCGAGTCGCGAACCACCATGGAAGGGTATGCGGCATGGTCGCAGAGGTCCAGGCAGACCTCCATGCCGGAGTTCCCACAGCCGACCACCAACACCTTCTTCCCCCCTATAGCCTTCACCAGACTTGTAGTCACAAACGTGGGTGATATCGCCTTCGAATTCTCCCATTCCTTGTATACCAGGGACCACCCTCTCTGCATTCTCCCCGGCGGACACCACCAGCCACCGGCCTATGTACTCCACCTCGCTACCTGTGATCTCGGCCACGGCCTTCACCCTCCACAGGCCGTCCATTTCGTCGAACCTAGCGGACTGGACAACCTGGTTGAATCTTGGGCTAATGTCGAAGTGCTTCGCGTACGACTCCAAGTAGTCCACAAACTGATTCTTGGAGACTTGCAAGTGGCCGACGAACGTTGGGGACACGCCGGCAAGGCGGAGGAACTGAGGAGGGGGGAGGAGGAGGAGGGGGGAGGAGGACGCGGCCGGAGGGGGGAGGACGCGGCTGGAGGGGGGTCGCCGGGAGGGAAGAGGGGGCGCTGGAGGGAGGAGGGGAGCCGGCGGGGGAGGACGCGGCAAAGGGGGGTCGCCGGAGGGAGGAGGGGAGCCGGCGGGGGAGGACGCGGCCGAGGGGGGTCGCCGGAGGGAGGAAGGAGGAGCCATAGCGGGAGAGATCGAGAGCGGGTTTGAAATTTGGGAGAGGGAGAGGGAGAGATCGAAGGAAATGGGGGAAATCAGCCCTAAGTAAAAAAATTTAGCGACGTTTATGCGACGCCAATAATGACGTCGCTAATTTAGAATTTAGCAACGAATTTAGCAACTCCAATAATAACGTCGCTAATTTAGAATTTAGCGACGTTTTAGCGGCGCCAATAATGACGTCGCTAATTTAGCGACGTCTTAAACATCGCTAATGACGTCGCTAAAATGTCCAAAAAATATACGTCGCTAAAAAATGTCGCTAAACGTCGCTAAATAAAACATATTAGCGACGTTTAGCGACCTAACTTATACTTATAGCGACTAATCTTTTAAAAACTGAATAAAAGTCGCTAAACGTCGCTAAATGTCGCCAATTAGCGACGTCTAGTGACGTTTTTACATGGAGTCGCTAAATAGCGACGTTTTTACATGGAGTCGCTAAAGAACATCGCTAATCCCACTTATTCTAGTAGTGGCATGAATCATTCATCATCAAGTTACTTTTTTGTTTGAGTGTTTATCCAATGAAGTTGATCATGTCAATTTATGAAGACATTGACATGAAATATTTTATGATAATTATCTTGTAGATAGAAATAATAATTTATATTAAAGTAGTGACTATATTTCAAATTAAGTGGATTATAAATTGTATTCCTATATATTACTATATATACAATAGAACTAGTCTTTAGAACCAATTAAGGGAACAAAATAAAAGAAACATAGTTTGTGTTACTTGGTCATTAGCTTCATTACCTTATGATAGACAATCACAAAGAAGATGACTTCACATCAAAAAGTCAGTTCTTAATGAATGGTTAGAAGATTTTGTCCTTTTGTTGCTTTTATTATGGGCATATAGTCGACTGGATCAAAGACAATCTTTTTGTTTAACTTAAAACTTTGGTCTATGTTTGATTTACTTTTTCTATTAGAGAATGTATTTTATGGATATTATAACTATTATGAATTATATACTTCATTGTATTTGTTTTGTGCTTAGGAAATATGAATGGTAGGATATGGATTATATGTGAAGAATATACATTGCCATTTTATGATATATAATAATAACAATTTATGTTATACTAATGATACCAATACATGTTATGCTTTAAATTGAGTGATGATATACTATTGTCATTACATGCTTGATATAATTGAATGACATGATATGCATGTTTGTCACCTCAAATTGTTATAGGGACTGTTGTTAATGTCACTGATTAGTGATTAGTATATTGAAGGTCTAAGATATCCTATGACAACAGACATAATACACTATAGGTGACAAGCAAAATCGTTAATGTATAACTGGATAGTGATGCTTTGAATGTCTATTATCACCGAGTTCTTCACTAAAGATCTTTAGTGGCAAGATTTACATTTTTAAGTGACAAAATTTCTTCTTTTATAGGCAAATTCTTTTGTAGTACAACATTATGTATGGTACTTGTATGCTTTTATGATAAGCATAGTAGGTCCTGAGCTGGTAGGGGGTCGAGGTGAACTTCTAACCTAGGACCCCATAATGTAAAATAATAATAATTAAGAAATAATTTAAAAGTAAATTAAAACTAATATTGTTACCAGCAAGTATTGAACTAAAGACCTATAGTGTGCAAGTTTAACACAATAAGCACTATATCACAACTGTTTTATGTTAAGAATGGAGCATGCTGCATACTAGTTATATTTTAGATAGAACCATATTGGTGTCGCTTTAGTCTTTGGGCCCTGGGTCGTCCTCAGCCTATCTTGGGCTAGGGCCACCCCTGATGATAAGCCACACAAGACTATATGTATGACTCCACCACTTTAGCAAATATCTTTTAGTCATAACAGGAAGAAGGAACAAAGTCTTATTTTTTTTTTTAATCAAACTAGAGATTTAATAGAATAAGCATTTACAGGCTTCCTTCCTCTTTTCTTATTTGTAACCTTCACTTCGTGGGTTGTATCTCCAATATCACCTATAACCGGATCATCGAATCCATTTTTCAACTTTGGTTCTTCCTTTGTCTCCTCTCCTTTTCTTGACTTCCCCTTCCCAGGGACAAAGGTAGTGAAGTAGTAGTAGTCTTTCGATTCAGCATGAACAAAATAATCTTCTAATTTATGAATATTAGCTCGCTTACAATACTTCTTTGATTGACATGTTTGTACTTGTTGTTTCAGATGATGATCCCACATTTTGTTTGTGGGACTCATAGGTTTTCCATAATTCCAACCATTGTCATCATCCTTCTTGTAGTAGTTACTCTCCTTCTCAGCATCGACGATATCTTTATCCTTCCTCTTCTTTCGATTAACATGATCATCATCATGGTTGGATTTTTCTTGATCAACAATATTTTTGCCCAAAAAGTGATTGAACCAATCAAAGTTGGAGACCTAATGCATGTCAGAGTAATAATTATTGGTAAATATAGCTTACCTATTATTGATAAATCCAGAGATGGTATTTATCTTGTCATCTTCAAACTTGAATTGATTAATTTCTTCCCATTTCTGCAAACCCTAAGAATTATATATATATCAAAAAAAAAATGGTTGAATTTCCATCAACCCAATTAAAATCAATCGGTTGTTTGATATTAATTACCAATCGATCAAGGGTTAATTAATTGGATGAATGAAAAACTCAATATGAACCAGTTAATATTATATATTGATACTACATAAATATTTTTAATTTATTCATTAAAAGAAACTCTGATAGATAGATAAATAGATAGAAAGAAGAAGAAGAAGAAGAAGAAGAAGAAGAAGAAGAAGAAAGATCAGACCTGAACATCTAACCGGCTGAGATCACTCTGATCCATCAGATCCCATGGGGAGCAATTAATATCGCAAAATAGAGCTTGTGGCGGGGTCCACATGACCTCCATCAAAAATGGATTTTTAGTCGGTGGTGGTTGTGGTGGTGGCGACGGTGGCGACGGTGGTGGTGGTGGTAGTGGTGGATGAGGAGGAGGAGGGGTAGGAGGAGTTATAGGATCAGATAGGGGGTTTGGGAGGTAGCCCATGGCGGCACGTCTTTGGATGCTCACCATCGGAAGAGGAAGAAGATGATTGAACTACTATAAAAGAAGAAGATAAAGAATAGATGTTAAGAGAGGATTTTGATTTAGCTATTGCTAATACTTTTACTTCTTTTGTTTATGTTTAGCTTCTTATATTAATTATCTTTCTGTCTTTTGTTGGTTGGTAGTGGTGTCTATCATTGTGTCATGTCCCAGTCCCAAAATACGTAGAACTAGGAATACGCAATATGCCAGCCGTATGTATACGAAACTCCAATATGTCGGAAGATCGTAACACACACGTACGTTATACATGAATATCAAATCCATAAGTGGTAATATACTGTCAATAAGTCATACGCAATCTATATCTCATCCACAGCACAAATAAATAAATAGAAAATAAATAACTGAATCTCAAATATGATGTATCAAAGAATAATAGTCGGGTGGAAACAAATCCACTGCAAATCGACTATACAAAAAACTATTAAATGAGAGAAGAGATCAAACTCTAATATAAGATAAATGTCCATAAAGAGATAGCAACTAGAATATCCATCAACTGCGATGAATCAAAGGTACTCTGAATGTAAGACCTCCTCAGTCTGGAATGAAGCGTCAGGTCCAGGTCCGTACTCCTGTGGATACCCTTACCCATCTATATCTGGAAAGGTACCAGGTCCTCAGAGGGACGTAACAAGATACATATAAACATGCCAATAAAGTATTGAAAGATAAACATCAAAGGGGTCGCCTAACCGTCTAAGTGAATGCAGTTTGAGAACAACTTTCCAACAAGTGGGCTATCTGGTCAAAAACTGGAACACGTACTATGTACATGAATATCAAATCCACAAGTGGTAATATACTGTCAACAAGTCACACACAATCTATATCTCATCCACAGCATAAATAAATAAATAGGAAATATATAACTGAATCTCAAATATGATGTATCAAAGAATAATAGTCGAGTGGAAACAAATCCACTGCAAATCGACTATACTAAAAACTACTAAATGAGAGAAGAGATCAAACTCTAATATAAGATAAATGTCCATAAAGAGATAGCAACTAGAATATCCATCAGCTGCGATGAATCAAATGTACTCTGAAGGTAAGACCTCCTCAGTCTGGAATGAAGCGTCAGGTCTGGGTCCGTACTCCTGTGGATACTCCTCGTCTATATCTGGAAAGGTACCAGGTCCTCAGAGGGACGTAACAAGATACATATAAATATGCCAATAAAGTACTGAAAGATAAACATCAAAGGGGTCGCCTAACCGTCTAAGTGAATCCAGTTTGAGAATAACTTTCCAACAAGTAGGCTATCTGGCCAAAAACTGGCATTGGCATGATTCTCTTAAAGATTCAGGGGCCTATAAAGCCTGACGTCTTTTGAACCTCAAAGGCCGCCAGGTAATATATAGGGGTCATCACAACCGCGTATCTCCGGCGGAGCGTACGGGTTACACAAAGAAAGTGCAAAGTAGCCCAAACGCCTTACTTGTTGTTCTTTTTACCCCATGCTCTAAGCATGTCACATCCATGACACGATAATACATCTAAATAACTGCCAGATCCTCTAGCATGCAATTTTTTCAGCAGTTATCCCTATCCGTCGCACGTCTTATACGTATCAGTGGCCAGCCGAATACGCAAGTTCGTGTCTTATATGAGACTTACACTCGTGTAATCATAGTGTCATGGCCAATAAAATATAAGAATGTCTCATGATAATGGGGTGGTCTCATAACTAGGTCAACATGCATATATATAATAGAAACATAATACGATGCCTCCGTCGTTGTACCCAAGTTATTCTTGGACGCGTAGTTTATATGACAGTTAAAATATATGAACTAAATTAAAAAATAAAATACATGCATCATATGAAATATAAATCATAGTACAATGGCAATGTATACTTGCCTGGCAAGCAATATGTATAGTGGAAGCGTCCAGACATCAAGGATACAGGATCAGAAACTAAGGCCTCTGAATAAACGTCTCCGGATGCTGAAATAAATATCACCAATATTTTTGGAATCAGCAAGATAGCTAAAAACTACTACCCTTTCGCCCAATTTGGACACAGGAGCAAAACGGTAATTTTGGGTCAAAGTAGGGTCCATATGTGGCCCACTTTGCACCAAAAAGCTTGCCAGGGTAAATATCTCTTAATGGGACAAGTTATAGGTCAAATAAATTTTAAACATCAATATGAACTCAACGGTATATCCAATTTTGGATTCCGGTGAGCCGAACACAAATTCGCCCAAAAAGTCAACCATAGGGCCCGCAAAGAGGTGGCTTGGTCAACTGTCCCAGAATTGCGTGAAACTTGGGTAATAGGACCAGCGTGATACCACGAATCCATTGGCACAAGTTTCGTCGGATTTCGACGAGCGTACACAAAATGGTACGGTGTTTTGCAAAAGTCGCGATACGGGGATTTTTCACATATACTGGTTGATTTCGACGCGCACACACGTCCAAATCAGTTTTCATGAAAGCCACACATCAGGACATACCATACGCGCCTTTTGGTGTAATTGGTACGCGACGGGACGGTCCCGTTTGGTAGGACGCGCTCCGTATCGCAAATTTTAAAGGTTTTAGAAACACGTTTTTCCTAAATTTTAATCCAGTTTATTACTGCATATAACACAAAATAAAATAATCTAATTAACAGAAAATAATCTCGGTTATATGGTCTTCACATAGCAAAAATAAAATTTAAGTTTAGATTTCTATGGAGGAAGATATGAGTCCTTAAACATGGGTGGTCGCAACAGTTTCTGCAGTTTAAAAATCGTAGTTTTTCTCTAACTTGGCCTCGATTTCTACCTAGGGTTTAGCGCTGTTCGATGGAAAATAATTGACAGAGTTGGAAGAGAGATAGGTCGTGAACATACCGGTGAAGACGGATTGGAAATCGGCCGCGAGATGGAACAGAAAATTGTGTGGGAAATGGGGTACGTCGCTGCCAATCTGTTGTTGCTTACACTGTGACGCGGTGTACGGCCGGCCGTTTCCTTGTGGTGACTCAATTTTCGGTGGTTCGAGCAGCGCTGGGTTAGTGTCGTGGAGGTCGGCGGCAGTGTTAGAGGTGAATAAGGTTTAGGCTTAGGGTTTTTATGAGATGTTATATATATATAGCGAGCAGAGAAGGAAACAAGGGGGGTGGTCTCACGCGGGTTAGGACTTAGGTTTGCTGCTGCTTCTGCGAGCGGGTTAGGGGTGGCCTGCTAGCGGGTTTGGGGATTAAGGGTTTTAAGTATTTTTTTCTCTTCTTATTATTTTACTATATATATATATATATATATATATATATATATATATATATATATATATATGGTAATAATTTCCAAAAAAATTATTTGTGCTTAATATAATATATCATCCTTCTACAACGATCCTACATGAAATAAAATAAGATAAAATAATAGTTTTGCTCCATAAATTCTAGATGAGTAAATTCCTAGTAATTAAAATTCAATAAAAATCTATTTTCTACTTAACTAGGAAATAATACAATTAAATGGTTAATTAATTAAATAATTAATATTTTAAAATTATGGGGTTTTATACATTGTCAAATGCCCTTGTTGTTTGTGAAAATATTACTTTTGTGCCATTAAAGGAATACTCTTACCTCATTACCTATGTTGGTAAGCAGACTCTAATGTATAATGGGTGTAAGTTGTAATTTTGAATATATGGAGAGGGTTTTATTTTTATTATTAAAAATCTAGGACACTACTTCTTTAGGGTGCATTTAGTACGCGTATTATTTTATTCTCGAATAAATTTAGGATGGAAAACCTATTATCATGTTGGTTTGGGATATAAAATTTATTTTACGAAAATTTTGAATGCTCCTTAAAAGAATATTTTTATGAATCATGTGAAACCTATTTTTCCAAGAAAAAGTAGGTATATTAATCTTATTGGAGTGGGTGGGGTTCCCAACCTATGTGAAAAATACCCTAAAGTTGGATTAAGTATTCCTACATATAATAGGAATATGTCAATAAATTTAGATTTGGATTGGATATTCCTACATATAATAGGAATATGTTAATGCATTTGGATTGGGTATTCCTATATATAATAGGAATACTAGTTGTGGGTTTGAGGCTATATATATTAGGTGTCTCCTAGCCCTAAAACATATATCATATCTTAATAATATTGGAAAAGGAGGCAAGAGTGCTTTTACAGCATTGGAAGAAGAGAGTAAGAGATTGAAGGCTATTTTGAAGTAGAGATTGGTTTCGGATAATTCTTTTCTTGTCGTCTCCATTATTCGTTTGTATGTGATCTATTTTCTATTCCAAAGAGTTGTGGTGATCCGTTTGGATCGATGAGAAGTTTGTAAGGAGTCGGTGTATTTCTTATTCCATTAGTAGAGGCTTTTAGGGTTGGACTCCGATCGTCCCGTAGTTTTTTCTATTTGGATTTTTTACATAAAAATCTCCGTGTCTGCGATTTGTGTTTGGCACTTTTGGTTTGTGTACTTTTGCTCGGTTCTCTCGTATGGCTTTTTTGTTTGGGAAATAATTTTCGTACTTTCGTTCCCAACAAAGTGGTATCAGAGCCAGGTTCTTGAGTTCAGAGAGGTCAGGAGTTGACAGGCAAACCAGAAAGGAGAGATGGATGCAAAGCCGGTGCGCATGGTAAACTTGAACGGTACCAACTATCATTATTGGTATAGCAATATGAAGGATTTGTTGTTCATCAAGAAGATGCCTCTTCCGGTATTTGTGTCCGAGAAGCCCAGTAACAAATCCGAAGAGGACTGAAAGTTCGAGCATATACATATGCGTAGATATATCAGACAGTTCATTGACGAGAACGTGTACAATCACGTTGCCAATATTGAGCAAGTGAAGACCCTGCAGGATAAGCTGGAATCTTTGTATGCAAAGAAGACTGAGATAGATATGTTATTCTTGATCTGAACGATGATAGGTCTATGGTACAAAGATGGTGCATCTATTTTGGATCACTTGAGTGAGTTTCAGGGCATGGTTGACCAGCTATCCTCGATGGGAGTCAAGTTCGACGATGAGGTTCAGGGACTATGGTTGTTGTGTACAGTGCCAAACTCATGGGAAACCGTACGAGTGTCTTTGATCGCATCTGCTCCGGAAGGCTTGGTCAGTCTGGAGTTTGTCAAGAGCGAGGTACTGAATGAAGTGATGTAAAGATGTTCTCAGGGCACTTCATCCATATCCCACTCAGAGGCGCTAGTTTCAGAGAGTCGTAGAAGGAGTAAGAGCAGGGGTCTAGGTGGTGGCAGCGACAAGAGCAGAGGCAAGTCCAATGGTCGATACGAGAACTCAGAGTGTTACCATTATGGCAAGAAGGGCCACATCAAGCAAAACTGTTTCTCTTAGAAGAGGGAGAAGAAGGGCGACAAGGGGAAGCAAAGTGAGAACACTACATCTGTGACCTTGGCACATGGAGATGACATGATCATTGTAGGTGATGAGAAAGTTATGAATGTCGCCTGCAATAACAGCTATTGGCTGGTGGACTCAGGTGCTTCAGCGCACGTATCTCATAACAGGACACTATTTGCTATTTACACAACAAACGACTGTGGAGTGTTAAAGATGGGCAACAGAGATGTGTCAAAAGATGATGTTGTTAGAGATGTACGTTTGAGGATAAAGACGTGTTCAATTCTTGTTCTAAAAGATGTTCGTCATGTCCCTAATATCCATTTTAACCTGATGTCGTTTGGAAGGTTGGATGATGAGGGTTTCTTCAATCTCTTTAGGAATGATCAGTAGAATCTTTCCAGAGGTTCGATGGTGATTGCTAGATGAAGCAAGAGGTCTGGAGTCTATTATATGGAAGGGAGCGCACATGGAGCATAGGAGATAAACGCGGCTACTGATGCGTCTACTGAGTTATGGCACATGAGGCTCAGCCATATCAGCGAGAAAGGGATGAGCTACTTGGTGAACAGAAAAGTGATTCCAGGGCTAAATTCAATAAAATTGGAGAGATGTACGCACTGTTTGGCGGGGAAGCAAAATATGATGTATTTCTAAAGTCACCCAAGTTCAAGGAATCCAGCGTTGCTCGAGTTGATTCACTCGGATGTCTGCGGTCCTATGAAGGTAAAGTCCATTAGTGGTGCTTCTTATTTTATGAATTTTATTGATGATTGTTTCAGGAAGGTTTAGGTCTTTGCCATAAAGACCAAGGATAATGTGCTGCCCACTTTAAAAGAGTTACATGCCTCTATTTAAAGGGAGACATGCAAGAAGCTACTATGTGTTCGGTCCGACAATGGCGGTGAGTACATTGGTCCCTTTGATGCTTATTGAAGAGACCAACAGATTATGACACTAGAAGACTCAATCAAAGATACCGCCGCTCAATGGTGTAGTGGAGCTCATGAACAGGACGCTGATGGAGAGGGTGCGATATTTGCTGTAAGAAGCAAACTTGTCGGGCAACTATTGGGGTGAGGCTCTTTACACTACTGCTTATATTATTAATTTATCTGGTAGTGTTCCTTTGCAGGATAATGTGCCTGACAAATTATGGTACGACAAAGAGCCGTCTTACAATCACCTACAAGTGTTTGGTTGTAAGGCCTTCGTGCATGTACCAAAGGACAAAAGATCCAAACTTGAGCCGAAGGCGAGGCGGTGCGTCTTTTTCGGCTACGGTCGGGATGAGTTTGTCTATAGACTCTACGATCCAGTGGAAAGAAATCTCTACAGAAGCAAGGATGTGGTTTTCGTCGAGGATCAAACCATAACCAATACTCAGGATTCCGAGATGCCTTCTGAGGCTGAGGAATTTCCTGAGTTAGATTCATTTCACTTTGAGAAGTTTCTAGAGGATACCGCAGAGGATCCAGTTATGGAAAAGCCAGTACATTGAGTTGCTCCAAACCTTGATCATCTGACTGCTGATGGTGGTCAGGGTAATCTTTAGGAGGATGAGCATACCGAGGAGAAAGTTCCTGAGGAGGAGGCTGTTGGTATACAGCCAGCACCAATGGTTCCATTGAGGGAGAAGCAATAGAGCGCGTCGACCATCTACAAGATACTCACCGGGAAAGTATGTGCTACTGACTGATGGAGGAAAGCCCAAAAGATTTTCAGAGGCTATGGAAGACGAACACGGACAGGAGTGGATGGAGGCTATATAGGAGGAGAAGAGTTCCTTATATGCCAATTCTACTTATGAGCTGGTACGGTTTCCAAAGGGCAAGAAAGCTTTAAAAAATCAATGGGTGTCCAGAATGAAGTAGACAGATGATGCTACTCGCCCTCAATACAAAGTGAGGCTGGTATTTTAAGGCTACGGTCAGCGGAAGAGCATAGATTATGATGAGATCTTTTGGCCACTCGTCAAGCAGTCTTCTATTCGGGTGGTGCTAGCATTGGCATTCATTTTCGACTTGGAGGTTGAGCAGGTGGATGAGAAGAAGACATTCCTCTACGGTGATCTTAAGGAGAAGTTGTATATGGAGAAACCAGAAGGGTTCTGTGAGAAGGGTAAGTCACACTTGGTCTGCCGGTTGAGAAAGAGCTTGTATGGTCTGAAGCAGGCTCCGAGGCAGTGGTACATGAAGTTTAAGTCATTTATGGGGGAGAATATTTATGCACGGACGACGTCGAATCACTGTGTATTTGTGAGGTACTTTTTCGAGGATAATTTCATCATTTTACTGCTCTATGTTAATGATAAGCTACTGGTGGGTCGGAATGCCACTAGGATATCGGAGTTGAAGCGCCAACTGGGCGCGACCTTCTCTATGAAAGATTTGGGTGCAGCGAATACTATTCTTGGGATGGAGATCAGCAGAGATAGAGAGTCTAAGCTGCTACACTTGTCCAAAAGAAGTACATTCACCGGCTACTTCCGCGTTTCGGGATGGACGGGTCGAAGAAAGTGAGTAAACCCCTTCCGGCTCACTTTAAGTTCACTGAGGAGCAGTGTCCATCTATCGAGGACTAGAAGAAAGATATAAAGTGGGTTCCATATGCCTCAGCTGTGAGGAGTCTCATGTATGCTATGGTATGTACGAGACCTGACATCACTCACACAGTTAACACAGTTAGCAGGTATACTTCCAATCAGGAAGGGTGCATTGGAGTGCGGTCAAGTAGATTTTATGATACCTTCAGGGTACTGCCGATTGAAGACTTTTTTTTGGTGGTGATAAGCCAAAGCTGGTTGGGTATACACTGTTGCTGATATGGCTGGAGATGTAGATACGAGATGATCGACTTTGGGCTATGTGATGATGTTTGCTGGTGGAGCGGTATCGTGTCAGTCGAGGTTGCAGAAGTGTTTTGCCTTGTTGACTACAGAGGCTGAGTACATTGCGACGATAGAGGCTTACAAGGAGTTGCTGTGGATGAAGAAGCTGTTGCAGAAAAAGGGGCTAAAGCAAGAGCAGTACCCTTTGCGATAGATAGAGTACAATTCACCTTGTGAAGAACCAAATATTTTATTGTCGGTCCAAGAATATTGATACCCGGTATCATTGGATACGTGATGTGGTTGAAAAGAAGCAAGTATCGCTTGAGAAGGTTTATATGGATGTCAAAGGAGCAGACATGTTCACAAAAATCCTTCCAAGAGAAAAGTTTGAGTACTACAGACGGATCATCGCGATGGCGACTCCCTCCATATAGTTGTGAAGGGAGGATTTGTTGGAGTGAGTGGGGTTCCCAACCTATGTGAATAATACCCCGGAGTTGGATTGAGTATTCCTACATATAATAGCAATATGTCAACTAGTATGAATTTATGCAACTTGACATTTTTAAAGACCAAATGGATACGGTTATGGATAGTTCCCTAATATGTTATGCTTACATGGTGTTTGTATGAATTATTTAGACAAAGGAGAACGTCAAAAAATGAATATTCATAGAGGGGTTGCTATTTTATTCCATATTTGTAGTTATTTGACCGATTTGATTTTGCTAATTTCAACACTTTATTCCATTACCATGACATGTTTGTTTGTTTGTTATTCGATGTTTAGAACACTTATCTTCTCTAAGATAATTTTTTTTTGTTTCGTTCTAATATTTCTTCTTGTTTTAATTTTCATTTCTTAGTTATTAGTTAAATCATACTCCAATTCTGCTTTTCCTAGGCCAATATTCAAATATCTTGATGTAGTCACTACAAATATTATTTTCAGGTACATTTTATTTATAAACTTTTTTATGCACCTTCTACGTTTTATGGAGTACATCAGCCTTTTGTATTAAAAATGTAGACTCCCAATTAGTAACCTCCTATCATTAATGATTAATCACAAAGATGGAAAGCACATTTCCTATTATTTACTACTTATTATCTTATCATATACTTATTAGAAGAATTTATAGGTTGATCAACTTTCTTACCTTATGTACAACCATGCCTTCTTCTTCTTAACGAAATAAGAAACATTATGTTATAGGTTAATTAATGAGCTCGTCCATTGCTAATTAGAATTTCCAATTGAATATTCTTGAAGATCGTTTATAGTATGCATTCTCATTCTCTTGTTCTTGGTATATGCAGTTCATGTTTTATTCTTCCTTGTAATTGCTTCATCATTGTATTACAATTACTTTATGAAAGGTTTTTCATTGGACTTTGGTTCTCGACTATATCGATGTTTGTTATATGATTCAATCTTTTATTCTTATGACAACTAGTTTGATTAGTTCTTACCTTGAGTATAATTGTTCCTTCTTCTTTTTAAAGAGATCAAATACTTTATTCCAGGTTAAGTAAAGATCTCTTATCATGCCAATTAGTTTATTTTTATTACATCTTTTTCAAGATTTTGTCAATATATTTTTGCTCACTTTGTTGTTTTTTGTACACTCACTACGTGCTTTGTTCCAAAAATTGCTTGATCCTCATCTTACCACTACTTTATGAAAGTTCTTTCTCCTGAAATTTGGATGTTCATTATTTCCATATTCATTCATACCAACTAGTTTGATAAGTTATCTTACCTTGAGTACAATCGCTTCTTGTTCTTCTTAAAGAAACAAACTACTTAGGATCCTACTTCTCGTGTTAATTAGTTTCCAAATGAATTAGTTTTAGTTTCTTTTCTATGAATACATGTATCGACATCGCACAAAGTAATATGCAGAAAAGTTGAACGAACTTTTTGTATTGGTTGGAATTTGACAAATAGTACAAAAGAATCTCTAATATAGAAGAATCTAAGTATAATAAAAATCTGGACAAGTGTGATGGTGGAGATCGAGCACTGCAGCGGCTTCTTTACTCCGTTGACGATCCGGGACCAAGGAGGCTGACGAGGCTTCGGGCGGCGCTTCTATCTTCTTCTCCTCTCTATCTATATTATTTGGTCCTCGTGGTGGTGGTCCTTGTTGCATGTGGAAAATGCCAAGGCTTTTTGTAGGTGCATACTTGCGCGAATTGCATGACGGCTTATGTCCTCTTGTAGGCGAATGCTATATTATGGTGGCCACGTGGCAAGTAAAGATCTGGGGTCGCTGATGCCCATGATACTCGTGACACTTATCATGCCCTAATTTTAATGGCTCGGATTGCACCTTGGGAACACTGCCGCTTGGCGCATGGAGATCGATCACTGAGGGAGTAGTGGCTCATGGCACTATTGGTACATGAAACACTGGAGACGTAGTGGCCGATTGCACCGCGGGCACATGGAACACTGGAGGAGTAGTGGCTCATGACACTGCGGGCACATAGAATACAGGAGGAATAGTGGCTCATGGCACTGAGGGCACATGGAACACTACTTATGAAGCGGTTGGTGCATGGCCCTGGATCACTTTGGTGCATTGGTCTTGATCACTGCGACGCATGGCTCTTGATTACTATTGGCGCATGGTAGAGATTTTTTATGCTTCTACAATATCCCCTTCAAAGTTTCTAAACTTAAACTTTGTAATTTTAAGTTTGGAAAACTTTGAACAAAAGCATGGGAGAAGACAGGCGCATATAGGCGTTTGGCGCATCAGATGTAGCCTTGTTGCTGACAGGCCATTGAGTCGACACTTTGACTGGCTATTCCCTAGGCAGAGATTCATCCATAAAATGTCAGTTCATCCCGCGATTTAGGTGCCTAGCAATTCATGAGCCAATAATGGATCTCTTGCTATAAATAGAGGGCTAGGAGAGAGAAAAAAATAGTGCTTTTCTCCTTCGCCCAATGTCTCAGTGGGAGCCGAGTGAGGGGAGATCGATTGAGTGGTTCGTCTATCCCCTCCCTTTGATGGTTGACCATCCAGATGCCGTCGGTGGAGGTAAGGAGAAACACTTATGCTTTACTTTTCCTGGATCACTTGGACGCTTTGGCATTGTCTGCTTGCATGGGAAAAAAATTGCCCGTTCCTGGATCACTTGGATATATAGTCGTTGTCGAAGGGCTTCGTGCTCAAGATGCGTTGTCGGCAAGAGTTCTCCCTCGGTAGCATAGGTGACGCTGTCTCCGGAAACTCATCTGAGGCATGCGCTGAGAAGCTATGCGCGACCACGCTGCATGGGTACATTCGCCTCTGCGCTATGGCAGTTACACGTGTAACACTGGACTTGATGCTTTTGCTCATCTCTCCTGAGTGGATGAGTGGCTATATTGCCATGAATCGACGAGTGGCGCATGATATTAAGGATGCGCGCCTCCTAATTTTTAGCTTCTTTTGCATATATTCTGACTCTTTGTATACTCATCTTGCAGGGGCTGCCTTGGATTTGTTGAGTCCTGATGGAGCATGGAAGGATATCATAGTTACCGTTGTTCGTGATGAACAAGCACGTTACCCAAAGGATTGTCCACGATCTTCCAATCTATCTCACTATAGCTATTCCCCGTACGCGATCCGGATGTGATGGCTGGATCGCGAGTCGGATCCTGGCGGCGCATCTGCGTGGGAGAGATAGTGCTAGTTATCCCAACCGAAATTTAATGCTGACCAACGATCAACTGACCGATATACCGCCGGTATGACATTTGTGGTCACATGGTCTTGTTTGAAACTGCATAAAACTCGGTATACTGTGCTAGCGGCATACCACCGGTATGCCGGTCAGATACCTCAGTTTCAGAACTAGAGTATTTTGCTGTGTTTTTTGGTTTAGCTGTAATTTTCTTTTCTATATTGAGTTACAAATAATCCTAGAGACTCAATAAAGAAAGATTATACTTAGGATGAAGTCTTGAAAGCTTGGCTTCTTCCTTGTTTGAATGATGAGTTTTTTTTTTGACGGTAGTTGTCCGAATCTAAGCATATTATGAAATCTACCGACGACCTACCCCCTCGATTCCTGTTTGCTGACCGGGTAGCGGAACACCCGAGTGCATGGCCCAAAAGATGTCGTGGACGGTTAAAAAAATCTTCTAGCTAGTATGTCTTTAGCCCATCACAATTTTTTTTATTACATATGTCCATGATTGATCTTGCTTATTATTTTTCTACAAATACATATAATACAAATAAAGCAATACATATAGTAGCAAGTAAGATATCATTAACCCTTCATATCAAACTTATAGCACTAAGTTTTAAATTGCTAATCATCATTCATAATTGTGCTTGATTATTAGTTAAACCCTATTTTTCTAATCATCATTCATAATTGTGCTTGATTATTAGTTAAACCCTATTTACCTTCCTTCTAGGGTTCTTTCAGTTTAGTCTTAGATAACCATGGTAAACTGATCTTAGAACGTTATATGTGACAATCGCGAATATGGGTAATGGTGTACTTGTATGTCAAATAGCTTTAGATGTTAATTACATACTCGACTCGTCGTATTCCGGAAGCGAGACGTGCCATAACTTTTTTCCATAACCTAATTATAATATAAATATTCTTTTTACGAGAACAAAAATTTATTATTATATTAATAAGACATGATAATACTAAAAGTAAAAAGAACTAATCAAACAATTGCCAAATATCATTACGATAGAAATACCAAAAATATTTTAATATAATTAGGTGTCATTATACCATTGGACAGACTCACCATTCACCATGCCGTCTGGTGAGTACATCCCACTCAATAATTTCTCCTTAAGAAGTCTACAAAATCATAATTATAAGTGTTTGTAATTATAACATCCAAATTCAAAATCAGACCTCTCGAGCGAAACGTCATAACCCAAATGTATTCATGAAGTTTGTGTTATTTTATTCAGAATAACAAAGTTTTGCTTACAACATTTGATATTAAATAGTACACAAAACACAAATTCATTATTTCATAAACCATGCATGCAATGCATACACCTTATTTAATATCTTTATTCACACTGATAGATTGATGATTAAGTGTATGCTAATTAGTAATGTCGATCGCCTCCATATCCGGATCCACCATCCGAACCATAGCCTGATCCGGAACCTGAGCCACCACCCCCACCATCGCCGCCGCCGCCACCTCCACCTCCACCTCTACCACTTCCTCCTCCATGTGCACCACCAGCACCGTATCCGGAACCCGACCCCGATCCGTATCCAGACCCACTTCCGCTTCCAGTCCCACCACCGGAGCCTCCGCCTCCACCACCTCCACCGCCGCTTCCATATCCTCCCCCGTGGGCGCCGCCAGATTCGTACCCGGATCCAGATCCAGAACCCGAGCCGTATCCGGACTTGGACCCAGATCCTACGCCACCATGTTCTCCACCACCACCTCCGCCACCACCGCCATGTCCGTAACCACCACCATTAGCACTACCACCTCCGTATCCAGAGCCATTTCCAGAGCCGTATCCAGACCCACTTCCGCTCCCGGTCCCACCACCGGAGCCTCCGCCTCCACCACCTCCACCACCTCCACTGCCGCTTCCATATCCTCCACTGTGGGGGCCGCCAGATCCGTACCCAGATTCTGATCCAGAACCCGAGCCATATCCAGATCCGGATCCTTCACCACCGCCTTCTCCACCACCACCACCTCCGCCACCACCACCCTGTCCGTAACCACCACCATTAGCACTGCCACCACCATATCCGGAGCCACTTCCAGATCCGTATCCAGATCCACTCCCACTTCCAGTCCCACCACCGGAGCCTCCTCCTCCACCACTTCCACCGCCGCTTCCATATCCTCCACCGTTGATGCCGCCAGATCCGTATCCGGATCCAGAACCTGAGCCGTATCCGGACCCAGACCCGGATCCTTTGCCACCACCTTCTCCACCACCACCTCCTCCACCACCGCCTTGTCCGTAACCGCCACCATTTGCGCTGCCACCTCCGTACCCGGAGCCACTTCCAGAGCCGTATCCTGAGCCCGAGCCATTTCCAGAACCACCTCCACCGCCACTGCCTCCTCCTCCACCACCCCCGATCCCTTTTAAGGATCGTATAGCGGAGCTGAGGCCAATGCTGAGGAGAAGTATGAAGAAGAAAGCTAGTAGCCTAGTTCTATTAGCCATTGTAACTAAGCTGAGTATGTGAATGAGGGATGAGAGGAAGAGAGGATGGAGGGAGGTATTTATAGTGGTTTTGGTTTGCATGGGGATTATTGTCCACGTACATTAAGCATGTGTGAAGGGGAAGATATCAAATTAAAATTACGGTTTTGGTCAAAAACAACTTCACTTGGAATTAGACTTCCTCCTTAATTTACTCTAATAGCTAGTGGATACTCCTTGCTTTATCTCCATCTACCAACTTTGGACTTTACAAGTTCCAAGGTTGTAGTTAATCTTCATGCTTACCAACTTGCATGCACTATTGGACGTCCCAAGTCTAACTAGTGGAAGGCTCGGAATTATAAGGATCAAATTTGTGATATGATTGAACGTAGGTAGTACTTAGCATTAATTAATTTGAGGAATATAATTACTTGTTTCTGCACCTCTCTGGTTGCCATTATTCTCGTTAATTATATGTTCCCATTTATTTCTTTGACATTCTAGTTGGATGCAACCTTATCTTCAATCTTCATGCATAGGTGTTTTCTGCGTGGAAATGTTTTTAAGTTTGACATGGATCAATAAACCGTGTCCCGAATGTGAAGTTGGAGAAGACATGGTGCAGTCTCTTTTCGACAAATTGTTCCCAAAATCTTCACCTGCCCATTAATTTACTCTCATAGTCTCATGGCCGGGATTTTCTCCTCCAATTCACCGACAATTTATGACACATATGCTTGGACTTCACAGTTCTATTCTATCCGCATGCAGTTTGTTCACAACTTGCACTGATGGTACCCCCAATATCATACCAGGTCCAAGTAGGGCTAGTAAGACTTTGAATAATAATAATAATAGGCTTGAATGAGACGCGACTAGTACAGTAGTACTGACTAAGTAATACATATCTAGGACCATAAGATTTCCTCCCCCCACCCCACGCCCCTTTCTTTGTTATATCTAATTAATATTATGCTAGTCAGCTGTCATAGAGCTGAAATAATTACAATATATTGTTGGTGTTCGATGAAGTTCCCAACTTATCCGAAGAGTATCCATGAGTGAGACGAGAGAGAAGCTCAGGAAGTCGAAAGCTACAAATGCGGCACGTTTTAGCACATGTCAAACTTGCATGGAAAAGTAGTATCAGAGCTATCAGTATAAAGTATACTTATCTGACACGGATTCTGACTCAAAGAGAACATTTTTGGATATACCGGTGGTATACCACCGATATACTGCGATTGATATATCGTAGGTATACCAATGTCGGGATTGAAGGACGAAAACAAGTATATTATTAACACCGTTGGATCAATATCGACGGTCCAGACGCTTGCAGGATTAGTGGCTTCAACTAGATCTTTTCAAACCCCAATCCATTATCATCTATCATTGTAAGATAAGATGGAGAGCTTTCTCAAAAGTTGCAACTTTCTAAGAGAGGACGAGAGAGCTTCGGAGTTCATGAGTTATTTCGGAGAGAGCATTTCCGGGAGTTCTTATTGGTGCTTCCTCGTCGTCTAGTATTTTGTAATATCTTTGTACTCATTGTGATCTATTTTCACCTTATTGAAGTGTTGTCATGATCCATGTGTATCATGGAGGAGTTTGTAAATGAGTTGACAGTTTTTCTTTATTCTATTAGGGTAGACTTTTTCGGGTTTGACTCCGATTGTCCCACGGTTTTATACAATTCAAGGGAAAGACCAAAGTGAGCAAAGTTATGAGAAACAACATTAGAAGATTTAGGTGAGTAGGAAAAATATAGAAAAATAAAGAAATAAAAGATAAGATATAGATGAAGGATTTTTGTGAAGGACTTGAGGCTATTACCTGCTGTTTTGGTGGTGCAAAACGCAGTTGAAGTTGATGCAACCCTGCTGAATTCAGGATGTAGTTGGCTAAATGTATTCTGTGTTTGGAGGGTTGTTTGGAGTTGAAAAGTGATAGGAATGAAAGAAAAATAAGCTTATGGCTGTAGGAGAGGGTGCGGGGGAGTACTGGAAAGAGTGGTAGAGAAAATAGGAAAGTAGAAAATTGTTTTCTTCAACCACCAAGTGATGGAGGTTGCATGTAGGGGGCGGCCATGAATGGCTGAAATTGTGTGTTGTGCACACACTTGTGTGTGCACCAATTGGGCTTAAATTGGACATGGTTTGGGTTCCTAACATGTCTAGTATATGTAAGTTTGAGCTCATTTGAAATTAATTTGAGTAGGTTTAAGTAGCCTACAATACACCATAGTCCAAATAAACCAAGGCTGAAAGTATACTCATTAAAAATCACCAAGACAAGTTCAAAACATGTATTACACCATGAATTATCTAAGAATATTCAACCTTAAATATAGTACTATATATATTTATATATACATCATATTAACACGTGTATATATATATATATATATATATATATATATATATATATATATATATATATATATATATATATATATACAACTAGCAAAAAATAAAAATATTTGGGGTACGAAGGTTACAAATCTACCTCCCTACAAAATAAAATTGTCCTCGAAATTTAACAGTAGTTCAGGCACGAAAGAAAGAAAAAGAAGAAAGAATACCTCATGGTTCAAAAATATAAGGATATCGCTCGCGCATCTCATCCTCTCTCTCCCAAGTAGATTCACCTGAAGAGTGATGACGCTAAGCGACATGAACTAGATAAATCGTCTGATTCCGTAGCAACTTTTCCATACGAACCAAAATCCCCACGGACTGCTCCTGATATTGGAGACTAAGTCCAACCTCAATCTCAGAATGATCCAAGACATGGCTAGGGTCTGACACATATTATCTCAACTGCGACATATGAAATACATTGTGCACTCCCTCAGAGTAGGCAGTAAGTCTAGTCGGTAAGCTATAACATCGACCTTCTTGAGAATGCAGAAGGGTCCAATGAACCATGGATTAAGCTCCCTGCCTCTTTTGTATCAGATTGTACCACGTATCGGGGAAATCCTCAGGAACACCAATTCTCCGACCTAGAACCAAAGCAAAACCTTAACACAATCTACAGTAATTAATAATCTAATGAAAGAATTCTATACCTCAAACTCCAACGACCTCCGGTGGCTATCGGCCCAATGCTTATGCCTGTCCTGTGCCACACAAAGTCTATCCCTGATCTGCTTTATCTTCTCAACAGCATCAACTACCATCTCCGGTCCAATAAGCACTCTCTCGCTCAAATCATCCCCAGATATTAGAGTACGACACCTCCGACCTTACAACACCTCGAAAGGAGACATCCCAATGCAAGCCTAGTAGTTGTTATTATAGGAGAACTCCACCATATGCATATGATCCTCCCACGAGCCACCAAAGTCCAGCACACAAGTCCGGAGCATATTCTCAATCGTCTGAATAGTCCTCTCCGATTGTTCATCCGTCTGAGGGTGGTAAGCGATGCTAAATTTGAGCGATGTACCCAAACTAGCTTGAAGACTCCTCCAAAAATGGGATATAAATCTTCTATCCTGGTCTGATACAATGCTCACAGGAACTCCGTGAAACTTTACTATCTGCTTCAGGTACAATTCAGCAAGCTTTTTCGTGGACAGACCCACCTTAAAAGGCAAAAAGTGGGCTGATTTGGTCAACTTGTCAATGATGACCCAAATCTTATTTTTTTCTGGAGAACGTGGAAGTCCGGAAACAAAATCCATAGTAATATGTTCCCATTTTCACTCCAAAATAGGTAATAGTTGAAGCAACCATCCAGGTCTCTACCTCCCTGCCTTGACCTGCTGACATACTAAGCATCTAGAGACAAAGTATGCCACCTCCCGCTTCATGCCATACCACCATACATTCTCTCTCAGATCCTTATATATCTTGTTAGCTCCACGATGTATAGATTAATGAGAAAGGTGTGCTTCCTACAAAACCTCCTCTCACAGAACCCCACTAGGCACCATAGCCTAGTCCCATGCTTCAATGATCCATCCTCAGCAACTGTGAAATAATCCAGCAATCCTGCCTGCAACTGAGCTCTGATGCTCCTAAGACTCACATCCTGATATTGTGCCTGCTTTATCTATCAACTCTGAATGGACTTACAAACTCAACATCTTACTCTCCACCCCTAGAACTATCATCTCTATGCCCAAGCTCTCCAATTATGCTAACAAATGCCGATTTGTCGTCAAATACATAGTTATCGGATATCTGCTTAAGGAGTCGGCAACTACGTTGACCTTCCCTGGATGATACTATAGGGATATATCGAAATCCTGCATCAATTTTAGCCATCGACGTTGCCTCATATTTAACTCCTTCTGTGTGAAAATGTACTTCAAGCTTTTGTAGTCAGTGAAGATCTCCATATGCTCTCCGTAAAAATAATGTTTCCACAGTTTTAGAGCGAATATTACTGCTGCCAACTCCAAGTCATGTGTATGATAATTCTTCTCATGTGGCCGCAACTGCCTTGAAGCATAGGCAATCACCTTCTTGTTCTGCTCTAGAACACATCCCAAACCCTCCCCGGAAGCATCAATGTAGATAGCAAATCCACCTGATACTAGTGGCAATGTGAAGATATGAGTTGTAGTCAATCTCTTCTTCAGCTCATCAAACGCAGCCTGACACTCTTCTGTCCATATGAATTATACATCCTTCTGAGTAAGTCTGGTTATCGACTCTGCTATCCGGGAGAAATCCTTCATGAACTTCTTGTAATATCCAACCAATCCCAGGAAGCTTCTGATTTCTACAACAGAACTCGGAGTAGACCAAGACTCTACAGCAGCAATCTTCTTAGGATCAACAGATATTCCATCTCCAGTTACCACATGCCCATGGAACTCCACCTTGTCTAAGAAAAACTCATATTTCGAGAGTTTTCCATTGAGTTTCTCATTCCTGAAAGTCTCGAGCACTATCCTTAGATGCTCCTCATGCTCCTCTGGCATCTTCGAATAGATGAGTATGTCATCGATGAACACAACCACAAACTGGTCAAGATATTTATGAAATACCTTGTTCATCAAATTTATGAAGACTGTCGAGGCATTAGTCAACTCAAACGGCATCACCATAAACTTATACTGTTCATACCTCGTACGAAAAGCAGTCTTCAGACCTCCTTCTTCACCTTCACCTGGTGATCACCAGACCTCAAGTCAATCTTCGAAAATACCTTTTTGCCGCTCAACTAATCAAAGAGATCATCAATTCTCTGCAATGGTATTTGTTTTTTTATTGGAAGGTTGTTTAGAGCTCGATAATCGATGCACATCCCAACCGATCCATCCTTCTTCGGTACAAATAATATCGGAGCTCCCGAAGGCGACAAAATCGACCTGATGAACCCTTTGTCCTAAAACTCATCCACCTGCTTCATCAATTATGCCAGGTTACTGTTGCTGATCCTGTAGACATGCTTTGATACTGGCTCTGCTCTAGGAACCAAGTCTATAGAGAATTCAACTTCTCTGTTTGGCGGCAACCCCGGTAACTCCTTAGGGAACACATCTAGAAACTCTGCTAGAAGAGTATAAGGTAATTCCTTCTTTTCTACCATAGCTCCACAATGATCCCTTCCTTCTGGTCTGTAACTCCTCTAGCGAACTCAAACTCTGGCTCTCCTGGAGGATGAAACAACACTCAACCTCCGCAAAAATCTATGCTAGCGAAATGCTTACTCAACAAATCCATTCCGAGTACAATATCATAATCCGAAAGTGGTATTACAAGTAAGCTAGCACTCAAAACTCATCCTCCTAAGGAAATACCCCCCTGACAAATGTCACTGACTAAAAGAATACCCCCACCAGTCGTGACCTTAAAAGTTCTATCCAAAGGTTCTGATGCTAAACTATGCTTAAGCACATATGATAATGATATAAAACTATGGGATGCACTAGAATCAAATAATGCTTAAGCTGGGATAGAATCAAGAAGAATTGCTCCTGTTATAACAGCACCAACCGGCTCAACTTTCTCAACTGCCAAAGCAAAATCCCTACCCTACTGATGTCACGTCCCGATCTCGTAGGGGGGCGTTCTTCCTTGCTTCGGTCCTTACGGGACCGATCATCCTCGCATGGGCGTGATATCGTGCAAGCCTAAGCTGTGCTTGCACAAGGCCAAAGCTTGAACAAGGGCAAGTAAGCTATTCAAGACGAGAGCAGGGGAACAATATTACAGAAAAGTAAAGAACACAATGTCATAGAAAAATAAGCTCTTTATTGATAATCAAGATGTGTTATAAGCGACGCTTGGCCAAGATTATAATTCGCTCAAGCTCTCCTTCTCTCGATTACAATGACATTGTTCCATATATTACATCCCTTTATACAAAAGTAGCTCAAAGCAATCTCGATATGGCTCAAGGCATCGACACTAGATTTTTGGGTCCTGGGGATGAGGCACGGCTATCGCTTCCTCGGAAGATCCAGCACCTGCGAACAAGCAAACTGTTGGTGGGCCAGCACTTTGGAGAAAGTACTGGTGAGTATAAAATCAACGAACAGAAACAACACTCCTTGAAACCAACACTAAGTATGGATGTGGAAAAATATTATATTACTAGTGATCTTGCTACTTTTACCTAGATTCATTTCATGCAGCACAGGATTAGAGTCATTTTACATCTTTTTAAAAATGTCTTTGAAACCAGTTTGCATATTCAATACATGCAAGAAATCTATAGAGATAGTATTCTATCGTATATTGTGCAGCATGTATCGTGAGACATATTCGATCTCTTAGAAATAAAAGTTATCTCTAGTGGACTGTTCATCTCGAATAAAGACAAGTGCATCAAGTGGACTAATCAATTCAATGCAATGGGGCCAGCAGCCTATTCAAGTAAAACAGATATGTCTCATTTAGAATTTATGACAAAGAATATAAGAAAATATGAGTGATCACTTATTCAGTGATACTTACACATGGTCGAACGGTTATTCCTGCAGCAGACATACAAGTTAGCAATATTTGCATATATATAAATAAGGTTCTCTTTCCCTGTCCGTCTCTGCATTAAACATTTAGGTAAGCAAGAAGGCTAAATCCTAGCATGCGACCTAACTATACGATGGCCCATGAGTCTACTTCCTCACGATTAGAAGCGGTATTATCATGGCCCAACACTGCACTAATATACTCGCTCATATACTAGCTGCATTGACTCGTGAACCAGCTATCTAATTGTCATGCCCCAGTCCCAAAATACGTAGGAATAGGAACACGTAAGCATGCCAACCGTATGTATATGGCAACTCCAATATATGGATACCATAATACATACGTACGCTGTAATATGAATATTAACTCACATGTGGTATATATATAGGCACAAGTCACAGAAATACTAATCTCATCCACACAACAAGTCATAGAAAATAAATAACTAAACTAGAATAATGAGTCTGAATAATCCAAAATACTAGTCGGATGGAGACAAATCCACTACCAATGACTATATCAATACTAAAATGAAGGAGAAGGGTAAATCTCCAATATAAATAAGATAATGATATAAAGGTATCAGTGAAGCGATCCATCGCTAGAGATAATCAAAGATGCTGCGAACGTAAGACCTCCTCGGAAGAGATAAGTGGTAAGTCCTGATCCGTGCTCCTGCGAATACTCATGA
This sequence comes from Iris macrosiphon, assembly GCA_036927795.1. Classification (NCBI taxonomy): domain Eukaryota; kingdom Viridiplantae; phylum Streptophyta; class Magnoliopsida; order Asparagales; family Iridaceae; genus Iris; species Iris macrosiphon. Next base: position 8,456,546 of record JAYESA010000011.1, read on the forward strand.
ACATCTATACCTGTAAAGGGACCAGGTCCTCAGAGGGACATAACAAGATACATAGAAGCAAGCCAATTGAATACAGTGAACATGCATAATGTTTAAAAATATATAAGTACGTTGTACAAGACAATCTATATGAATGCAAATGAGGACAATTTTTTTGACGTATGGGCAAGGGTAGGCTACTCGATCTAAGCCTCACAACTCACACACACGTCAGGGGACATCATTGTAATACCCCGTTCCGTTCAAGCGGACTGCCGACTAAAACGATAAAAGTGCAACTGTCCCGACCCGCTTTGCCTTAAAACGAGAAGCAAAGGATATCTAGACTTGTCCCTACAGGATCCCAGCTTAGTCTTTCAGAGGCTCGCTTGACGTATCGCTCTACCGAGACGAATCATCGCTAAGGTGGGTGGCTACGGTAAACTTGTCTTTGCTTAGCCAGCACAAATAAAATCTGAAATGTTTTATGCTAGTCGCTAGGTGAATCAACCCTGCATGCTAATAAGAATCCAACGCACTTAGCTAAGGGAATAATCCCAACTTGTATTGCTTATGCTAGAACATGGAAATTGAAATACTGCTTATATTCAGACCCTCGCATGCCAAGTCCCTTACGGTTTCATCTCTCGGCTTACCTTCGGGTCCAAGCAAACGTGTCTGCCTATGTTCCTTAGAACGCATGCTTGCCTGCTTACGAGTGTTTAACGTTATTATATTGTGCATGCATTCTTGTTAGCCAGGAGACTATCAAATAGTCCTTCTGTGCAATTGAAACTGCAAGTATCCGTGACCGTTAGGTCACCAAGGCAATCTTCGCCCCAAGAAAAGTGCATCAAGGCAAAGTGAATACTGTACTGTTATCACATCAAATTTCCCTTGAACAAGAATCATGTACAAGCTCGTTCATAGCGGAAATTTATGACTGTACTCGTGTTACTGACTGTATTGTGAAGGATGTGATATGGGAAAGACCTTGACCTGCATGTCGCGGACAACTCGGAAATGAGGTATAGTTCCACGGACGGTCACCGGGGCACTAGGACCGATCCGATCCAGATGGAACTCACGTTATTGTACAGTCCATTATTCTGGACGAGATGGCATGTAGCGCCCCTTGTTCTTTCGTTGCATACCATTATCTCCAGTGACTGAACCCTATTGTATAGTCCATTGTGCTGGACGGGATGGCATGTAGCGCCCCTTGTACTTTTGCTACATACCATTACCGCCAGTGACTATCATCCTAAATGGCTATGCCAGCGACTCGTGTTCATATAGATAAGTCATCCTCGCTTAGAGGCTATCTGTCATGCCCCGATCCCGAAAGGGTCAATCGTCCTCGCTGGATCCTTCACGGAACCGATTCGTCCTCGCTTGGGGCGTGATGCCGTACGAGCCTGGAGTTGCGCTCGTACAAGGCAAGAACTTGCAGTTAAAGGAACCCACTTTTGAAACACAATTCAAAAACACAATCACAGAGATTTGAACACAGTGCAGGAAGAAATATGCTTTTTCATTGATAATTCAGAGTAATTACATAGAGTCTACATTGATGCGCCTTCTCGGCTACTTGAATTGCATTACAAAAAGATAACTCAAAATGCAGGCGCCGCTCCATCAGATAGTCCCCGTCGTCCATACATTACGCCCTTGTATAGATTGAAAGTCCAAGCCTCCAAAATGAACTGACTCCAACTATACTTCAAAAGTGGAGGTGCTTCTAACGCCTTCTCGTCTAGCCACTAGCGTTGCACCGTCTGAGTGCCTGAAATAGTTGCCCACAACGTGGGTCAGTACTCAACTTGTACTGGTGAGCGGGATGAATCCCACTCGACTAAATCAACACTAGCTTATTAGGGGCGAGCATGCATTAAGATTACTTCTATAAAGAAGCAAGTGACTTCAATTCATATCAGTTGCATGTTTTGATATAAATGAACATAGCATTGAATCCAACCAGTGCATCGATTACTTACTCAACCGATGCACACCTTCCCTGCAATGAAACACAAGTATACTTACCATCTGCACAAGACAATAAATTAGCATGTGTTCTATTCTATGCGGTCATTGGTGTGATCGACACCTTAGGGACATATTTCTCCGCCTTAGCGGCGCGCCCTATCAGCCCGGGTAGCAAGCCCTGCTGAAGGTCCCGCTAAGCATCGTGACTAGCACGAATCGAATATTTCCCTCCGGATCGATACGGTTCCAGTGCCCCGGAATCCGTTTCGAGGAAATGCCAAACCTTGTGCACAAGTTGTCCCAGACCATGCGAATGCATGAATATTTCACATCTCATACAATGCATCGAATTAAACAGAAGAAGTAAAGCAGCAATATATATCTTATGCAACAGTTCACATTTTCTCAATGAGGTGTTCCGATTTTGATATCCCATGGGTCCAAATTCTATCCGAGGCACCAGGCCGCAGCCAACGACCAAATTCCCTTTCCAACCAACTCAAATTATAAGTTGTGCAAGCATATAGTAAAATTAGTCTATAATTCCCATGTTCCTTTCTTAGTGGCTGGCATGCATGTGGCTAAGCATTCCCTAGGCGTCCAACCGGGCATCATCGAGTGAACGTTTGAAACTTTAAGATGTTGGCATGAAGAAGTAGGAAAGAAGGGACTAAACCACTCACTGGTTAAGGGAAAAGTTGCTGAAACACGGAATCCCGCCTAGCGACGATCAAACGTCAGTTACGCGGACCTGCAACAGCACGAGCACCGAGTTAGATTTCTTGCCTATCCTTCCTTGCCGAACTCCCCAAAATTCAAGCTCCAATCAATAAAACCAGCAGCGAAAACCAAGCAAATCGAAAGCAACACCAAATCCAAATCCCAAAGCGGCAATCAAGAAAACCAAGCAACCAAACACGAAAACTATTGGACTCGTTTCAATAGAGGCCTTTCCATGAGTTGGAAAGGATCATCGCATTTCGTCCGAGGCAAGACGATGCCGAAGATCTAAGCATACTCTGACGGACTAGCCACAAGCCCAATTATATAGTGCACATCCCGGTCGGATCGGGATTTGAGGCACTACATAATATACCACTAAGAAAAAGTTTCGTCCCGAAACTTAAGAACAAGGTCCTACCTCCGACTGAGTGAACAACGAAGGATACTTCTCCTTCATCTCCGATTCCATCTCCCAAGTTGATTCCCCAACTGAATGGTTCTGCCACAGCACGCGAACCAAGGACATCGTACGGTTGCGAAGTACTTTTTCCTTACGATCCAGGATCTGCACCGGCTCTTCTGAGTATGATAAATCTGTACGCAGTTCCAACTGTTCGAAGCTCACCACATGACTCGGGTCATGCACGTACTTCCGAAGCTGAGAAACATGGAACACGTCATGCACTTCAGCCAAGGCAGGAGGTAGTGCAATTCGGTATGCCACAGCTGCCACTCGTTCCAGTATCTCGAAGGGGCCGACAAACCTGGGACTCAGTTTGCCCTTCACGCCGAAATGCATCACCCCACGCATCGGCGTCACTTTCAAGAAGACATGATCCCCGACCATGAATTCCAAAGGTCTACGATGAGCATCGGCATAACTTTTCTGTCGGCTCTGCGCCGTGCGAAGTCTTTCCCGAATCAACCGAACTTTCTCAACTGCCTGTTCTACCAGCTCTGGCCCGAGTACTTGCCGCTCGCCGACTTCGTCCCAACAAATTGGAGATCGACACTTGCGCCCATACAGTGCTTCGTACGGTGCCATCTGGATGCTCGATTGGTAGCTGTTGTTGTACGCGAATTCCGCCAACGGAAGATGCGTGTCCCAACTAGTCTTCAAATCGATTGCACACAGCCGTAACATATCTTCAAGTATCTGATTTGTCCTTTCTGTTTGGCCATCAGTCTGGGGGTGGTATGCAGTACTGAACTGTAGCTTGGTTCCCAAAGCAGCCTGTAGGCTTGTCCAAAAACGAGATAAGAAGCGTCCATCACGGTCAGAGACGATTGAGGCAGGTATTCCGTGTAATCGAACAATCTCATTTATGTACATCTGTGCTAACCGATCGACGCTCCAAGTAACTTTCATAGGAAGAAAGTGGGCTGATTTGGTCAAACGATCAACTATGACCCAAATCGCATCATGCCCCCGCGGCGTCTTCGGAAATCCCACAATGAAATCCATACTGATGTTGTCCCATTTCCACTCGGGAATAGCGAGGTTCTGCAGTTCCCCGCCGGGCCTCTGATGCTCAGCTTTCACCTGTTGACAGGCCATGCACTGTGACACAAAGGTCGCCACATCCCGCTTCATACCTTGCCACCAGAAGGTTCTGCGTAAGTCTTGGTACATCTTAGTGCTCCCCGGATGTAACGAATACTTCACATAGTGTGCTTCTGCCATAATTTCCCTTCGGAGTTCTGGGTCGCTAGGAACACATAGCCTTCCCTTCATTTGTAAGGTTCCATCTTCGCCTGCCACAAAGTCAGACGTCTTCCCCGCCGAAATCAGTTCGCGTGCCTTCGCTAGGAACTGATCGCCCTCCTGAGCTGATTTGATTCTATCACGCAAACTCGGTTCAAGATGGAGTGATGCCAGCTGCACTCCTTGATGCTGAACCCGTAACTCGATGCCCATCGCCTCAAGATCTCGAAGTATGTGGTTGTTTATAGATAACGAGCCCACGTGCTTCCGACTCAAAGCATCAGCAACGACGTTTCCCTTGCCCGGTGTGTAAGCGATCGTCAAATCATAGTCTTTTATCAGTTCTAGCCAACGCCGCTGTCGAAGGTTCAGTTCCCGTTGGGTGAATAGATACTTGAGGCTCTTGTGATCTGTGAAGATTTTGCAAGCAACACCATAAAGATAATGCCTCCACAACTTCAGTGCAAATACAATTGCCGCCAGTTCCAAGTCGTGCGTTGGGTAGTTTTTCTCGTGCGGCTTCAGTTGCCTGGAGGCGTACGATATTACCTTATCCCTTTGCATGAGCACACATCCCAAACCGAGTCCTGAGGCATCACTATATATCTGAAACTCCTCTACCCCATCTGGAAGAGCAAGAATCGGAGCTGAAACAAGACGCTGCTTAAGTTCTTGAAAGCTGGCTTCGCAGTCATCACTCCATTTGTATACAATCCCTTTTTGAGTGAGGCGAGTCAAAGGCGAGGCCAGTTTAGAAAAATCCTTCACGAACCTACGGTAGTATCCCGCTAGGCCCAGAAAGCTTCGAATTTCGCTAGCTGATGTAGGTTGCTTCCAGTCCACCACCGCCTCTATTTTCTTCGGGTCTACAGCGATGCCTTCCGCCGAAACGACATGACCAAGGAATGCCACACTGTTCAACCAGAACTCACATTTGCTGAGCTTAGCGAACAACTGATGCTCTCGTAATGTCTGCAGCACGATCCTTAGGTGTTCCTTGTGTTCCGCCTCGTTCTTGGAATAAATCAGAATGTCGTCGATGAACACGACCACAAACTTGTCTACGTAAGGCCGAAACACGCGGTTCATCAGGTCCATGAAAGCTGCAGGGGCGTTCGTCAAGCCGAACGACATCACGAGAAATTCATAGTGTCCGTATCGGGTCCTGAATGCAGATTTTTGAACATCATCTGGTTTGATTTTCAGCTGGTGGTACCCTGACCTGAGATCAATTTTAGAGAAAACTGTTGCACCTTGCAGTTGATCAAACAAGTCATCTATCCTTGGCAATGGGTACTGGTTCCGCACGGTCACCTTATTTAGTTCTCGGTAGTCAATACACATCCGCATGGATCCATCCTTTTTCTTCACGAATAGCACCGGAGCACCCCACGGGGAAACGCTTGGACGAATGTATCCTCGGTCCAACAGATCTTGTAACTGAATCTTAAGTTCCTTCAGCTCTGCTGGGGCCATTCGATATGGTGCCTTCGATATCGGTCGCGAATCCGGAAAAGTGTCAATGCTGAATTCGATCTCACGATCTGGAGGCATTCCAGGCAGCTCGTCCGGGAAAACGTCGAGGAAGTCTGCTATGACTTCAGCCTGAGCTGCATTTGCACTTTCCTGTCGGGTGTCTCGAACAGAAGCTAAGTACCCTTCACAGCCCGAATGCAACATGCGCCTAGCCGAAATTGCTGATATTATCATTGCCGTCTTTGGTGCAGCGCTACACGAATAGTAGAAGTCTGCCTCGCCGGGTAGACGAAATACGACTCGCTTCTCCGCGCACTCGATTGTTGCATGACAAGCACCCAACCAGTCCATCCCGAGAATAATATCGTAATCCTTTATGTCTAATACAATGACATCTAAGGAAAGCTTCCTGCCTCCGATGCAAATATAACCATCCTTACAGATCGCATGGGCGGGCATGTCGACTCCCGAAGGTGTGCTCACACAAAGATTCATATTTAAGGGAGTAGTAGCTAATTTATGCTCAACAATAAAATCAGCAGATATGAAACTATGCGTAGCACCTGAATCAAATAAGACTCTAGCAGGCAGTTCTCTGAAAAGTAAGGTACCTGTCACGACAGTTTCAGAGGCGAATGCCTCATCCCGAGTCAGTGCATAGACTCGTCCTTGAGCACCCTGGCGTTGTGGATTCACTGGCACAGCATTGGCATCACTTGCTGGAGGCCCCCTGTTGTGATTCCCGTTGTTCCGGTTCCCGTGGTGCTGGTTCCCATTGTTATGATGCCCGTTGTTCCGATTTCCGTTGCCCTCCGGACATTGCATGTGTTTGTGGTCCAGACGGCCACATCTAAAACACCCTTTAGCTTGGCATTCGTTCCTTCGATGCCCCACTCCGCCGCACCTATGGCAGTGCTGTGCCTGGGATGGACCCCTATTTTCTGATGTGTGCGGACGTTTTTGTGCTCCATACCCTCCCGTCTCCTGAGGTCGCTTATTATTGTTGATACGGGGGGTTTGCACGTCGGTCTTTGGTGGACAGCGCCCAAAGATCCGCTCGCTATTCAAGGCTGCTTCGTAGCACTCCCTGTATGTTTGGCACCTCTGGTTGATGACGTCTCTACGCAAATCGTCATTCAAACCCTTCTGGAAGCGATAGCACCACGCCTGCTGGTCAGGCAGGAAGTGCCCAGCAAACTTGGCCAGCTTAGCAAACACTGAGTCGTACTCATCAACAGACAAATTCCCTTGCACCAGATTGCTGAATTCATCTTCCTTCTGTTGACGCACGGCCCGGGGAATATATTGTTCAATGAAGGCAGATTTGAACATTTCCCAAGTAATTTTGCAGTTGGGATTGACAGCATAAATCCCTTGCTTAGTGGCCTCCCACCAATCATGCGCACGCAGTTCCAGCTGAACCGATGCACAGACAACTCGCTTGGATCCCCGGATGCCGACCAGATTGAAGAGTCCCTCCAGCTTAGCAATCCATCCCATTACCACGTCCGGTTCTGCCCGTCCGTTGAACGTTGGTGGATGCATTTTTGTGAACTCTGCAGCACGGTAGTTGTTCCTTACTGGAGGCTGTGTTTCTTCGGAATCATCCTCTACCGCCACAGCCGGCGGTGCAGCAGGCGGCGCTGTGGCTCCCCCGTTGTTGGGCACCAAGGATGCAATCAGTTGCATCATGGTGTCTATCTGCTTTTGTTGAGCAGCAAACTGCGCCTGTTGAGAAATGGCTTGTTGCTGCTGCATCTCCATGAGATGCATAAGCCGTTCGGACATATCGGTTGAACCCGCTCCTCCGGATTCTCCAGAACTTGCATGGTCGCTCTGGACGGGTTGAGCACTGCTTGCAGCGGCAGTATTTTTCTTAGCCATTGCTACAAAAGAGAGTAGCTTGTTAACACTCCAAAAACGATAGATTTTGTATCTATGGGCTCATTGTATAGGCGACTAATCTCATGCAGCGGACGCCGAATGCAACTCAATTGAGAGGCGCATCAAACTCCTTTATAATCTTTTTAAAATCCCAAGGATGTAAAGCCTAAGCTCTGATACCAATATGTCACGCCCCGATCCCGAAAGGGTCAATCGTCCTCGCTGGATCCTTCACGGAACTGATTCGTCCTCGCTTGGGGCGTAATGCCGTACGAGCCTGGAGTTGCGCTCGTACAAGGCAAGAACTTGCAGTTAAAGGAACCCACTTTTGAAACACAATTCAGAAACACAATCACAGAGATTTGAACACAGTGCAGGAAGAAATATGCTTTTTCATTGATAATTCAGAGTAATTACATAGAGTCTACATTGATGCGCCTTCTCGGCTACTTGAATTGCATTACAAAAAGATAACTCAAAATGCAGGCGCCGCTCCATCAGATAGTCCCCGTCGTCCATACATTACGCCCTTGTATAGATTGAAAGTCCAAGCCTCCAAAATGAACTGACTCCAACTATACTTCAAAAGTAGAGGTGCTTCTAACGCCTTCTCGTCTAGCCACTAGCGTTGCACCGTCTGAGTGCCTGAAATAGTTGCCCACAACGTGGGTCAGTACTCAACTTGTACTGGTGAGCGGGATGAATCCCACTCGACTAAATCAACACTAGCTTATTAGGGGCGAGCATGCATTAAGATTACTTCTATAAAGAAGCAAGTGACTTCAATTCATATCAGTTGCATGTTTTGATATAAATGAACATAGCATTGAATCCAACCAGTGCATCGATTACTTACTCAACCGATGCACACCTTCCCTGCAATGAAACACAAGTATACTTACCATCTGCACAAGACAATAAATTAGCATGTGTTCTATTCTATGCGGTCATTGGTGTGATCGACACCTTAGGGACATATTTCTCCGCCTTAGCGGCGCGCCCTATCAGCCCGGGTAGCAAGCCCTGCTGAAGGTCCCGCTAAGCATCGTGACTAGCACGAATCGAATATTTCCCTCCGGATCGATACGGTTCCAGTGCCCCGGAATCCGTTTCGAGGAAATGCCAAACCTTGTGCACAAGTTGTCCCAGACCATGCGAATGCATGAATATTTCACATCTCATACAATGCATCGAATTAAACAGAAGAAGTAAAGCAGCAATATATATCTTATGCAACAGTTCACATTTTCTCAATGAGGTGTTCCGATTTTGATATCCCATGGGTCCAAATTCTATCCGAGGCACCAGGCCGCAGCCAACGACCAAATTCCCTTTCCAACCAACTCAAATTATAAGTTGTGCAAGCATATAGTAAAATTAGTCTATAATTCCCATGTTCCTTTCTTAGTGGCTGGCATGCATGTGGCTAAGCATTCCCTAGGCGTCCAACCGGGCATCATCGAGTGAACGTTTGAAACTTTAAGATGTTGGCATGAAGAAGTAGGAAAGAAGGGACTAAACCACTCACTGGTTAAGGGAAAAGTTGCTGAAACACGGAATCCCGCCTAGCGACGATCAAACGTCAGTTACGCGGACCTGCAACAGCACGAGCACCGAGTTAGATTTCTTGCCTATCCTTCCTTGCCGATCTCCCCAAAATTCAAGCTCCAATCAATAAAACCAGCAGCGAAAACCAAGCAAATCGAAAGCAACACCAAATCCAAATCCCAAAGCGGCAATCAAGAAAACCAAGCAACCAAACACGAAAACTATTGGACTCGTTTCAATAGAGGCCTTTCCATGAGTTGGAAAGGATCATCGCATTTCGTCCGAGGCAAGACGATGCCGAAGATCTAAGCATACTCTGACGGACTAGCCACAAGCCCAATTATATAGTGCACATCCCGGTCGGATCGGGATTTGAGGCACTACACTATCTGCGTGCGAGTCATTGCATCGCATCAATGAACAACTAAACACCTGAAGGGTCATGATACAACCACTCTCGTGTTTGCATTTGCATATGCTATGCCACTGAATGTTTATACTTGCCCGTGCTTGAATTTACAATGTTGCCTTGGACAGGGAAGGAGAATTTATAAGTTGGTAAGTCCCGTCGTGTTTCCTCTCATGTCGCACGGCGCACTGCCACACGAGTTAGGCTATTCAATATTTGCATAAAACTGATCCTAAGGCACCTAGAAAGACAACTGAATAGTTGGTGCACGGAACCTGTATTACGTGTTTGGATTTGTCGAGCAGGTGAGTAGCTTCCCCACCAGTGCATTCAATGTACTGATAATCCACCAGTTCGTTTGCAGGGTGCGGGAGAACCTCGTCCGGTGCGGATGCTCCTTCGTGCGTGCTAAGGCGTGGAGATCACTCCAAAGCAGCGCTGCGTCCGGAACAGAAGCACATATACAAGACATAATATTATGAACATCGCCTGAACATCGCCTGTACAATTATTCCATAATTGTAGCCACTTGGCACGCTTTACTGTTTCAGAGAGTGAGGCTTGAGTGACTTGTAATCTCGGCTAAGCGCCGCCTGTAACACTTGTTTATATCAATAAAGAGTTACTTTACTTCTACTTGTGTTATTCAAATGCTTCCGCTATATTGTCGACTCAGTGAACCTGTTATCGATCGCCTATGCATTCATGACTCCGCTGCATCAGACAATCTGTGCGACTATGTGGCTTAGAACTCTTACCGCCAGCCAATGAACCACGGTCTTGCACGGGCGTGGCTCATGCTCGTGCGGTATCACGCCCGGATGGGTTTAAGCGATCGTTCCGTGGGAGCGCTGGCGCAGTGATTCTCGCCTAGCGGGAATGGCCGATTTAGCCTGCGGGAGATCGGGGCATGACATGTTGGTATCAGAGCCTGGCTTCTACGCCTATGGACTTCATTTTGAATATCTCAGTTTTGAAAGCTCGTTCGTGGATTATGTGCACGCTCTCTCTCAATGCCTCGATGGGATGTTCCAACAATAAGTCTAAATACTTTTAAAATGCATTTTGAATGATATGATTACTTGTATGCTATTGTGTTGCGAGTGGCCTTTGTGCCAACCTGTGCGAACCCTTGAGAGTATTGCAGTATCTTGTCCGATTTTACTAACTCTAAGTTTGGTTGAAGGCATCTATTCGAGGGACGCCTTGAACTTGTGCACCATCCAAGACTTAAGAAAAAGGTAAAACTCGAGTGCTAAGACTTCGCTATCACTAAGCTGGTTGACGTGCTCACGCTAGAAGTGCACTTCGAAAGTGCGCACGATCCAGACTAAGCGATATGCCGATCTCGATGCTTGTGCAAGTGAATATCCAAATAAACAAGTACAACGACTTGTATAGGTTTGCCTCATGTAAACCCCCTGATTTTTCAGGAATTTTAAAATAGATTTTTAAACATTTTTTAGAATTTTCTGGAATTTTTTTAATTAAAACTAAGGTATTTTATAATTAAATAATTTTTAAATGATGTTAATTAGTATTAAAATATTATGAAAATAATATTTTCTGGTATAAAATGAAAAATTAGACATAGGATAATTTTCCGGAAATTTATTGGACCCCGAAAGCATTTTTAAAGCCCTAAAAACCAAGTTTATAATAAACCAAATTAAACTCTAGGAATAAACCCGGTTTATTTCAAATAAACCAAACCAACCGAGCCGAACCGGACCGGACCCGATCTATCTGAACCGGGTCCAACCTTATTGGGTCGGATCCGGGCCCGTCAGCCAACCTGACCCGACCCGTCGACCCGAACCCGATTTACTGATTTGGTGGATCGGGTCGGATCCCCTCAGACCCGACCCGGATCCAAACCCGACCCGCCTAACCCTCTCTCTTCCCTGTAACCGACCCCCGCCTCCTCCGTCGCGTAACCGCCACGTCGCTCCGGCACCCCGCGCCGCTCCGGCTCCCCCGCACCGGACGACCATCCGCCTCCCTCCTCCCCTTTATAAACCCCTCCGCCTCCGTCTCCCCGAGCCCCCGGCCACCTTCGTCCCCGCTGAGCCCCGGCCGCCTTGACGCCAACCAATACCTCGCCCAGCCTACCGTCTCCACCACCAGCACCACCACCTATCTCCCCCTTCCCTAGCCCGCTCCGCCTGCAGCCTCCGCGAGCAGGGCCCCTCTCCGCCCCAGCCGACCTCTTCGAGCCCGCAGCGCCTCGCCGTCCTCCGCCCCGAGCAGCACTGGTCGACGAAGACCCCAAGCTCTGGCCGACTCAGCCCCCAGCGCCGCCTCGCCACCGCCCTCCCTCCAACGCCGTGCCCAACCCGACCCCGCAGCAGCTCCGGCGAGTTCGCCTCCGCCTCCCCGCCTGTGCAGCAGCCAGCCCCGGCCGCCTCCGCTGTGCCCTCTGGCAGCAGCGCCTCCGCCTGACGACCCAGCCCCGGCCAATGCAGCCTTCCTCCGGGGAGTCTCCAGAACCCTAACCGAAACCCTAGAACCCGGACACAGCCCTGACACAGTGCCGTGTCCACTGTGTCGTGTCGAGCCGAGTCAACACGCGAACACGAGAAACCCGGTTTCGCGAAGCCCTGTTCAGGTAACCCGTTCTCTCTCCTCGTTGCTCCGTTTTCCGTTCTGTCAGGTGTGACGCGTAGACTGCATAACCCTCTTGATGCCCGTGCAACCCGCTCAGTGTGTCGCGTCCTGTGGCGATCGCAAACCGCGATCCAAAAACAAAAAAATCAATACCCCGATTTTCCCAGGAACTGAGTGCGCCCCGCCAAACGGGACAACTTGGTCGCGTGCGATCTTCACCGAAAGGTGCGCGCCGTTGATACGGACGTGCAGGATTTCACAGAAGTTGATTTGGATGTGCGTGCACACCGGAATCAACGCGTATCCATGGACAACGCCCCGTATTCGCCTGTTCTGGATCTCGTCGTAACTTTGTGTACACACGTCGGATCGAAACGAAACTTGCATCATCGAACTCGTAGCAATACGCTGGTCTTGTGACCCAAGTTTGGTTCGATTCTGAGAACATTGACAAAATTGCGTATCGTGGGCCCCACGGCTCCACTTGACGGGCGATTTTGTGATCGGCTCATCGGAATCTAATTCTGGAAGTTTCGTTGGGTTCGTATCAATGTTCTGAACTTGTTGACACTAAGTTGGATAAATTTGGAGACCTTTGGTTCTGACACGTTTTTTGGTACGAAGCGGCTCACATGTGGACCCCGCTTTGACCCAAAAATGTCATTTTTGCCCCTGTGTCCAAATTGGACTAAAGGACAGGCGTTTCTAGCTATTTGATATTTTCCGAATCTGATGGTGATATCTATTTCAGCAACCGGAGGAGTACCTGCAAATCACACTGAGGCCAGAGTTACAATTGGAGCCAGAATCCCAGGCAAGTGTACCTTGCCAACTTGCAGATCTTGTTATATATTTCCCTGACTTATTTATATATTGTTGTGCATGCTTAAACCTAGGATCGTATGACTTTACTTAGCATCTGATTAATAGTCGGGTGCCAACACCGTACGCGGAGTTGTGTAACGTCACCTAGAGATGGATTTTGTGACCCTTTACATTATAGTGCTTGCATTATCAAGTACGTTATACCCAGGACACCTGACACTATTCATGAGCCAGAATCTTCTTGAGATATTCATGGTGATTCTGTATAGGTTACATGTTTCATGACATATTCTTTTTCTTAGATATTATATGACTGGATGCATTAGTTATGATCCTACGTGGCATGGACATGAGACGTTGTGGACATGAGACGTATGATTATATTGGGTGGGAAGAGACACACAGGCTACAGGTTGATTATATTATGACGGTGTCGTAGTCTCCCTTTGAGCTAGACAAACCACATGATATCACTGCTACCGGCTCTCCGACACAGAGCTTGTAGTGGTTTCAGCCTGAGTTCTAGTGCTGCTCTCATATTGCATTTCACTTAGCTGGTTATATAGTTTACCCTATTATTCATTTATTGCTGCACTGTAATTATTTTGGCATGAGTTATTTTATACCTTGCTATGTCCCCTGAGGACCTGGATTCGGATTATGTCCCCAGGATTAGCAGACGAGATCGATCCCGAGGTATACGAGACAGGAGCATTAGCAGGAGCAGAAGGAGGAACAGGAGCAGTACCAGGTCCAGTAGACGAGTGATCTCTGCGGGTATCTTCTGAGTATATACTGTTTTCATACTCAGTATTTGCTGTGGTTATCTTTATTTTTGTATCTTAACAGTTGTATCAGACTTATTGTCGGGTTATTTCCCGAGTTTATATTTTATTTAGATTGATCTTGCTTTATGATTCTGATATTGTTGTATTCATTTCTGTGGATGAAATTAGTATATTTAGATCTTTATTGTTGTACTACAGCTTAAGTGCGCCCCGATGGATCCATTAAATTGGGTTTGTCCATCGATGTGTGCTGCTGGCCATTGCCACGTGTCTAGTCCCTCGATATTTTGGGACTGGGGCGTGACATGGTTTTTGTGGTGGCCCATGCAGGTCAACGACTAAATTGTTCGGTTTTAACTTAGGGACCGAGCAAGCCTGCAATAAGAATAGGATAAGTTTTTAGGATCTCATCCACTTGCTTGAAACGTTCTTGATATCTATATCGGATTCGAATTTATTTCTTGACTTGCATCCTGCCTTGATTCATGTGCGCCTCTTATTGTTTATTTTGGTTGCAGAGTTATGGATCCACAAGCAAACGACGAGACTCCTGCAAGATCACCACGAGATGCTGTGGTAACCAACGAAGATGAAGTAACACTAGTAGATGGAGGTCAATCAGCACAACTAAGCAGTCAAACGAATCAATATGCCTCAAGAATCCAGCAAGATAATATTCCACCATCGACGCAGTTTACTCCACCAATGCCCGTATTCCCACAAGGGCAGGCTATGGACGAGCATCAGATATTACAAATGATCTACGCAATGATGCAAGCTCAACAACAAATTCAACATGAGGCTCTGCGTCATGAGGCAGAGAACTTGAGGAGCAGCCTAGTAACCGCACTGGAGTAGGCAGATTTACCAGCACGACGGCCAACGACGGGCTCTATTTCCGATTTCTGCCAGCTGAAGCCCCGTACCTTCTCAGGCAAAGAGGAGCCCACAGAAGTTCATGAGTGGCTCACCAACACACAACATCAATTAGAAGCAGCTGAGCTTCCAAAGGAACGTTGGATGACTGCAATCAGAATGCAATTGACGGATAATGCACATCACTGGTGGCTATCTGAGGAGACACGGCTTGGACCAGACCGAGTCACTTGGGAGGAGTTCTCCAGACTCTTTCAGGAGATGTACATTCCAGCTATCGCTCGATCAGAACTGCGGGACAAGTTCAATCGCCTCACTCAGGATACTATGACGGTAGAAGAGTACAACGCACAATTCATTCGTCTGAGTCGCTTCGCCTCAACCCTGATTTCGACAGAAGAAGAGAAGGCTGAGAAGTTCTTCGACGGATTAAACTTCGAGCTACAGAAACTAATTGGATCCGTTGCTCCTACATCTTACCCGGACGTCCTTGCTGCAGCACGACGCATGGAGCGCATCATCAGGAGAGAGACCAGTCTGAAGTGGCCATCCACATCAGCACCAGCCGTAGCACCACAGGAAGAAGTTGCAAAAAGACCTCACATGCACCAGCCACCAAAAGCATCTTCACAGGCACTACCTGTTTGTCAATATTGTCGCAAGCGAGGCCATATAGAGAACGAGTGCAGACGAAAAAGGAGATTATGTTTAGCTTGTGGATCCGGTCAGCATTTATTAAGGGAATGCCCTGAGCGTCGAGAAAGAGCACCAATGGTAAACCAACAAGCGTTACCAGCACCGAGGCCAGCCTATCCAGCATTGGGAGCACCGCAAACTGAAGTTGAAGGAGTTATACCACCAGCTCCAGGAGGGTATCAGCTGCGCGAGGCCACCTTTGATACCCCAGGCACTACTCTTCCAGCAGGCTCAGCAGCAGCAGAGGAATCGACTGCAAGGACGTGGACAAGCCCTGGCGATGACCTTGGAGAACGCGTATATTCATGGAGTAGCTAATGCGTGTAAGTTTTTATAGTTATCTGGTTCTAGATTTTCTTTAGTTCGTGCCTATTGGTTCGTGACCCTAGCCTTAACCTAGTAATTTTGAACTTGCTAATAATTGATAACCTAGTGATAACCTAGTATGTTTTCAAATGATAACCTAGTTTTCTAAAACTGTAGTCTTCTAGATCTCCTTCATACGGGAGATTGCATAACTTTTAATGCTTAGGGAAATGATTTTTCCTATGTGTTCTTCTTAAAAACCCTCAACCTTGATTCTTCTTGATAGTTATGTGCTTCGAACAATGCTTGCAACCGTGTCATCTCTGTTGACCGTTTATTCTTTGATTGTGAGGACGCAATCCTCTTAAGGGGGGTAGATTGTAAACCCCCTGATTTTTCAGGAATTTTAAAATAGATTTTTAAATATTTTCTGGAATATTCTGGAATTTTTTTCTAATTAAAACTAAGGTATTTTATAATTAAATGATTTTTAAATGATGTTAATTAGTATTAAAATATTATGAAAATAATATTTTCTGGTGTAAAATGAAAAATTAGACATAGGATAATTTTTCGAGAATTTATTGGACCCCGGAAGCATTTTTGAAGCCCTAAAAACCAAGTTTATAATAAACCAAATTAAACCCTAGGAATAAACCCAGTTTATTTCAAATAAACCAAACCAACCGAGCCCAACCGGACCGTGTCACGCCCCGATCTCCCGCAGGCTAATCGGCCGTCCCCGCTAGGCGGGAATCACCCTCGCCAGCGCTCCCGCGGAACGATCGCTTGACCCATCCGGGCGTGATGCCGCACGAGCGTGAACCGCGCCCGTGCAAGGCCGTGATTCATTGGCTGGCGGTAAGAGTTCTAAGCCACAGAGTCGCACAGATTGTCCGAGTACAGCGGAGTCATGAACGCATAGCGATTCGGTAACAAGTTCTCTGAGTTGACAAATGTAGCAGAAGCAGTGAAACACAAGTTGAAGTAAAGCAAGCTCTTTTATTGATATGAACATGTGTTACAGGCGGCGTATAGCCGAGATTACAAGTCGCTCAAGCCTCTCTCTGAAACATAAAATCGTGCCAAGTGGCTACAATTGTGGAATGATTGTAGGGACAATGTTCAGGCGATGTTCACAACTTATGTCTTGTATATGTGCTTCAGTTCCGGACGCACCGTTGCTTCGGAGTGATGTCCACGCCTTAGCACGCACGTTGGAGGCGTCTGCACCAGACGAGGTTCTCCCGCACCCTGCATACAAACTGGTGGATTATCAGTACATTGAATGCACTGGTGGGAAAGCTACTCGCCCGCTCGACAAATCCAAACACGTAATACAGGTTTCGTGCACAACTATTAAGTTGTCTTTCTAGTTGCCTTAGGATCAGTTTCATGCAAATATTGAATAGCCTAATGTGTCGGGCAGTGCGCCGTGCGATATTGAGGAAACACGGCGAGACTTACCATTTGGCCTTCCCTGTCCAAGGCAAACATTGTTAATTCAAGCACGGGCAAGTATAAAATATTCGGGAGGCATACTTGATGAAAACCAAACCAATAGCATATGCAACAAGAGAGTCGTTATGTCTTGATCGTTCAGGTGTTTAGTTGTTTCTTGATACGATGCAGTGACTCGCACGCGGATAGCCGCTAAGCGAGGATGACTTATCTATATGAACAGTTGTCGCTGGCAAAGCCATAAAGGACCGTTTATAGTCTCTGGGCGGTTGGGTGTGAGAGGTCTTGTGTCGCTACATGTCACCTCGCCCGGGACGGTATAGAGCGAGACGCTAGGCCATTGGGGCGTTCACTCCATGCCGCCCACTAACGTACGACTATCAGAAAGTTCCGTCCGGATCGGATCGGCTCCGGTGCCCCGGTGTAGCCGTCCGCAGGAACTTGAACGTTCAATACCTTGTGCACAGGTTATCCGCGACATGCAGTTGTTGGGTCAGTCAATTATCATGAGATACACGGGAACAGGAGTGCACTGGAACTTGAGACGCAAATGCACTTTGAACACGAGAACACGAGATACTTGAATCTTGATTCTGTACAGTGATTGACTTGTCTTGATGCATTCCCCTGGTTCGGGGCTGCCTGATGACCCAACGGTCTTAGATACTTGCAGGTTTAATCACGCACGGGACGACTACTTAGTAGTCTCCCGGGGTTTGGATGAAAACAAGGCAAACATTAAGCAGACAAGCATGCGTTTCTAAGGAACATAAGCAGGCACGTTGCTCGGACCCGAAGGTAAGCCGAGAGTTGAAATCGTTAAGGGACTTAGCATGCGAGGGTCTGAATATAAGCAGTATTTTGGTTTCCATGTTCTAGCATAAGCAATATGAGTTGGGATTATTCCCTTAGCTAGGTGCGTTGGATTTATTAGCATGCAGGGGGTGAATCACCTAGCGACTAGCATAATATTCCATATTTTATGTGTGCTGGCTAAGCAAAGACAAGTTCACCATAGCCACCCACCTTAGCGATGATTCGCCTCGGTAGAGCGATACGTCTGAGCGAGCCTCTGAAAGTCGAAGTCGATTCCTGTAGGGACAAGTCTGGATATCCTTTGCTTCTTATTTGAGGCAAAACGGGTCGGGACAGTTGCACTTTTGCCGTTTGAGACGGCAGTCCGCTAGAACGGAACGGGGTGTTACAGACCGGACCCGGTCTATCTGAACCGGGTCCAACCTTATTGGGTCGGATCCGGGCCCGTCAGCCAACCCGACCCGACCCGTCGACTCGATCCCGATTTACTGATTTGGTGGATCGGGTCGGATCCCCTCAGACCCGACCCGGATCCAAACCCGACCCGCCTAACCCTCTCTCTTCCCTGTAACCGACCCCTGCCTCCTCCGCCGCGTAACCGCCACGCCGCTCCGGTACCCCGCGCCGCTCCGGCTCCCCCGCACCGGACGACCATCTGCCTCCCTCCTCCCCTTTATAAACCCCTCCGCCTCCGTCTCCCCGAGCCCCCAGCCACCTTCGTCCCCGCTGAGCCCCGGCCGCCTTGACGCCAACCACCACCTCGCCCAGCCTACCGTCTCCACCACCAGCACCACCACCCATCTCCCCCTTCCATAGCCCGCTCCGCCTGCAGCCTTCGCGAGCAGCGCCGCTTTCTGCCCAAGCCGACATCGTCGAGCCCGCAGCGCCTCGCCGTCCTCCGCTCCGAGCAGCACTGGTCGACGAAGACCCCAAGCTCCGGCTGACTCAGCCCCCAGCGCCGCCTCGCCACCTCCCTCCCTCCAGCGCCGTGCCCAACCCGACCCCGCAGCAGCTCCGGCGAGTTCGCCTCCGCCTCCCCGCCTGTGCAGCAGCCAGCCCCGGCCGCCTCCGCCGTGCCCTCCGGCAGCAGCTCCTCCGCCTGACGACCCAGCCCTGGCCAGCGCAGCCCTCCTCCGGCGAGTGTCCAAAACCCTAACTGAAACCCTAGAACCCGGACACAGCCCTGACACAGTGTCGTGTCTACTATGTCGTATGGAGCCAAGTCGACACGCGGACACGAGAAACCCGGTTTCGCGAAGCCCTGTTCAGGTAACCCGTTCTCTATCCTCATTGCTCCATTTACCGTTCCGTCATTTGTGATGTGTAGACTGCGTAACCCTCTCGATGCCCGTGCAACCCGCTCGGTGTGTCGCATCTTGTGGCGATCGCAAACCGCGATCCAAAAATAGGAAAATCAATACCCCGATTTCCTCCGGAACTGAGTGCGCCCCGCCAAACGGGACGACTTGGTCGCATGCGGTCTTCACCGAAAGGTGCGCGCCGTTGATACAGACGTGCAGGATTTCGCAGAAGTTAATTTGGATGTGCGTGCACACCGAAATCAACGCGTATCCGCCGACAACGTCCCGTATCCGCCTGTTCTGGATCTCGTCGTAACTTTGTGTACACACGTCGGATCGAAACAAAACTTACGCCATCGAACTCGTAGCAATACGCTGGTCCTGTGACCCAAATTTGGTTCAATTCTGAGAACGTTGACAAAATCGCGTATTGTGGGCCCCACGGCTCCACTTGACGGGCGATTTTGTGATCGGCTCATCGGAATCCAATTCTGGAAGTTTCGTTGGGTTCGTATCAACGTTCTGGACTTGTTAACACTAAGTTGGACAAATTTGGAGACCTTTGGTTTTGACACATTTTTCGGTACGAAGCGGCCCACATGTGGACCCCGCTTTGACCTGAAAATATCATTTTTGCCCCTGTGTCCAAATTGGACTCAAGGACAGGCGTTTCTAGCTATTTGATATTTTCTGAATATGATGGTGATATCTATTTCAGCAACCGGAGGAGTACCTGTAAATCACACTGAGGCCAGAGTTACAATTGGAGCCAGAACCCCAGGCAAGTGTACCTTGCCAACTTGCAGATCTTGTTATATATTTCCCTGACTTATTTATATATTGTTGTGCATTCTTAAACCTAGGACCGTGTGACTTTACTTAGCGTCCAATTAATAGTCGGGTGCCAACACCGTACGCGGAGTTGTGTAATGTCACCTAGAGATAGATTTCGTGACCCTTTACATTATAGTGCTTGCATTATCAAGTACGTTATACCCAGGATACCTGACACTATTCATGAGCCAGAATCTTCTTGAGATATTTATGGTGATTCTGTATAGGTTACATGTTTCATGACATCATCTTTTGCTTAGATATTATATGACTGGATGCATTAGTTATGATCCTACATGGCATGGACATGAGACGTTGTGGACATGAGACGTATGATTACATTGGATGGGGAGAGACACACAGGCTACAGGTTGATTATATTATGACGGTGTCGAAGTCTCCCTTTGAGCTAGATAAACCACATGATATCACTGCTACTGGCTCCCCGACACAGAGCTTGCAGTAGTTTCAGCCTGAGTTCTAGTGCTGCTCTCATCTTGTATTTCACTTAGCTGGTTATATAGTTTACCCTATTGTTCATTTATTGCTGCACTGCAATTATTTTGGCATGAGTTATTTTATACCTTGCTATGTCCCCTGAGGACCTGGATCCGGATTATGTCCCCAGGATTAGCAGACGAGATCGATCCCGAGGTATACAGGACAGGAGCATTAGCAGGAGCAGAAGCATGAACGGGAGCAGTACCAGGTCCAGTAGACGAGTGATCTCTGCGGGTATCTTCTGAGTATATACTGTTTCCATACTCAGTATTTAATGTGGTTATCTTTATTTTTGTATCTTGACAGTTGTATCAGACTCATTATCGAGTTATTTCCCGACTTTATATTTTATTGAGATTGATCTTGCTTTATGATTCTGATATTGTTGTATTCATTTCTGTGGATGAGATTAGTATATTTAGATCCTTATTATTGTACTACAGCTTAAGTGTGCCCCGATGGATCCATTAAATTGGGTTTGTCCATCGGTATGTGCTGCTGGCCATTGCCACGTGTCTAGTCCCTCGACATTTTGGGACTGGGGCGTGACACCTCAGCCTTGTATCGTTAAATCAAAATTGATTGAAACGTACTGCTTTTCCTCAGTGAGTCTCGAGGAAGAGACTTTTTCTGAGTTGGGTAGGATGTAACACCCCATTCCGTTCAAGCGGACTGCCGACTCAAACGGCAAAAGTGCAACTGTCCCGACCAGCTTTGCCTCAAAACGAGAAGCAAAGGATATCCAGACTTGTCCCTACAGGATCCCAGCTTAGGCTTTCAGAGGCTCGCTTGACGTATCGCTCTATCGAGGTGAATCATCACTAAGTTGGGTGGCTACGGTGAACTTGTCTTTGCTTAGCCAGCACAAATAAAATCTAGAATGTTTCATGCTAGTCGCTAGGTGAATCACCCCTGCATGATAATAAGAATCCAACGCACCTAGCTAAGAGAATAATCCCAACTTGTATTGCTTATGCTAGAACATGGAAATTGAAATACTGCTTATATTCAGACCCTCGCATGCCAAGTCCCTTACGGTTTTATCTCTCTGCTTACCTTCGGTTCCGAGCAAACGTGTCTGCCTATGTTCCTTAGAATGCATGCTTGCCTGCTTACGAGTGTTTAACGTTATTGTATTGTGTATACATTCTTGTTAGCCAGTAGACTATCAAATAGTCCTTCTGTGCAATTGAACCTGTAAGTATTCGGGACCGTTAGGTCACCAAGGCAATCTCCACCCCAGGAGAAGTGCATCAAGGCAAAGTGAATATTGTACTGTTATCACATCAAATTTCCCTTGAACGAGAATCCTGTACAAGCTCGTTCATAGCAGAAATTTATGACTGTACTCGTGTTACTGACTGTATTGTGAAGGATGTGATATTGGAAAGACCTTGCCTGCATGTCGAGGACAACTCGAAAATGAGGTATAGTTCCACGGACGGTCACCGGGGCACTGGGACCGATCTGATCCGGATGGAACTCACGTTATTGTACAGTACATTGTGCTGGACGAGATGGCATGTAGCGCCCCTTGTTCTTTCGCTACATACCATTCTCTCCAGTGACTGAACCCTATTGTATAGTCCATTGTGCTGGACGGGATGGCATGTAGCGCGCCTTGTACTTTCGCTGCATACCATTACCGCCAGTGACTATCGTCCTAAATGGCTATGCCAGTGAATCGTGTTCATATAGATAAGTCATCCTCGCTTAGCGGCTATCCGCGTGCGAGTCATTGCATCGCATCAATGAACAACTAAACACCTGAACGATCATGATACAACGACTCTCGTGTTTGCATTTGCATATGCTATGCCACTGAATGTTTATACTTGCCCGTGCTTGAATTTACAATGTTGCCTTAGACAGGGAAGGAGAATTTGTAAGTTGGTAAGTCCCGCCGTGTTTCCTCTCATGTTGCACGACGCACTGCCACACGAGTTAGGCTATTCAATATTTGTATGAAACTGATCCTAAGGCAACTAGAAAGACAACTGAATAGTTGGTGCACGGAACCTGTATTACGTGTTTGGATTTGTCGAGCGGGCGAGTAGCTTCCCCTAAAGTACATTCAATGTACTGATAATCCACCAATTCATTTGCAGGGTGCGGGAGAACCTCGTCCGGTGCGGATGCTCCTTCGTGCGTGCTAAGGCGTGGAGATCACTCCGAAGCAGCGCTGCGTCCGGAACAGAAGCACATATACAAGACATAATATTGTGAACATCGCCTGAACATCGCCTGTATAATCATTCCACAATTATAGCCACTTGGCACGCTTTTACTGTTTCAGAGAGAGAGGCTTGAGTGACTTGTAATCTCGGCTAAGCGCCGCCTGTAACACTTGTTTACATCAATAAAGAGTTCTTTACTTCTACTTGTGTTATTCAAATGCTTCCGCTATATTGTTGACTCAGTGAACCTGTTACCGATCGCCTATGCGTTCATGACTCCGCTGCACTCGGACAATCTGTGCGACTCTGTGGCTTAGAACTCTTACCGCCAGCCAATAAACCACGGTCTTGCACGGGCGTGGCTCACGCTCGTGCGGTATCACGCCCGGATGGGTTTAAGCGATCGTTCTGCGGGAGCGCTGGCGCGGTGATTCTCGCCTAGCGGGAACGGCCGATTTAGCCTGCTGGAGATCGGGGTGTGACAATCATCAGCCGACATACCGCGGGGGTAGCGACCCTCGTGACTCCATCAATCGACATACCGCGGGGGTAGCGACCATCGGACACAACTACCATAGTGCATGCTAGTTACTACGGTTCATCAGAGTGGTTAAAGCCCATACGCATACTGATTGTCCTCTCATGATACTAAGTACCATGTGTGTGTCAACATATCTAATATATAGTAATGACTGAAAGAAACTACACATGCAAGGAATATAGAGAAATGCAATGAATATACAAAAATAAAATAAGCATGCAAAATACTGTAAGCAATTTGGCAAGGTATCTTGTCTGATCTGAAAAAGAATGAAGTCCCAACTCAAGGCGTCGTCCGATCTACCCGTCACAAAAATTAAACAAGTTAGATTACAAAAGTGGGTGAATAGGTTCCTCCATTTTAATTTATTTTAATTCTAAATAAAATAACCTAAAATATTATTTTAATCTTATTATAATCTAATTTTTTGTTAAATCCTAATTTTGGTCCAAAGAAAGTCAACTTTACGGATTTGTGATCCGTAGCACGCAAATCGAGGCAATCCGTTGACCAAAAAGTCAACCGACTCAAATCCTGGATTTGTGTGTAGAATCCTATATATTTCAATGCTACATGAACACCGGAATCGACGGTTTCATAAAATTACAAGTCGGTAAAGAGTTATGGCCACAAGGGCACGCAGATAAAAGTTTTCGGTGGTTTCCTACTTACGTCTACGTTGCACGAATTTTACAGTAGAGTAAACTTCCATATTAAATTCTGTAAAAAGAATTTTATGAAATTTTATCATGTCATATTTTTGAAACTTCAAACGGCTCATAATTCCGAGTTCGGGATCTCCCGAAATCTCAAAAATACGAAAATGCGTCTGATTTCGGACAACTAACACTTTTAGAATTTTCTGAAAAAATAGGTTCATAAATTATTAAAATAATTTATATATTCAGAAAACTAACCTTGATATAGTTCCAATAAAAAAACTGGAGCGCATTTGGAGTCCGGAGCTAGGAGATATCGTCTTTTTAAGTCGTCATAACATACTAGAAAATGAGGCTAAATTTATGATGAATTTTGACTCTTTTTGGACGAAAAAGAGATGAATTTGGGAAAGAAAAATATGAAGGATGAGGTATTTATAATGGTGGAGACTAGTTAATTGAATACGACTAGGATTGGCTAATTTGGATATGAATAGGATCAGTTTAAATAAGGATAGGATATGCATGAAGTTGCTTTCCTAGTAGGCTCAGGATTTGAATTAATTTAAAATAGAGTTTGAGTTCATCTCAATAATTAATAATCTTAAATATAATTAAATATAATATAAATAATTTATATATAATCTTATTAATATCTGTTAACACTAAATTAGCATCTATCTAATATTAAGACTATATATAACAAAATAAATCCTAAATAATTTTTAAAATCTAAATAAATTTTTAAAATTCTAAATAAATTACAAAAAAATATAATTAAATATTTTAACCTAAAATAAATATTTGGTAGGAACAACATGCAAGTATGGTCTCGTAGTAAATCATAGAGTCCTAGAAATTTACGTTCCATATGTTTTAATTACCTAAAAATTCTAGAAAAATCTCCAAAAATCTAAAATAGTCTTAAAATATATCTAAATAAATATTTACATAAGTAAATATACTAAAAATTTATTTTCTAATTAACTAAGAGAATACTCTAAAGTAATTCAATATTTAAAATAATCTATAATAAATATAATAATATAAAATACACACAAAATACCTATTTTGTGTGAGGGGGTTTACAATCTACCCAACTTAAAAAAAATTCGTCCTCGAAATTAACATTAACCCATATTCATAATAAATTACTATAGCTATTATACTTCATTGTTGTCTAGCAGTGCTTCCTAAAAGTCGTGCTCTGCCATTCTAACACTTCCTCATTTATTGTCTATACACTGTTCTATTTTTAACTCATCTACACTACCCAACTTACAAGAGTTCTACTAGTAGTCACAGTCTCTTGAGACTATTGTCTAGGTTGTAAGACGAATATATTTATTGGGTCGAGAATCTTGGGGTACTTGTCTTGAATCTCACAACCATGATTTTTCTTTGTAACCGTCAAGTATCGTAGTCTAATACTGCCATGCCACCTGACCAATATGCCTGCAAATATTTCGACTACTCTACTACAATGGTTTAGCTGCAGATGTCGCTACTTTGCCAGTGATTTGTCATAGTTGTCAGTTCGTAACAAGTGCCTTCAACTCTTTCCTAGGTTTAGTCTAGATTTTAGGGTAACATTTAAGGTCTTGACTAACTTTATAAAACTATTAGAAGTATGAACTATTTCAAACAGTCTAATAAATTTCTATTAGGCTAAATGATGCTACTTAAGGGTTAAATTAATAAAAGAATACAGGTATTGCTATAGTGCATATACATAAGGGTTATCATTATGAACTCATCCTTTAGTTATTAATCATTTACTAGACCTTTTATGTTTTTAACTAACAAAATAAGGGTGAGGTTGAAGTAATTCAAACAGTTCGTAATGGCGCGAAAAGATACGACTATGATAGAAAGAGTTAAGCACGAGATAAGAAATGGATATGGAAGAGAAGATGAGTCACCCAAGGGGCGAGATGGTGATAGGAAGAGAATACTACTACTGCTACTCGCGATATCTATTGGCATTGCGTGTATGCCATATAGTTAGGATATCAACATATAACTGCTAAACTACCTTATATATAATTCTACGTCTACTATGCACCTAAGATCTCATGTCATAAAGGGGGTCGTGAGTATAAAATGACAAACATACTAAAAGTCATACCTGTATCTACGACTTCCTGTGCCTGCGTTCTCTTGTTTGTCGTCATGAGTGCTTGGCCTATGGAGTATATCTAGTACTATCCGTGTATCAACTTATACTAAGCACGAACATTCGTCTTTCCGAAATAGGGGAAGACGAAAAATAACAATAAAGAGTTCAAGGAGGAGGTGATATAATACAAGTACGGGATTCAAGGGGATTAGAGAATTTGAAAGGGAGTTGCCAAGGCAGTTATGGATTAAAACCTTATTTTGGATAAATTCCTATTCGCATATTCATATCAGAATAGTCATGTACCTGACATGATATGCTCTGACCAGTCTAGAGGGCAAGTATATTCGTCTAACAAGTTAAGTCTACTATATCTCAATCCACAATAAGTAGTGATACAAGGATCGAACCAAGCGCACTACGGTTGATCAGACCATAATGCTCCTATTCTGATTTAGATAATGTATTAGTGTGGGCCCCCAATAATACATATGTCATGAACAAGCTCAATAAAAGAATAATCTTGCAAAACTAGGCTATAATAGCAGCATAAGTCGAGGTAGTAAAAATATAAGTACGCTTGATTATGATGGAGGAAGGTACAGAATAATCTAAGTTCACCAAAAAGATCGGTGTTGTGCCTCTACAGCTTTCATAATAACTCCTTATCAAGGTCTCTAGTCGACCAAATGGGTGTATGGGCCTCTAACTTCTACAGTCTGGGTAAACACTATCTTTTTATGCAAGTCTATAGTTGGTGTCATTCATTTATACTTCATTAACGAGTCAACAGGACTATGTATTAACAGGTTATGAGGCATACTGTAAACACCCTAAATTTCAGAAATAAAATTTAATACAATTTTTCCGTATTTTTGGTGTTCTTCCGGAATTTACAGCTAAGGTGATTTGGGTTAAATAATTTTTTAGGGTGACTTAATGGAGTTAAAATATTCTGGAAATAGAAATTTATTGTGTATCAAGGAGAACCGGACGCATGGCATTTTTCGGTGAATTTATTGGACCCCGGAGCAACGTATCGAGGACCTTTAGCTAATTGGATGGTGAACCAGACCCAAATTCGAACCAACCCGACCCGCTGTAAACCCTAGGCGGCCGCCAGCACTGTAGCAGCCTATAAAACCCTCCTCGACTTCCGTGCTCAGCCATCTGAACCCTAGCCGCTCATCCCCATCTCCGCCCGTCAGCAACCCCGCCGCCGTACCCCGAACTCTGCCGCTCTCCCATCGCCGTCGACCCCTACCTACCTCCAGTCTATCCGCCGCCCGACCTCACGACTCACCGCCCACGCCGCGAGTCCCGCTCGACTTCCCCAGCACCCCCTCGGCTCCAGCGTCGAACACCCCAACCCGCCATACTCCGCCGCGAGCCCCGCTCGACTTCCCCAGCACCCCTTCGCCGTCGACCGTCCCCACGACCTCACCGCCTCTGCCGGACCAACCCCGAGCGAGCCCGACCTCGACGCTGCAAAGTCCAGCAGCCGCCCGTGCCCTCCCCAGCGACGGCCAGGCGAGACCCTCCGCTCCGTCGTGCCGGCGACCCCGCTCAGCCGACGAGCCACCTTCCGTCGACCAGGACGGCCCGACCCCAGTAACCCTAGAGCAACAGTGGACGCAGTCCGAGTCCGACACAGCAGAATTGACGCAGACCGGACACGCGGACTTCAGATCCACGGAGCCCTGATCAGGTATTGATTTCTCCCTACTCGCGACTCCGTTTTCAATTCCGTCGATTTCTATGCGTAGACTGTATACCCCTCTCGGTGCCCGTGCAATTCGCTCGGTGCAACGCGTCCTGTAGTGATCGTACACCGCGATCCAAAACAGGAAAAAACAACGCCCTGTTTCACCCCGGAACTGAGTCCGCCCCGCCAAACGGGACGACTTGGTCGCACGCGGTCTTTACCGAACTGTGCGCGACGTTGATATGGTCGTGTAGGATTTCGCAGAAGTCGATTCGGAGGTGTGTACACCCCGGAATCAACGCGTATCCACCGACGACACCCCGTATCCGTCGATTCTGAAACGCGCTGTAACTTCGTGTACACACGTCGGATCGAGACGAAACTTGCGCCATCGGATCCGTAGTAATACGCTGGTCCTGTGAGCCAAGTTTGGCTCGATTCTGAGGACGTTGACGAAATCACGTATCGTGGGCCCCACCGGCTCCACTTGACGGATGATTTTGTGACCGGCTCATCGGAATCCAATTCTGGAAGTTCCGTTGGGTTCGTATCATCGTTCCTGACTTGTAGACACTGAGTTTGCAGAATTTGGAGACCTTTGACCCTGACCCGCTTTTCGGTGCAAAGTGGGCCCACATATGGAACCCGCTTTGGCCCGAAAATGACCTTTTTGCCCCTGTGTCCAAATTGGACGTAAGGACAGGCATTTCCAGCTATTTGACATCTTCTGAGACTGTTGGTGATATTTATTACAGCTTTTGGAGTAGTTCCCACCGGATCCACAGATACCAGGACAGTTGTTGATATTCGGACATCAGGCAAGTGTACCTTGCCAAACTCTGCAGTTTAGTTATCTATTTTCCTTGTTTTATATATATTGCTGTGCATGCTCAACCTAGGACCGTGTGACGTACTTAGCGTCCGATTATCAGTCGGGTGCCGACACTGTACGCAGTGTTGGGTACGGTCATCTAGAGATGGACATCCGTGACACTTTATATTCTCGTACTTGTCTTATCAAGTACCATATGACCCAGGACACTTGACACTATTCATGAGACAGGATTTTCCCGAGATATTCGTGGTGATTCTGTATAGGATACAGGACATTATACTATTAGATACTTATGACTGGTTGCATTTAGCTATGATCGCGCTTGACATGGGCATGAGACGTTGTGGTCATGATATGCGTGGTTACATTGGGTGGGGAGAGACACACAGGCTACAGGCTGTATTTATGTATATCTTCTATTATTGAGAGGTCGCAGGTTCTCGTAGCAGAGCCTGACCCACTACCGGTTATTACCGCTACCGGCTCCCCGACACAGAGCTTGTAGTGGCTCAGCCTGAGACTAGTGATGCTCTCACTTGCATTTACACTTAGATGGTTACATATTTACCCCATTGTTCATTTAGTTATACATTTGCTGCACTGCTTATCTGTATTTATTGGCATGAGCTTTCTTGTACCTTGCTATGTCCCCTGAGGACCTGGATCCGGATTTTGTTCCCCAGATTTTGCAGACGTGATTTATCCCGAGATCTACGGGACTGGAGCAGGAGCTGATCCAGGAGTTGTACCATCATCTGAGGACGAGGTCTTAGCCGAAGACTTCTCTTGAGCATCCATGTTCATGCTCGACTTTCATTTATTTATTTCAGTCTTTTATATTCTGGTCTGTGGAACCATTGTACTAGATATTTATCGGGTTGTTCCCCGAAGTACTTTGTGAGACTTGCTGATGATTTACATTCTTTATTTATTCTGTGGATCATGTTTCATATCTTGTGTGGATGAGATTAGTTGTGCCATGATTGTCGTAGACTTGTTTTACAGCTTAAGTATGCCCTGATGGATCCATTATATTGAGTTGGTCCATCAGTGCGTACTGCTGGCCGTTGCCACGCGTCTGGTCCCCCGGTATTTTGGGACTGGGGCGTGACATGGTTTTTGTGGTGGCCCATGCAGGTCAACGACTAAATAGTTCGGTTTCAACTTAGGGACCGGACCAGCCTGCCCTAAGGATAGGATAAGTTCTAGGTTCTCATCCATTATTTAACCATTGTTGAACTCTATATCGAACTCGAAATTTGTTACTTGAACTGCATCCTGTATTGATTCCTCTGAGCGTTCTTACAGTTTATATTTTGATTGCAGAGCAATGGATTCCGGGAACAGAGAGGATATTCCTTTGGATACGCCACACGACGCTGTGGTTACTTATGGAGACGGAGTGACACCAGGGGATGGAGGACAAGCATCGCAGAGTGATCAAACCGGTCAGCCTAATCCAAGGTTCCGGAGAGATGACATCCCACCTCCACCACAGTTCACTCCCCAGATGCCAGTATTCCCGCCAGGACCAGCCATGGACGGGCAACAAATGTTCCAGATGATGTATGCTATGATGCAAGCACAGCAACAGATTCAGCAGGAGGCCCATCGGCAGGAGGCCGAGTATCTAAGGACCAGCCTGGTATCCGCATTGGAGCAGGCAAATCCCCCAACGAGGCGAACAGCGACGGGATCTATCACTGATTTCCGTCACCTCAAACCTCGCACATTTTCTGGTAAGGAAGGGCCAACGGAAGTTCATGAGTGGCTCACAAACATTCAGCATCAGTTGGAAGCCGCTGAACTTCCAAGAGAGAAGTGGATGACTGCCGTCAGAATGCAGTTAACTGATAACGCGCATCACTGGTGGTTAGCAGAAGAAAGGAGGCTTGGACAGGACCGAGTCACCTGGGAAGAGTTCTCTAGACTCTTCCAAGAGATGTACATTCCAGCCATTGCACGGTCAGAGCTCAGAGACAGGTTCAACCGCCTTATCCAAGGCAGCATGTCAGTAGAGGAATACAATGCAGAATTTATTCGCCTGAGCCGCTTTGCCCCAACACTGATTTCAACGGAGGAAGAAAAAGCAGAGAAGTTCTTTGACGGCTTGAAGTTCGAGCTTCAGAAAGTGATTGGAACGGTAGCACCTACCTCTTATACCGATGTCCTTGCAGCAGCCCGACGCTTGGAGCGCGTCACCAGGAGGGAATCTAATTTGAAGAGGCCTATCACATCAGCACAATCCAGGCCAGCACATGGGGATTCAGCAAAGCGAACCCAGAGGGGTATGCCAGATAGAGCAGCACAGAGAGACAGACCTCTTCCTACTTGTCACCACTGCGGCAAGGTAGGACACATTGAGAAGGAATGCCGGCGTAAATTGGGACTATGTTTGAGCTGCGGATCCAACCAGCACTTTTCCAGGGACTGTACTGAACGCCGGGACGGAGCACCAAGACTAGCATTACCTGCACCACGACCAGCTTATCCAGCAGCAGGAGGCCAGCAGACAGGAGTTGGTGGGGTCAGACCACCAGCCCCAGGAGGGAATCATCAGAGACCACCACTGGCACCACAGGCAGCCCTATTCCAGCAACAGCAGCAGCAGCAGAGAGGTCCAGCTCAGGGAAGAGGACAGGCTTTCCCATTAGCTGTTGAGGAGGAGGCTACAGCAGGCGAGGTCATCGCAGGTACTATTTTAGTAGCTTCATTACCTGCAGTAGCTTTATTTGATTCTGGAGCATCGCATTCATTTATAGCAGCTAGCTTTGTAGCCACCCATAGAGTAGCTACCGCACCCCTTCCGAAGATGAAGAGGATTCTTACGGGAGGAGGTATTATTCCGGTTAGTGATGTCTGTAGATCATGTTCTGTAGTAGTTTGTGGCCGAGAAATGCGAGCTCAATTTCTAATCTTTTCCATGCCGGATTATGATGTCGTACTTGGTATGGACTGGTTAAGACAGTACCATGCGACTCTTGATTGCCGACTTGGGCGGGTTATATTTAGACCGCCAGGACATCCAGAATTTGAGTTTCTCCGAGGAGCAGTAGAGCAAGGAGTTCGGCCTACTCTTAGGGTATTATCTGTAGAAGGGGAGACAGGTTACCCAAGAGTCATATCAGAGTTTGTGGATGTATTTC
Source organism: Iris macrosiphon (assembly GCA_036927795.1). Classification (NCBI taxonomy): domain Eukaryota; kingdom Viridiplantae; phylum Streptophyta; class Magnoliopsida; order Asparagales; family Iridaceae; genus Iris; species Iris macrosiphon. The sequence goes on from JAYESA010000011.1 coordinate 8,488,449, forward strand.
CTGATGATCTTCCAGGTTTACCGCCTGATCGGGAAAATAGAATTCACAATAGACTTAACTCCAGGAGCAGAGCCAATCACTTCATCGGTTTATCGGCTAGCACCTAAGGAGTTAGTGGAGTTGAAGGAACAGGTTGATGATCTTTTGGAAAAGGGTTTCATTCGCCCCAGTGTTTCACCTTGGGGAGCACCCATCTTATTTGTGCCGAAGAAGGATGGAACAGTACGGTTGTGCATTGATTACAGGGCACTGAATGCTGTTACCATCAAGAACAGGTATCCCTTACCACGCATTGATGATCTATTCGATCAATTGAGTGGTGCAAGGGTATTCTCGAAGATTGACCTTAGATCCGGCTATCATCAGATCAAGGTGAGGAAGGAAGACATCCCGAAGACAGCTTTCAGGACAAAGTATGGGCATTATGAGTTCTTGGTGATGCCGTTTGGTTTAACCAATGCGCCAGCAGTGTTTATGAGTTTGATGAACAGAGTCTTTCATCAGTTCCTGGATAAATTCGTGGTGGTGTTCATTGACGACATTCTCATATATTCCAAGAGCCCTGAAGAGCACGAGGAGCATCTCAGAATCGTGTTAGAGACCTTGAGGCAAGAGAAGTTATATGCCAAACTCAGTAAGTGTGAGTTCTGTATGGACAGAGTGCCTTTCTTGGGACACATCATATCAGGAGAAGGACTTTCAGTGGATCCAGAGAAGGTAGCAGCAATTGAGACTTGGCCTACACCTACATCAGTAGCAGAGGTAAGAAGTTTTCTCGGACTCGCGGGATATTACCGAAGGTTCGTAGAAAATTTCTCAAGGATTGCAGAACCAATGACGAAGCTTACACGGAAGGATCAGGAGTTTGTATGGACAGAAGACTGTCAGAAGGCTTTTGAAGAACTGAAGAGAAGATTAACAACAGCACCTGTCTTGACTCTTCCTTCAGGGTCAGGAGATTTTGTTGTTTACAGTGATGCATCCGGCAGTGGACTAGGATGTGTTTTGATGCAACATGGCAAAGTCATTGCTTATGCGTCGAGACAGTTGAAGGACCACGAGAAGAACTACCCCACGCATGATCTGGAGCTAGCAGCAGTGATATTTGCATTGAAGATATGGAGGCACTATCTTTATGGAGAGAGGGTAGAAATCTTTACTGACCACAAGAGCCTGAAGTATGTGTATACTCAGAAAGAGCTTAACATGAGACAGAGACGTTGGCTGGAACTGATGGTGGATTTTGACATCGATCTGCAGTATCATCCGGGAAAGGCGAATGTTGTTGTAGATGCACTCAGCAGAAAGCCTACGGCTTATTTCTTGACAATGCAGCCCGAGTTATTGAAGGATTTACAAGAGCTACAGATAGAGGTTATCGTACCGGGACAGAATGGCTTGATGGCTAACCTTGAGATTCAGTCATCACTCGTGGAGAAGATCAAAGAAGCATTGCCCACCGATGCTAGATTCCGAAGACTCAAAGAAAGGACAGAAGCAGGTATTCAGACAGGACTTCGCATTCACGAAGACGGGACATTGAGATTTGGAAACCGCTTGTATGTTCCAAATGGAGAATTGAGACAAGAGTTAATGACTGAAGCGCATAGCTCTATGTATTCTGTTCACCCAGGAGGAACCAAGATGTATCGAGACTTGAGACAGTATTACTGGTGGCATGGAATGAAGAGAGAGATCGCCAGATTTGTGGCCAAATGTTTAGTATGTCAACAAGTGAAGGCGGAACATCAGAGAACTGCAGGTATGTTACAACCGCTCCCGATACCGGAATGGAAGTGGGAGCATATCACGATGGACTTTGTCACAGGATTTCCGAAGAGCCCCAGCGGAAGAGACGCAGTATGGGTGATCGTGGATCGACTCACTAAATCGGCACACTTCTTGCCATTTAGAGTTGGACAGTCCACGGAGGTACTAGCTGACATGTATATGCGACAAATCATCAAATTACATGGAGTACCTGTTAGTATTGTATCGGATCGAGATTCGAGATTTACATCTCATTTCTGGAGAAGCATGCAAGAGAGTCTGGGCACCAGACTCAAGTTCAGCACGGCATACCACCCGCAGACAGATGGACAATCGGAGCGCACCATTCAGATCTTAGAGGACATGTTGAGATCATGTATGCTCGATTTCGGAGGATCTTGGGAAGATCATTTGCACTTAGTAGAGTTCTCCTACAATAACAGTTATCAGGCCAGCATCCAGATGGCGCCATTTGAAGCTTTATACGGAAGGAAGTGCAGATCACCTGTGTGTTGGAGTGACGTTGGTGAACGTCAAATACTAGGTCCAGAATTGGTAACGCAGACAGTGGAGAAGGTGAAGCAGATACAGAATCATCTACGAGCAGCTCAGGACAGACAGAAGCATTGGGCAGATACACACAGACGTCCCCTAGAGTTCAAGGAAGGAGATCATGTGTTCTTGAGGATTTCGCCCACTCGTGGTACTATCAGATTCGGGAGCAGAGGCAAGCTGAGCCCAAGGTATATTGGGCCATTTGACATTCTAGAGCGCGTTGGTGAGGTGGCTTATCGGCTTGCATTACCTCCATCCTTAGAGGGAGTGCATGACGTATTCCACGTCTCACAGCTGCGAAGGTACGTGACCGACCCAAGTCACGTAGTCGATCATTCAGAGATAGCAGTAGGCCCGAGTTTGAGGTATGAAGAGCAACCAGTTGGCATCCTCGACGTCAGTGAGAAGACATTACGGGGACAGACGATCAGACTGGTCCGAGTAGCATGGAAACATCATTCACCTGGCGAATCGACTTGGGAACGAGAAGATAGTATGCGCCAGCGATACCCCCACTTGTTTGAGGAGACAGTTGTAAACTAAGCAACCTTGTACTTCCATGACTTTTCTTTAGTAGCTCATTCTTGATTGCGAGGACGCAATCCTTTTAAGGAGGGAAGATTGTAAACACCCTAAATTTCAGAAATAAAATTTAATACAATTTTTCCGTATTTTTGGTGTTCTTCCGGAATTTACAGCTAAGGTGATTTAGGTTAAATAATTTTTTAGGGTGACTTAATGGAGTTAAAATATTCTGGAAATAGAAATTTATTGTGTATCAAGGAGAACCGGACGCATGGCATTTTTCGGTGAATTTATTGGACCCCGGAGCAACGTATCGAGGACCTTTAGCTAATTGGATGGTGAACCAGACCCAAATTCGAACCAACCCGACCCGCTGTAAACCCTAGGCGGCCGCCAGCACTGTAGCAGCCTATAAAACCCTCCTCGACTTCCGTGCTCAGCCATCTGAACCCTAGCCGCTCATCCCCATCTCCGCCCGTCAGCAACCCCGCCGCCGTACCCCGAACTCTGCCGCTCTCCCATCGCCGTCGACCCCTACCAACCTCCAGTCTATCCGCCGCCCGACCTCACGACTCACCGCCCACGCCGCGAGTCCCGCTCGACTTCCCCAGCACCCCCTCGGCTCCAGCGTCGAACACCCCAACCCGCCATACTCCGCCGCGAGCCCCGCTCGACTTCCCCAGCACCCCTTCGCCGTCGACCGTCCCCACGACCTCACCGCCTCTGCCGGACCAACCCCGAGCGAGCCCGACCTCGACGCTGCAAAGTCCAGCAGCCGCCCGTGCCCTCCCCAGCGACGGCCAGGCGAGACCCTCCGCTCCGTCGTGCCGGCGACCCCGCTCAGCCGACGAGCCACCTTCCGTCGACCAGGACGGCCCGACCCCAGTAACCCTAGAGCAACAGTGGACGCAGTCCGAGTCCGACACAGCAGAATTGACGCAGACCGGACACGCGGACTTCAGATCCACGGAGCCCTGATCAGGTATTGATTTCTCCCTACTCGCGACTCCGTTTTCAATTCCGTCGATTTCTATGCGTAGACTGTATACCCCTCTCGGTGCCCGTGCAATTCGCTCGGTGCAACGCGTCCTGTAGTGATCGTACACCGCGATCCAAAACAGGAAAAAACAACGCCCTGTTTCACCCCGGAACTGAGTCCGCCCCGCCAAACGGGACGACTTGGTCGCACGCGGTCTTTACCGAACTGTGCGCGACGTTGATATGGTCGTGTAGGATTTCGCAGAAGTCGATTCGGAGGTGTGTACACCCCGGAATCAACGCGTATCCACCGACGACACCCCGTATCCGTCGATTCTGAAACGCGCTGTAACTTCGTGTACACACGTCGGATCGAGACGAAACTTGCGCCATCGGATCCGTAGTAATACGCTGGTCCTGTGAGCCAAGTTTGGCTCGATTCTGAGGACGTTGACGAAATCACGTATCGTGGGCCCCACCGGCTCCACTTGACGGGTGATTTTGTGACCGGCTCATCGGAATCCAATTCTGGAAGTTCCGTTGGGTTCGTATCATCGTTCCTGACTTGTAGACACTGAGTTTGCGGAATTTGGAGACCTTTGACCCTGACCCGCTTTTCGGTGCAAAGTGGGCCCACATATGGAACCCGCTTTGGCCCAAAAATGACCTTTTTGCCCCTGTGTCCAAATTGGACGTAAGGACAGGCATTTCCAGCTATTTGACATCTTCTGAGACTGTTGGTGATATTTATTACAGCTTTTGGAGTAGTTCCCACCGGATCCACAGATACCAGGACAGTTGTTGATATTCGGACATCAGGCAAGTGTACCTTGCCAAACTCTGCAGTTTAGTTATCTATTTTCCTTGTTTTATATATATTGCTGTGCATGCTCAACCTAGGACCGTGTGACGTACTTAGCGTCCGATTATCAGTCGGGTGCCGACACTGTACGCAGTGTTGGGTACGGTCATCTAGAGATGGACATCCGTGACACTTTATATTCTCGTACTTGTCTTATCAAGTACCATATGACCCAGGACACTTGACACTATTCATGAGACAGGATTTTTCCGAGATATTCGTGGTGATTCTGTATAGGATACAGGACATTATACTATTAGATACTTATGACTGGTTGCATTTAGCTATGATCGCGCTTGACATGGGCATGAGACGTTGTGGTCATGATATGCGTGGTTACATTGGGTGGGAAGAGACACACAGGCTACAGGCTGTATTTATGTATATCTTCTATTATTGAGAGGTCGCAGGTTCTCGTAGCAGAGCCTGACCCACTACCGGTTATTACCGCTACCGGCTCCCCGACACAGAGCTTGTAGTGGCTCAGCCTGAGACTAGTGATGCTCTCACTTGCATTTACACTTAGATGGTTACATATTTACCCCATTGTTCATTTAGTTATACATTTGCTGCACTGCTTATCTGTATTTATTGGCATGAGCTTTCTTGTACCTTGCTATGTCCCCTGAGGACCTGGATCCGGATTTTGTTCCCCAGATTTTGCAGACGTGATTTATCCCGAGATCTACGGGACTGGAGCAGGAGCTGATCCAGGAGTTGTACCATCATCTGAGGACGAGGTCTTAGCCGAAGACTTCTCTTGAGCATCCATGTTCATGCTCGGCTTTCATTTATTTATTTCAGTCTTTTATATTCTGGTCTGTGGAACCATTGTACTAGATATTTATCGGGTTGTTCCCCGAAGTACTTTGTGAGACTTGCTGATGATTTACATTCTTTATTTATTCTGTGGATCATGTTTCATATCTTGTGTGGATGAGATTAGTTGTGCCATGATTGTCGTAGACTTGTTTTACAGCTTAAGTATGCCCTGATGGATCCATTATATTGAGTTGGTCCATCGGTGCGTACTGCTGGCCGTTGCCACGCGTCTGGTCCCCCGGTATTTTGGGACTGGGGCGTGACACATACTATCTAACTTACAATAATTTAACTAATAGTGTTATTGAATACTAGAGTGTATATACCTAGTATAAATCATCTTCATAACCCCTATCAACCACGAAAGATAAGATAAGATTGACGTTGAGAAGGGATCAAGCAAGATGCAATGCAAATAATCAAATGAGAATGCGAAATAAAATCAAGGAAGGTGATAAATAAGTGGATGAGATCCTATATCCTAATCCTATGCGCAGGCTTGCTCGGTACAGTGACATAACCGAGACAATATGCTCTCGATCTGCATGGGCCACCACAAAAATATGTCATGCCCCAGTCCCAAAATATGTAGAACTAGGAACACGTAAGCATGCCAGTCGTATGTATATGGCAATTCCAATATATGGATACCATAATACATACGTACGCTGTAATATGAATATTAACTCACATGTGGTATATATATAGGCACAAGTCACAGAAATACTAATCTCATCCACACAATAAGTCATAAAAAAAATAACTAAACTAGAATAATGAGTCTGAATAATCCAAAATAATAGTCGGGTGGAGACAAATCCACTACCAATGACTATATCAATACTAAAATGAGGGAGAAGGGTAAATCTCCAATATAAATAAGATGATGATATAAAGGTATCAGCGAAGCGATCCATCGCTAGAGATAATCAAAGATGCTCCGAAGTTAAGACCTCCTCGGGAGAGATAAGTGGTAAGTCCTGATCCGTGCTCCTGTGAATAGTCATGAACATCTATACCTGGAAAGGGACCAGGTCCTCAGAGGGACATAACAAGATACATAGAAGCAAGCCAATTGAATACAGTGAACATGCATAATGTTTGAAAATATATAAGTACGCTGTACAAGACAATCTATATGAATGCAAATGAGGACAATTTTTTTGACGTATGGGCAAGGTTAGGCTACTCAATCTAAGCCTCACAACTCACACACACGTCAGGGGACATCATCAGCCGACATACCGCGAGGGTAGCGACCCTCGTGACTCCAACAATCGACATACCGTGGGGGTAGCGACCATCAGACACGACTACCATAGTGCGTGCTAGTTACTACGGTTCATCAGAGTGGTTAAAGTTCATACGTCTACTGATTGTCCTCTCATGATACTAAGTGCCATGTGTGTGCCAACATATCTAATATATAATAATGACTGAAAGAAACTACACATGCAAGGAATATACAGAAATGCAATGAATATACAAAAATAAAATAAGCATACAAAATAATGCAAGCAATTTGGCAAGGTATCTTGCCTGATCTGAAAAAGATTGAAGTCCCAACTCAAGGCGTCGTCCGATCTACCCGTCACATAAATTAAACAAGTTAGATTACAAAAGTGGGTGAATAGGTTCCTCCATTTTAATTTATTTTAATTTTCAATAAAATAACCTAAAATATTATTTTAATCTTATTATAATCTGATTTTTTTGTTAAATTCTAATTTTGGTCCAAAGAAAGTCAACTTTACGGATTTGTGATCCGTAGTACGCAAATCGAGGCAATCCGTTGACCAAAAAGTCAACCGACTCAAATCCTGGATTGTGTGTAGAATCCTATAGATTTCAATTCTACATGAACACCGGAATCGACGGTTTCATAAAATCACAAGTCGGTAAAGAGTTATGGCCAGAAGGGGGCACAGATGAAAGTTTTTGGTGGTTTCCTACTTACGTCTACGTTGCACGAATTTTACAGTAGATTAAACTTGCATATTAAATTCTGTAAAAATAATTTTATGAATTTTTATCATGTCATATTTTTGAAACTTCAAACGGCTCAAAATTTCGAGTTTGGGATCTCCCAAAATCTTAAAAATACGAAAATGCGTCTGATTTTGGACAACTGACACTTTTAGAATTTTCTGGAAAAATAGGTTCATAAATTATTAAAATAATTTATATATTTAGAAAACTAACCTTGATATAGTTATAATAAAAAAAACTGGAGCGCGTTTGGAGTCCGGAGCTAGGAGATATCGTCTTTTTAAGTCGTCATAACATACTAGAAAATGAGGCTGAATTTATGGCTAATTTTGACTCTTTTTGTGCGAAAAAGAGGTGAATTTGGGGAAGAAAAATATGAAGGATGAGGTATTTATAATGGTGGAGACTAGTTAATTGAATACGACTAGGATTGACTAATTTGGATATGAATAGGATCAGTTTAAATAAGGATAGGATATGCATGAAGTTGCTTTCCTAGTAGGCTCAGGATTCGAATTAATTTAAAATAGAGTTTGAGTTCATCTCAATAATTAATAATTTTAAATAGAATTAAATATAATTCAAATAATTTATATGTAATCTTATTAATATCTATTAACACTAAATTAGCATCTATCTAATATTAAGACTATATATAACCAAATAAATCCTAAATAATTTTAAAAATCTAAATAAATTTCTTAAAATTCTAAATAAATTACAGAAAAATATAATTAAATATTTTAACCTAAAATAAATATTTGGTAGGAACAACATGCAAGTATGGTCTCGTAGTAAATCATAGAAGTCCTAGAAATTTACGTTCCATATGTTTTAATTACCTAACAATTCCAAAAAAATCTCCAAAAATCTAAAATAGTCTAAAAATATATCTAAATAAATATTTACATAAGTAAATATACTAAAAATTTATTTTCTAATTAACTAAGAGTTACTCTAAAGTAATTCAATATTTAAAATAATCTATAATAAATATTAACTAATAGTATAAAATACACACAAAATACCTATTTTGTGTGAGGGGGTTTACACTAATAAACATGAATACCCCCCTGATCGCGAGGAATTCTTTGCCTCAGGGTATTCCTATGATCCCTCTTAGGGCGAACGGTCTCCAGTGCCCTGGAAACCGGTCGTAGGATTATCCTTGTGCACAAGTTGTCTAAAGACCAATGCATGAATGCTACTCTATCAGATAAACTCTATATGGGTGCAGCAGTTCAATAAAGAAGCATATAGTCAATCTCTTCTCTTATATCTCTGTGCGGATAGGCCTCCATCTCTATCTCTAAGCGAACTGGCCGCTATCTCTCTGATACCGTTCAATCATTTCAAAAACTTCTGTGGAAACATGTAACAGTCTCTATTTAAGCAAGCATGGAAGCAGTTCTCTATCTCTTTTAACTAAGCATGCATTTCTATTCTTACTTTCTTTAGCATACGATAGAAATATATGAATATTCTTTTACTCTTGTTTATTAGCATAGCAGCGGTTCGTTCGATAGCGGTGTCCGTGTAACTAAGCATGCAATATTCTATTCTTTAACTTAGCATGGCAAGGTTCTTTTCAATGACAAGCATACAAGTTCTCGTTCTATCATTCTCATGCGATCGTTATCTTATTAAGCAAACAAGAATTATAAAAACTCAGATTCATTATTAAGGCATTCAAGAATCAGAAAATAAAGTTTTGCCCACTCACCTAGATCAGTAATCTTCTGGTTCAATAAGGAGCTCTCTAAGAAGGTTTCCTTTTTGAGTCAGCAAACCAATATCTCTTGTACATTGTGCCAATGCGGAAGTGGGGCACTACAACTGAGGATCTCCCCTATGCTTTGCTGCTGCTGGGTGTGAAGTGGAGGTCCCCTCCACTGCTGAGCAACTGGAGGCCTAGCTACTCCCCTCTGATGTGGGGCTGCTCCCTGAGCTGGGCGAGCAGGAACTAAGAGACACTCCTTTATCTAATTTATAGTGGATCCATAATACAGACACACTCCAAGCCTCTTTCTACAGACCTCCCAAGTATATCCTAGCTTCCTAAAGAAAGCACACGCAGGGGCCTGTTGTACCTGTCTCTGCTACTGCTGCTGCTGGGCTTTAGCTGGTGCATGGTTCTGCTACTGGGGCTGGAAATTACTCTGCTGGAACTGAGGATGCTTTGCTGGTCTCGAGTTGTAACCACCTCCAGCTGGATCGTGATCCTGCTTGGGCCTGATGTCCAAGTCTACCTCGATTCTCTAGGCTTCAACAATAATGCCAACAAAAGTCATGATGCTCAAAGGAAAAAAATCTTTGATCTCCCTAGCCAAGCCCTGCTAAAAACTTCGTACTCGATCCTTAGGGTCTCAGATGATGTACTTTGTAAATTGGCTCAGCCTACCGAACTCTGCGCATACTCATCAAAAGTAAGACCGTACTGCTCCAAGTTATGGAATTGCTTCTCCAGAACTCCATTGGCTTCAGTAGTGAAGAACTTCCTCTTAAAGATGTACTTAAATTGGTCCCACGTCAGATTTGGATCTGCAAGCCTGGGCTCATTCAAGAACCAAGTGCGGGCTATGTCATGAAGCTGTAAGCCCACAGCCTCAATCTTCAGGTCCTCTGGTATCCGAGACATCCGTATGATCCGCTCGATGTCTTCGAGCCACTCATCAGCATAGAGTATTCCTTCAGTCCCCTTGAACTTCTGCAGGTCCATCTTCTTGAAATCCAAGATATTTCATACCTTCGGCTGAGCGGCCTGTGGTTGTTGTTGACGAGTAACCCTCTACATGGCTGCCAAGGCCATGTGTTGGGCATTCTGAACACCCACCCGGATTATCTCAGCTTGCTGCCTCTGCGTCTCTGCCTGAGTCCTCTGAGTCTCTATCATGCCTCTGAGGATCTCAAACAGATGAGCTCCATCCGCGGGAGCACCTCTAGGAGCTGTAAACACTAGAGGAGGAGGAAGACTTTCTAATGCAGCAGATTCAGCCTCCCGAATAGGAGAACGAGGAGGATGAGACCCACTTGCTCTCGAACTACGTGCTCTGATCTCTGGTGCCATTCTAAAAAGTTGAAAATAACCAGAGATCAACATTATGGCACAAGAAAAGGGTAACATTCAAAGAAGGACAACAATTCGGAAAGATGTCAAGTTATCTATATTTGAACAGAAGTGACTAAATTCAAATCAGATTAGAATTTCTAGTTGTGATTTAGTATTCTCTCATTCATATTATTCCTATATCTTATTGCAGGCTCGTAAGGGTACTCTAACCCTAAGTACTACTATGATATCGTGCTAATTTGCGACGAACTGACCTCCATAGGCCGCAACAAAAATGTGTCACGACCCGCATCCTGATATTCGGGTACGAGTGCGTGGGTACGTCCAGCCTACGCCGCAGCATCGGTGATAGTACGTTTCATCAGTTCATCTATATATAACTAACAGTCTCACACAATAATATCCAACTCCATAAGGAGTACAATGATATATTATATTTTCTATTATGTTCATGAATGGTTCAGAATATTCTAATAATTCCTATCTTTGGACCGTTGGGGATGTAGTTAAATCAATGAAGTGAACAACTTTATTTACGTAGCCTCGTCCAGAGGTAGAAAACTCCCATCCTCCTCCAGAACAGTCTGTGCAGGTGGACTAAGAGGTTTAACCAAAAACAACATGGCGAAAAGACTGGGGGGACCTTTGTTTATCTAAAAGCACGATATGATAATGAAACAAACAGATGATATCCCAGAATATCATAGAGTCAAGTATGATAGTCACAAGTCAAACCCAAATAAATATATACATGTCAAGAGTAGAGAATCAGAGACAAATCCGATAATAGCAAATCTAACTGGCTAAACTAAACAGCTCCATCTAGAACCTCAGCTGCAAACTCTGTCTGACCCTCTTGAAGGGCAGGACCAAACTAAGCGCTACCTTCATGTGCCCAGTAATAAGTGGGATACCGGTCCTCAAGGTCGTCACCTAATTTATCAATATCCATCGGGATTGGAGCAAAGTAGAATCAATAAAAGCAGTTCCAGATAAATGGCAGAGACTATAAAATAGGAATATAGTAAATATATACATGATATAAAAGAAAAAATGAGAATCACATATGACAGGAATAATAGAATAAGTACGACTATAATCATGGTGATAAATAAAGAAAACAGAAAATCAAGCTAAGCATGATATATGACTATTATCTCTAAATATTTTGAAATGCTAATTGATATATGACTGGCTTGGGAGCAGCATGGAGTATCAGATCTGGCTAATCACATGTGAGGTGTATGACTAGATATCCACATGAACTACCACATTGTCATGCCCTAGTCCCAAAATACGTAGGACTAGGAATACGTAACACGCCAGCCGTATGTATACGAACTGCAATATATGGAAACCATATACACACATACGCTGTACATGAATATCCAATCCACCAGTGGTAATATACTGTCAACAAGTCACACAAAATCAATATCTCATCCACAGCACAAATAAATAAATAAATGGGAATAAATAACTGAATATCAAATAGGAAGTCTCAAAGTATGATAGTCGGATGAAAACAAATCTACTGCAATCGGCTATACTAAAACTACTAAAGAGAGAAGAGAATCAAACTCTAATATAAGAATAATGTCTATGAAAGAAATAGCAACTAAATCTCTAACAGCTGCCATAAATCAAAGATACTCTGAAGGTAAGACCTCCTCAGTCTGATAAGAAGCGTCAGGTCCAGGTCCGTACTCCTGCGGATACTCCTGCCCGTCCATATCTGGAAAGGTACCAGGTCCGCAGAGGGACGTAACAAGATACATATAAATATGCCAATAAAGTACTAAAAATAAACATCCAATGGGGTCGCCTAACCGTCTAAGTAAATGCAGTTTGAGAGCAACTTTCCAACACGTGGGCTATCTGGCCATAAATGGGATTGGCATAAATCTTTTGAAGAATCAGGGGCCTACAAAGCATGTCGTATTTTGAACGGCAGAGGCCGCCTATAATATATGGGGTTATCACCGCCCGTCGCTCCGACGGAGCGTCCGGGTGAACAAAAGAAAAGTGTAAAAGAGCCCAAACACCTTACTTGTTGTTCTCCCCACCCCATGCTCTAAGCATGTCATATCCATGATACGATAATACCTCTAATAACTGCCAGGTCTACTAGCATGCAAAGTTTCTATCGGCAGTTATCCCTATCCGTCGCACATCCTATACGTACCAGTGGCCAGCCGAATACGCAAGTCTGTGTCCTACATGTGACTCACACTCGTGTAAGAATAGTGTCATGGCCAATGAAACATAAGAATACCTCATGATAATGGGGTGGTCTCATAATGTAGGTCCAATTCATATACATAATAAAAACATAGTACGATGACATCGTCGTTGCACCCAAGTTTCCTTGGACACACAGTTTATATATCAGTTAAAATAAATGAACTAAAGTAAGCGAAAATAAAACATGCATGCATCATATGGAATATAAATACAGTACAATGGCAAGGTATACTTGCCTGGCAAGAAATCTGTAAAGTGTAAACGTCCAAATATCAAGGACACGGGATCAGGAACTATGGCCTCTGAATAAACGTCTTCGGATGCTGAAATAGACATCACCAATGTTTCTGAAATCAGCAAAATAGCTAGAAATCACTACCGTTTCGTCCAAATTGGACACAGGGGCAAAACGGTAATTTCAGGTCAAAGTGGGGTCCACATGTGGCCCATTTTGTACCAAAAAGTATGCCAAGGGTAAAGGTATCTAAATAGGATAAATTATAGGTCAAACAAACTCTAAAAGTCAGTATAAACTCAACGGTATGTCCAATTTTAGATTCCGGTGAGCCAGACACAATTTTGCCCAAAAAGTCAACCGTAGGGCCCACAAATAGGCGGATTGGTCAACTGTCTCAGAATTGTGTGAGACCAGCGAGATACCATGAGTTCATTGGCACAAGTTTCGTCAAATTCTGACAAGCGTACACTAAATGGTGCGGGGTTTTGCAAAAGTCGAGATACGGAGAATTTTCACGGATACGGGCTGATTCCGACGCGCACACGCGTCCGAATCAGTTTTCGCGAAAGCTCACACACCTGGGTATACCGTGCACGCCTTCTGATGCACTTGGTACGCAAAGGGGCAGTCCCGTTTGGCGGAGCGCGCTCCGTATCACAATTTTTAAAAGTTAAAAAAATAGATTTTTCGTGATTTTCAATCTGATTAAATTCTACATACAACAATAATTAAAATTTTGTATTTAACATAAATTAATCTTGGTTAAGTGATCTTCGAATACCAAAAAGAAAATAAAATTTGGATCTCTGTGGTGAGAGATACGAGTCCGTAAACATGGGTGGTCACCGCAGTTTTCTGTGATCTAAAAGTTATCGTTTTTTGTCAACTTGGTCTCTGTTGTCGCCTAGGGCTACGCGCTGTTCGTGTCACGCCCCAGTCCCAAAAATACGTAGGACTAGGACACGTAAGCATGCCAGCCGCATGGATATGGCAACTCCAATATATGGAAACCAAATCCATACGTACGGTGTAATATGAATATCAAATCCACAAGTGGTATAAAATGTAATACAAGTCACAAGGTAAAATCTAAATATCATCCACCAAAATCATATAGAAATAAATAACCAGTATCTATGAAACTAGATCTCAATAAGAAGTATCTAAGGATGATAGTTGGATGGAAATAAATCCACTACCAACTCGAATATAAGAGCAAATACAATATGAGTACAACACAATATAAGAATACCAGCTAGCAATCACGGCTCGAAGAGAAGACATCCTCGAAACATAAGTAATCATCCGAATCTGCGCTCCTACGAATACTCAAGAACAAATACACCTGGCAGAGGACCAGGTCCTCAGAGGGACATAACAAGATACTTAAACACATGCCTATAAAGTACTGAAATAAATATCCAAAGGGGTCGCCTAACCATCTAAGTGAATGCAGTTAAGAACAACTTTCCCCACAAGTGAGCTATCTGGCTGAAAACCTGGGATTTGGCATGGTTCTCTATTGGAGATCCAGGGGCCTACAAAGGCATGACGACTTTCGAATGCCGGAGGCCCGCCTGATAATAATATAATATATAGTGGTCATCACCGCCCGTATCTCCAGCGGAGAATCTGGCCGCACAATAGTAAAAGTGCAAAGGAGCTCAAATGCGGTACTTGTTGTTCTCCCCACCCCATGCTCTAAGCATGTCACATCCATGATACAATTTGGTTCATAGTCTATTCTTAGTACCCTAGCCCAAATCCTGTAACCAAACAAGGACAAGGATGGGGCCACCGTACTACAATAAGCTATGTCCCTGGACCTCTAATAACTGCCAAGTCTACTAGCATGCAAAGTTTCTAACAGCAGTTATTCCTAACGCACGGCCCACACGTACCGTTGATCAGTCAATACGTACGTCCGTGATCTATATGAGACTCACAACTCGTGTAAAAATATGTGTCACAGTCAAATGAACCTGATGATGCTACATGATATGGGGTAGTCTCATAAACAAGGTCAATGCAAATACATAAATAAAACATATCGCGATGACACCGCCGCACGCATTTTATATAACAGTTAAAATATATGAACTAAAGACAGAAAATAAAGATGCATGCAACATATGGAATATAAATGACAGTACAATGGCAAGGTATACTTGCCTGGCAAGGAAGCTGCAATTTTCCAATAACCTGCTCCAGAAATCGCGCAGAACAAATCCAATATCCTATGTACATATAATATAATACAATAAAATCATTAGTCATTACACTAGCACATACACAACCGTATTTACACTGGACTCAGGGGGTATACTAGGGGTGGCATTAATTATCTAACACGATCAATTATGCGTTGAATTACGCGGTTGTCGGGTCCTTAAGTACTGTACACAATCAGACAATCAACTGACAGGTGTCTAAGCCTGTACGTTAAGGTACGCAAGGCAGGCAATTCGTAAGTTCTTAGGGTCAACATGGTCAAGGTAAGTACGGGACAGTCCACGGTGTCCTAGGGTCGTACAGTCTGAATATTTAGTCATAATTATCAATTAGCTTTTACTTACATATATATTCATATAAAGTATAACCATCAATTTATTTTAATTTTATTTAATTCTGGAATAATTACTCTAAAATTCTATTTTAATCTTATTATTCTGATTTTTATGTTAATTCCTAAATTTTGTCCAAAGAAACTAAATTTTATCAACTCGAGACTCATTGCACGCAAATCGAGACGATCTGTTGACCGAAAAGTCAACCGACACAAACTCAACTTTCATTCATGATTTCTTGTAGATTTCAGCGTCAAAAACATACTAGAATTTATGGCTCGTTTGAATTCAAATTCGTTTGGGAATTATGGCACATACAAATTTTGTATTGTGCACCGATGGTTAAATTCTAACCTAGAAGTTCTACAGAATTAACAGTATGTAAATACTTCGAATTAAATTCTGGGAAAAATATATGTCGATGATCTCGACATTAGCTTTACGAAACTAAATGGTTCGTGATTCTGATTCCGGGTTCTCCCGGAATTACAAAAACATCGAAACACGTCTATTTTCGGACATGCTGTGCTCTACGAATTTTCTAGAATTTAATACTAATAATTTTGGAAAATAATTTATATAATCAGAAAGCTAACCTCAATATCTTTATAATGCAAGAAACTAGGCCTCGTTTGGAGTCCGGAGCTATGCGCAATGGCTTCTGGAAGATGAAGGAACCCTAGATGGCAATTCTCCAAAAATCGGCTCAAGAAAAACCCTAGAAAATAACTTAAACTATTATATATATATAGAGGAGAGAGAGTGCAGCCGCGGATCGAAAAGCGCCACGTGGCAGCCATCCACGCTATCCCGCCCAAATCGGATGGTCCGAAACTGACGCGGATCGTCTCAGCTGAGTCCGAGTCGAACTCTGACTCGGCTCGGCTCGAGATCGGCTCGGCTTCACCCCGCGGTCACTGACAGGCGGGCCCGGCACTGTTCGCTGCGGGAGGCTGACAGGTGGGCCCCCTGTTTGCTGACTGAGCAGAATTAATTACTTTTTGGGTTTTTCTTTTTCAAAAATTAGTTTTTAATTCAGTTTTTCATAATTAACTCAAAATAAATGCTAAAAATAATCAGAAAATTCCCAAAAAATTCTAAAAAATATTTTTTTTATTTAGAACCTAAAATAAAAGTTTGGGATATTTTTAATTAAGTTTGAACATAAAATAAATTCTTCAAAGTCCTAAAAAATTAGTGTTACTAGTTTTTAATTAACTAAAAATTATAGAAAAATCCCAATAATCTAAATTAGCCTAAAAATAATTCTAAATAAATATTTATATAAGTAAATATACTAAAAAAAATTATTTTCTAATTAACTATAAGAATACTCTAAATAAATTCAACATCTATAATAAATATAATAATATAAAATATACACAAAATACCTATTTTGGGTGAGGGAGTTTACAATCTACCCAACTTAAAACAATTTTGTCCTCGAAATTAAAATAAGGCATAATTTGTTAAATCCTTCACATTCGTACATAAGGTACGTCAATCACGATCTCTTCCAAAATTTAAATAACAAAATATATTCAAATCTATCGCGATCACTTCAAAATTAAGATAACCACTGTTTAAATCAAAATTCAACCTGTCGTAATCTCTTCTCGATTTTTAAATAATCAACATCCAAATCTAACTCAAGTCTATATGACATCCCACATCAAAATTTATATCACAATTTCCAACTATCATAATCTCCTCTAGACTTTGAATAATAAACAATTCTAATCAAATATTATTCCTATTCTCAACTTAAGAATTTTGTACTCTTCAAATATTTAAACTCAATTTACATCCTCAATATTTCAAATAGGTGACCCAACAATCAAAATTAAACTTTTAATTCAAATCATCAAATTGTAAAATTTAAATCTAATTCACCAATTGTTCAAGTCTAAAATTCTATATTTATCCTCAAAATTTAAATCGATGATTCATCCTTCAATATTCAAAATTTAAATCATGTGCTCAAAGTATAAATATTTGGTCCACAATATCAAGATTTTAAAATTCGTTAAATCCTCATTATCTTAATCCTTCTTTTAAAAAAATTCAAAATTAAAATGACTTGAATCTCCCAATCTAATCTTACTTGATCACAATCTAAAAGAAATTCCTCTCAAGTTGACAATGCACTGCTACCCAACTTTGAATTTACCCATCTATCACAGAAGGCTATATACTTTAAGAAAATTATTCCTTAATTTATTTACTCATGTCATTCAATCCTCAAAACTTCAACGCCGATTATATCATATATGATATGTCCTTAATTATAAAAGAATAATCCTCAAGTATGTGATCGGCCTATGGGGTATATCTAGTACTATCTGTATATCAAATTATACCAAGCACGAAGTTTCGTCCTTCCGAAATAAGGGAAGACGGGAAAACAATAATAAAGAGTTCAAAGTGGAGGTGACAGAATACAAGTATGGGGATCAAGGCGGTTTAGAGAATTCAAAATAGAATTGTCAAGGCAGTTGTGGATTAAAATCCTATTTTAGTAAATTCCTATTTACATGCTCATATCAGTACAGTTATGTAGCCG
The DNA here is from genome assembly GCA_036927795.1 of Iris macrosiphon. NCBI lineage: Eukaryota > Viridiplantae > Streptophyta > Magnoliopsida > Asparagales > Iridaceae > Iris > Iris macrosiphon. The sequence continues at coordinate 8,506,632 of JAYESA010000011.1, forward strand.
ATACGATATGCTCGAACATATCTAGAGGGCAAGTACATTCGTCTACTAATCACTATATATCTCAATCCACGTAAAGTAGTTATGTGAACGGCGAATCAAGCGCACTATGGTTGATCAGACCATAGTACACTGATTCTGAAATGTATTAGTGTGCGTGCCCAATAATACATATGTAGTGAACAAGCTTGATAAAGAATAAGCTTGCAAAAACTAGGCTATAATAGCAGCATAAGTCAAGATAGTACAACGAATATAACTACGCTGGATTATGATAAAAGAAGGTGCAATTTAATTCAAGTTCACAAAACAAAACAACATAAGCAACAATAATAAAAAACTCTACAATCTCTACAATTATCATACAACCTTCTTGTCTAAGTCGCTAGTCGACCAAATAGGGGCATGGACCTCTAAATTCTATCGTCTGAATAAACACTGTCGTCTTATGCTATCATACAATTAATATTATTCAGTTACACTATCTCGATGGGTCAAGTGGACTATGTGATACTAGGTTGTGAGACCTACTACCCAATTTAGAACAATTAAACTAGTACTGTGACAGTCTTAAGAGGATCCTACTAAATAACCTTGCACATATACATAGAACAAAAACTCTTATTAGGGTATATGAGTAAAGATCTTGGTACTTATTAGGGTCTCATGTTGCATTATATAGGTAAGGGTCACATTAAGTCTTAATCATAGTGCTCATAGAACATGTGTCAATCGTAGGGATAGAAGAGCTACTAGCCGTTTAAGGGGAAAGGGATCTAACTCGTATCGAGGTGAGGGTACAAATTACGTAATTTACACTAAGGTGTAATCATCACAATCGAATTGAATAACTCAACTATCAGGTTCTAGCTATAAGGTACACAATTCAAAATTCAGGATTACAATTATGACTATAGCAAACTATATATCCTATCGTAGAATACAATCACTTGGTCTATGATCAGAGGTGGCAGGTGGCACGAGTTTAAAAGATGAAAAAGAGAAAACATGATTAGTCATCGCACAAATAGCGAGCGCTAGGGTCGCAGAGGAACAACATATGAAATAGAGGGGTTCTAGATATCATCATGGTTTTTGTTTTTATTTTTTTTAAAGGGAAGTGGGGTGTTAGTTGCTATGTTTGAGGTATGATTAGGAAAATATTCTAGGCATTGCTCTTGGCTTTCTAAGGTACTGTCTGCCTATCTCAAGACAAGAATCTAAATTTATAGTTCCCCAATACTTATCTAACTGCAAAAATTAGGTTCAGTCCTAATATTCAATTTTGGTTTTCTATTGGTTCCTCAATACTAGGGTCAAACATTATGGTAAACTTCTAACTAACACTAGTAGTATCTATACTACTCTCAAGTCTTCTTAATACATCAAGGGGTAATGGTATACCAATCTAAAGATAAGGAATTTTAGGGTTCACTAGATATTCTAAACTTAGTGGTGTGTCTATATTCTCGTTGTATTCTTAATAGGTGTGCTACTCTAATTATCATCCTAATAATAGGGGTTCCTATATTCCAGCAGAAGGTTATAATCAAAGAACTATTAGGGAAGTATAGGAATCAAGCAGGATACAATTGTTCGAAATAGAACAGATTAGAAGAAAGATGAGTCATAGTCAAATGTGGATGAGATCCTATACTCTAGTCCTAAGTGCAGGCTTGTTCGGTACAGTAACGTAACCGAGACAATATTCTCTTGACCTGCATGGGCCACCACAAAAACATGTCACGCCCCAGTCCCAAAAATACGTAGGACTAGGACATGTAAGCATGCCAGCCGCATGGATATGGCAACTCCAATATATGGAAACCAAATCCATACGTACGCTGTAATATGAATATCAAATCCACAAGTGGTATAAAATGTAATACAAGTCACAGGGTAAAATCTAAATCTCATCCACCAAAATCATATAGAAATAAATAACCAGTATCTATGAAACTAGATCTCAATAAGAAGTATCTAAGGATGATAGTTGGATGGAAATAAATCCACTACCAACTCGAATATAAGAGCAAATACAATATGAGTACAACACAATATAAGAATACCAGCTAGCAATCACGGCTCGAAGAGAAGACATCCTCGAAACATAAGTAATCATCCGAATCTGCGCTCCTGCGAATACTCAAGAACAAATACACCTGGCAGAGGACCAGGTCCTCAGAGGGACATAACAAGATACTTAAACATATGCCAATAAAGTACTGAAATAAATATCCAAAGGGGTCGTCTAACCGTCTAAGTGAATGCAGTTAAGAACAACTTTCCCCACAAGTGAGCTATCTGGCTGAAAACCTGGGATTTGGCATGGTTCTCTATTGGAGATCCAGGGGCCTACAAAGGCACGACGACTTTCGAACGCCGGAGGCCCGCCTGATAATAATATAATATATAGTGGTTATCACCGCCCGTATCTCTAGCGGAGAATCCAGCCGCACAATAGAAAAAGTGCAAAGGAGCTCAAATGCGGTACTTGTTGTTCTCTCCACCCCATGCTCTAAGCATGTCACATCCATGACACAATTTGGTTCATAGCCTATTCTTAGTACCCTAGCCCAAATCCTGCAACCAAACAAGGACAATGATGGGGCCACCGTACTACAATAAGCTATGTCCCTGGACCTCTAATAACTGCCAAGTCTACTAGCATGCAAAGTTTCTAACAGCAGTTATTCCTAACGCACGGCCCACACGTACCGATGATCAGTCAATACGTTCGTCCGTGATCTATATGAGACTCACAACTCGTGTAAAAATATGTGTCACAGTCAAATGAACCTGATGATGCTACATGATATGGGGTAGTCTCATAAACAAGGTCAATGCAAATACATAAATAAAATATATCGCGACGACACCGCCGCGCGCATTTTATATAACAGTTAAAATATATGAACTAAAGACAGAAAATAAAGATGCATGCAACATATGGAATATAAATGACAGTACAATGGCAAGGTATACTTGCCTGGCAAGGAAGCTGCAATGTACCAATAACCTGCTCCAGAAATCGCACAGAACAAATCCAATATCCTATGTACATATAATATAATACAATAAAATCATTAGTCATTACACTAGCACATACACAATCGTATTTACACTGGACTCAGGGGGTACACTAGGGGTGGCATTAATTATCTAACACGGTCAATTATGCGTTGAATTACGCGGTTTTCGGGTCCTTAAGTACTGTACACAATCAGACAATCAACTGACAGGTGTCTAAGCCTGTACGTTAAGGTACGCAAGGCAGGCAATTCGTAAGTTCTTAGGGTCAACATGGTCAAGGTAAGTACGGGACAGTCCACGGTGTCCTAGGGTCGTACAGTCTGAATATTTAGTCATAATTATCAATTAGCTTTTACTTACATATATATTCATATAACTATATAATAGTATAACCATCAATTTATTTTAATTTTATTTAATTCTAGAATAATTACTCTAAAATCCTATTTTAATCTTATTATTCTTATTTTTATGTTAATTTCTAAATTTTGTCCAAAGAAACTGAATTTTATCAACTCGAGACTCATGGCACGCAAATCGAGACGATCTGTTGACCGAAAAGTCAACTGACACAAACTCAACTTTCATGCATGATTTCCTGTAGATTTCAGCGTCAAAAACATGCTGGAATTTATGGCTCATCTAAATTCAAATTCGTTTGGGAATTATGGCACATACAAATTTTGTATTGTGCACCGATGGTTAAATTCTAACCTAGAAGTTCTACAGAATTAATAGTATATAAATACTTAGAATTAAATTCTGGGAAAAATATATGTCGATGATCTCGACATTAGCTTTCCGAAACTTTAAACGGTTCATGATTCTGATTCCGGGTTCTCCCCAAATTATGAAAACATCGAAACACGTCTATTTTTGGACATGCTGTGCTCTACGAATTTTCCAGAATTTAATACTAATAATTTCGAAAAATAATTTATATAATCAGAAATCTAACCTCAATATCTTTCTAACGCAAGAAACTAGGCCTCATTTGGAGTCCGGAGCTATGCGCAATGACTTCTGGAAGATGAAGAAACCCTAGATGGCAATTCTCCAAAAATCGGCTCAAGAAAAACCCTAGAAAATAACTTAAACTATTATATATATATATAGAGGAGAGAGAGTGCAGCCGTGACTCGGAAAGCGCCACATGGAAGCCATCCATGCTGCCCCGCCCAAATCGGACGGTCCGAAACTGACGCGGCTCGGCTCAGCTGAGTCCGAGTCGAACTCTGACTCGGCTCGGCTCTAGGTCGGCTCGGCTTCACCCCGCGGTCACTGACAGGCGGGCCCGGCACTGTTCACTGCGGGAGGCTGACAGGTGGGCCCCCTGTTTGCTGACTGAGCAGAATTAATTACTTTTTGGGTTTTTCTTTTTCAGAAATTAGTTTTTAATTCAGTTTTTCATAATTAACTCAAAATAAATGCTAAACATAATCAGAAAATTTCCAAAACATTCTAGAAAATATATTTTATTATTTATAACCTAAAATAAAAGTTTGAGATATTTTTAATTAAGTTTGAACATAAAATAAATTCTTCAAAATTCTAAAAAATTAGTGTTACTAGTTTTTAATTAACTAAAAATTATGGAAAAATCCCAATAATCTAAAATAGCCTAAAAATAATTCTAAATAAATATTTATATAAGTAAATGTACTATAAAAAATTTATTTTCTAATTAACTAAGAGAATACTCTAAATAAATTCAACATCTATAATAAATATAATAATATAAAATATACACAAAATACCTATTTTGGGTGAGGGAGTTTACAGTTCGAGATAAACTAATGCACAGTATTGGAAGGAGGATAGGTCGTGAACGTACCAGTGAAGACGGGGTCGAGTTTGGTCGAGCGATGGCACGGGAAATGAGGCATGAACAGAGCTTCGTTGCTGTTCAAATTTTGTCGTGCGCGCTGGGCGTTGTCGTGGACGCGGCGAGCGGCGGCGGCGCTGGGGCTCCTGCGACGACGGTCTGGGCTGGAGGCGGCGGTCTAGGTCGAGGAGATGAATGAAGATGGTAAGGTTTAGGGTTAGGGTTTACTGTGACATATATATATATATATATATATATATATATAGGTCGGGTCGGGTCGCGGGGGGGTGGGGATACACGCGGGCTGCTGCTGCTGTTTCTTTGCCTACGCGGGTACAGGTCTGGGGTTTGCAAGCGGGTAGGGAAATTGGGTTTAGAGTTTAGATTCATTTAGGTTTTCTTTTTTTTTCTTTTTTTCTTCTAATTCCTATTCTATTTCTTTCTTTCTTTTCTAATTCTTTTTCGATTCTATTTAATAAACATTATATATATATATATATATATATATATATATATATATATATATATATATATATATATATATATATATATATATATATATATATATATATATATATATATATATATATAATTCTAGAAATATATATTAGTGCATTCAATTAATCTATTAACTGCCACTAGGTCTCCTACATAAAAATAATTAAGAAAAAATTATAATTGCTCCATAAATCCTCTATTGCACAATTACCTAAAAATAAAAATTTAATAAATCCTATTTCTTCTAATTAGCTAATAACTACTATAAATTAATTAAATAATTAATACGGTTTTTAGAATTAGGGGTATTACACACATGGTTCTAAAGGTATAGACACTACCAGAAAAAGTCAAATTAGCGACGTCTAAAAACGTCGCTAAATAACCAAAAATCGTCGCTAATTAGGTTTAGCGACGTAATTAGCAACGTTTCAAAGCAGTCGGAAAATACCAAGTCGCTAAAACAAAAAACGTCGCTAAACGTCGCTATGCCGACGTTTTTTAGCGACTTTAATGTGTCGCCAAAATTAGCGACGTTTTGCGACGCCAAGTCACTAAAAAGCGACGTTTAGAAAAGTCGCTAAACGTCGCTGATTAGCGACATCTATAGCGACGTTACACCGACGTCTTTAATGACCTGGCTATACTGCCATGTCAGCAATTGGCGACGTTTAGCGACGTAATTAGCGACGTCTTTAGCGACGTCCTTAGCGACGTTTTACAGTGTCGCTAAGTAGCGACGTAATTAGCGACGTAAATTAACGTCGCTAAACGTCGCTAATAACGTCGCTAATTTTAAAAAAAAAATAAAAAAAATAATGTGCAGAAGAAAACATTGGTGATTCCCTGCAGTTTTACATCATCTTCATCATACACACCAACATGATTCAATCTAGTTAACTATATAATCTAATTAAATTAAAGACCACAAGAAGTATCAATCCAATTAAATGTGGATAACTATATAATCCAATTAAATTAACTAAAAAATTAAAGACCACAAGAAGCATCATACATCATGTCTATTGTTGAAGTATCAATAATTCATAAATAATAATAAAAATAACTATACTACTACGGATCTGCAGGAGGCTGACCAGCGGCGCGCTTGAAGGATAACAACTCCTCATACTCGTCCCGTGGAATCGACACCGATGTCGATGGAGAAGGCAGTGACGTTGGTGGAGGCCGTGCCCGCTCCAAGTCTGCGAGTCGCTGGTTGTAAGAATCCAGGGTAGATAACAGCCTCGTACTGCTATCACCCATTGAATCCTGCATCCTCGTCAGGTTCTCGCCCATCGATAGCTGTGACGCATGCATCCTCGTCAGCTTCTCGCCCATCGATAGGTGTGACGCATGCAGCTCCATGATGTTGCGATCATTGGAGGCTCTAATATCATTTGTCAATTCTCGTAACTCCGTCATGCTGCGGTCGAGCATATCCAATCGTGCGATGAGCATCGGATCGTCCGCCTGCGGCTGGGACCGGGACTGGTCCTCCATACTTCGCAGCAAGTCATCACGGAGAGACGCAATCTGACGGTCAACGGCCTCCTGGACGGCCTCCTGGACTCTGGCCTGCGACTGCGAGGGGTGTGTGGAATGCACAGCTGTCGGGGAGGCCCTAGATGACTGCGTCGCAACCAGGGCGCCATAGGAGCCCGTACCGTAGTACGTACCCCTCTGGAGACCACCAGCTGCGGTCACCCACAGGTCGTCCGCCGACGGAGATGGACCGGGCTGCGACGAAGCACCAGCCTCTCCAAGTGTAGGTGCACTAGCAGTCGCCCGCTCACGAAGCCCAAGATACTCGGCCTAGAAAAGGTTTGGAAACTCAATAATTGCCTAAGTTGTATTAAAATAAACACAAAGTAAAGTAATACTTACATAGGTCTGTGAGGCCCTCTCATCAATGAGATTTCCGTCCTTGCGATGGGTGGCCAAGAAGACGGTCACCATGTTTGCATCCTCACCCCTCTGTACCTGTTAAAAATATATTTTTTATTACTAAACTTAAATATTTTTTTCAAGTACCATTTTATGGTACTTATATTAAAATAATATATTTTAAAAGAAAAAATATACCAAACGACGGAAATGTTCCGTCATCAGAATCGAGCCACCACACCACTTGGCAGCATTCTGCCTAGCCGCCTTGGCCTTCTTAGACCTTTCCTTGTAGCTCGGATCGTCGAATCTAGCCCTCATCGCAGTCCACTGCTCAGGCATGATCCAACCTTGGATCGGTTTTCCAGTACGATCACGAGCCTTCTGGTCATCCAGAGCATCTCGGATAAGCTTGGCGGCAACGGTAGGAAAGAGCCGCTCGATCAACTCGGCCCGGTGCGGAGGATAAAAATACGTTTGCTACAATAAATAATTCATTAAGTTAGCATCACGAATATGCATAAATTAGAGAATTTATTTAATATACTTTTACCTGAAAGTGCGCAAACCAGAACGCCTTCCTCTCCTCCGGAGCCTCAGAGTAGTTGATCCAAGGGCCACCGTAGTTGTTCCTCAGAAATTGGCCCAGGCGTCTCTGAACCGACGATGGACGATATCTATACAGAAATAATAATTTAGATTACTGAAAAAGTCAATATACGATGAATAAAGAGAAACACAAACATATACTAAACCATCTAATTGACTTACTTTGTACCGTCGGCCCAAATCTCTGTCCTCGTCTCCTCCGGTGGTGCGCATGGAGGATCTTGCTGATGCTGGGACAACGTCGGCACGACCTCCTCTACATGCTCATCTGTCTCCATGGTTCCGTCAGCAGGAGAAATGCTGGACGAGGGAGTACTATCACGCCTGGAACTACTCGTCCCAGGAGTGATGCCACGCAACGTCGTCGCAGTCGGAGATGTGACTGATCGATATACTAGAGTACTGGGCGACGATGATCCGGAACCAACAGTAGGCAATACCGGAGTGGCACTCTGTCTACCTCGGGACCTGCCGAATCCTCCGCGTCGTCCTGTCATATCTGATAACAACATATGATGAATATTGAGAAACACAAATATATACTACATTCTACAGTCGAAATGTGATACATATCTCAAAGCATTATACAGTCAAAATATAATACATATATTCGTTAATGTCAACATCTACTTCTACATGCAATATTTACAGTCCAAATACAGTTACATTCTACATGGAATATTTTATATTTTCAATCATCTTCAGAAAATTCATCTTGTTCGCCTTCCTCGTCCTGCTCTTCCTCTTCCTCGTCTTCACTTTCATCTACTTCGTCGTCCTCTTCGGATAATTCTACATCTTCTACATTATTACTCGTGTAATGAGTAACTTCCGTTGAGTCCACATCTACAATATTTGTTACAAGAGGTAGATCATCCTCCTGATAAGCTATTTCGTCAATGTCAAAGGTATTTCTAGCTTTAGTCTTGCATACTGCCCACCAATCCGACCTCGCTGTCCCCCGTCTAGGATAAGTTGTGAAGTGCACGAGCTGAGCCTGACTTGATAGGACAAATGGTTCGTAGCCTTGATATCTACGCTTGTAGTTTATATCCACAAGGCCATGCTTGTCAATTTTCCAACCTTGATCTTGAATCGGATCGAACTATTCACACCTGAATAGCACGATATTAGCAGGTTCTGGGCCATAATTATATGTTAACTCCACAATCTCTCGTAAGATGCCAAAAAAATCATTGCCCGGATTGACGTCTTTGTAGTTTGTAGATTTGATACACAAACCACTATTTTTCGTGGAATCAAGATCCAGAAAGCTGTCTCTGATAGGAGCATTTGTTGACTTGAACCTGAACCCATTCACACAGAAACTTGGCCATATTTTTATGGCAGTAATTGGTCCCTTGGCTAGAGTCCTAATAGATTCAGTCTCGGGTGATATTAGACGATCGACCTAAATACCAAAGTAGCGATAGTAAGTTATTTGTTTTGCAAGTGCAAAAATAAAAAGTAATTACCAAGCATCTTACATATGCGCTCAACCAAGAAGAAAAATGGCATCTCATATCTTGTTCTACTTCTTCGTCTGTTATGTAGGGTCTAACCGACCTCAACTCATCATTATATGTGCTGAAAAATAATGAAGCAACTGCTGATTAGTAGCATAATAGTATCTTATACTATTACATTGAGATGATGTAAACGTGGACGTATTAATTACTTACCCTCTAGCTTCTCCACTTCATCCTCGTCGCAATTGAGTAATATATACAATTGAGCAGCCCTTAGCTCATCGTCATTCAAACATCTCTTCTTCATTTTTCCCGAGAGCTTTCCGGATGCATTGAATACTTTGAGTATTGCATCATTAGATTCCTGATATGCGTCGTCATTTCTGGGAGCTTTCGTCCTATTAGTAGCAACATGCGGTTTGAAATACGTCGAGCAAAAGTTTGTAATCTCCTCGAGAACATAAGCTTCACAAATAGAGCCTTCAACCCGTGCCTTATTTTTCACCTTTCTCTTTAGGTGATTCAGATGGCGCTCGAAGGGGTACATCCACCGATAACCAACAGGACCACCAACACGTGCCTCATAGGAAAGATGAATTGACAAATGCTCCATAGAGTCGAAGAATCCAGGAGGAAACACCTTCTCGAGCTTACATAGTGTTACCGCAATGTCCCTCTCTTGCTTTTCTAGACGATCGACGAGCAACTTAGTACAACAAAGATCTCTGAAGAATATGCTCAGCTCTGTCAATGGGTCCCAAACGACCTGCGGTAAGAATTCCCGAAATGCAATCGGAATTAACCTCTCCATGAATACGTGACAATCGTGGCTCTTCATACCTACTAGTTTGTTCTCCTTGAGGTCGACGCATCTTTTCAAGTTCGACACGTACCCGTCTGGAAACTTTAGACCCTGAATCCACCTACAAAGTCTACCTTTATCCTCTTTATCCAGTGAGAAAACTGACTTAGGTTGCTTTAACTTTCCATTCCCCTCCTCTATCAAATGCAATGCAGGACGTCTACATATGTCTTCTAAGTCCAACCTGGCCTTCGGATTATCTTTCGTCTTCCCCTTTACATCCATTACAGTATTAATTATGTTATCAAACATATTCTTCTCGATATGCATGACATCAAGGTTATGTCTGATCAGATTGGTGCTCCAATATGGCAAATCCCAGAATATACTCCTCTTCGTCCAGTTATGGGTGCGACCAAATCCGTCACACTTGTACCCCTTAGCAGGCTCTTCGATAGCACTTGATAAATCTTTTACCTCTTCCCATATCGTGCATCCGGGCCACCTTGGCGGTGGATTGGCCTTCTCCACAACTCCCGCACGAAAAGCATTCTGATTCCTCCGGTACGGATGATCCTTCGGCAAAAATTGTCGATGACAATCGAAGAAGCACGGTTTGCCTCCGTGTTTCAAACGGAAAGCCTGAGAACGGTCCATGCAATATGGACATGAGAGACGACCATGGGTGCTCCATCCCGATAACATTCCATAGGCCAGAAAGTCGTTGATGGTCCACATAAGTGCTGCCCTCATCTGAAAATTCTACTTCCTAGAAATATCGTACGTGTTGGCACCTACTTCCCACAGCTGATTCAACTCATCTATCAAAGGCTGTAAATACACATCGATGTTCCTCTTCGGATTGTTCGGACCCGGGATAATAACGGTTAGGAACATATACGGAGTCTTCATGCACATCCAAGGCGGTAGATTGTACGGAGTGACGATCACAGGTCAACACGAATACTGGGAGCCCGAAAGTCCGAATGGGGTAAAACCGTCAGAGCAGAGCCCCAATCTGACATTACGTGCTTCCTCGGCAAAATGTGAATACTCTCGATCAAAGTGCTTCCATGCTTCTCCATCGGATGGATGATCCAATACTCCTTCAATCTGTTTTTGCCTGTGCCAACTCATGTTTTCTGCAGTCTCCTTAACCATAAACAACCGCTGCAACCGCGGCGTCAAAGGCAAGTAGTGCATCGAATCGGTAGGCTTTCTTGCACCGACAGACTTTCCTCTAACAGTGGCCTTGTAGCGATCAGCACCACAGAATCTGCACGCATCTTCATCCTTGTCGTCTTTGTAGTACAACATGCACCCGTTGCGACATGCATCGATTTTCTCGTATCCCATCCAAAGCGATCTCACCATCCTCTTAGATCGATAGAAGTCTTTAGGCAACTTTGCACCCTCGGGCAAGATCTCTATAATCAAATCGAGCAGTCGATTATAGCATTCTTGCGACATGTTAAAATCGGACTTGATGCTCAATAATCTTGTAACCACCTCCAACGGTGAATGATCCTCACAACCAGGATATAGTGAAGTCCTTGCATTCTCAAGCAACTCCATAAACTTTGCAGCATCGGCATTCGGTGCCTCCTCAGCTGCATCATAATTGTCCGGATTAAAACTCGGTCCCGCCGTATCATAATTGTCAGGATTGAAACTAGGCCCCGCCGCATCATAAACCATGTTCACCAACTCGTCGTCGTAAGCATCGTGGTCTTGGACATCCATATACGGCTCCACATAGGGCTCCGACTCCGATGCTAGAGATACAAGTTCTCCGTGCGCGGTCCACTGATAGTAATTCGGCGTAAAGCCCTTCGAGTATAAATGATACGTAACTTCTACTTCTGGATGATATTTCCTGTTGCGACATCTCACACACGGACACTTAATTTTGGTACCGTCCATGTACTGAGGGAACGCCTTGGCGAACTGCAGGAACTGCTGTACACCCTCAATGAATTCATCCCGCACACCGCACATCTCATCAGGATGACGGTTGTACATCCACGAACGATGACGCAGATAGTAATTCATATTCATTTCTAGATACTTCTGCAAAAATGACAGTATGTATCATATAAATCATTACATACAGTGGTTTATCATCTAGCTTCATAACTTAACCGTACTATAAAAATCATATCTGATATAATACATACTTTCATTTATCAAAGTCTAAAATAAGCAATATTCATGCTAACCCATCTTAAACCAACTAACCAATACCTGGACACTAAGCTAACTAAAACTAGTATACATAGCTCACTAAATGCAACTGAAAACGAATACTGATACAGTGGGACTTGTTGATACTTACTGATACATGGTTGCTGAAATGACACAGTGCTGATGGTTTTCCTCTTCGGTTGCCTGCTCACTGTTGCAGACCTCCTTCTCACTGCCCACTACAAGGCTCGAGCATGCCATCCCGCTTATTCTAGATACCATCTTAGTACACTCCTATCTAACATCTCTAAACATCACTAACCTACATATCTATATATACCCTATTAACACTTGACTTTATACCTTGCCTGCATCAACTCCTACAATTGCCTGTACTGATACCTCACACAGTCCCTGATACGTATCAGTGTATAAGTACTGATGACTGATACCAAACTGAAACTGAGATGCACTAAGGCATGCCTCTGCAGTGCCTAGGGACTGCCCCCAAACCTAACTGACAGGCACCATTTGGGTGCACTGCTGCAGTGCCCCATGCCAGAGCCCCAAGTCTGTGTCCATGTGATATTAGTGTCTGTGTCCATGTGATATTAGTGTCTGTGTCCATGTGATATTAGTGTCTGTCTGTGTCCATGTGATATTAGTGTCTGTGTCCATGTCAAAAAACTTAATCCTAACCCTAGGTCCTTATCAGTGTCTGTGTCAGTGTGTGTGTGTCGTGTCGTGTCTGTGTCACCATCTGTGTGTGTGTGTCGTGTCTGTGTCAGTATCACATGTGTTCTGAGAGAGAGAGAGAGAGAGAGAGAGAGAGAGAGAGAGAGAGAGTTAGGCTTTACCTAGAGCTCGAGGAAGAGGAGGGGGATGCCGGAGTAGCCGCGGGGGAGGTCGACGGAGCAGGCGGTCGACAGAGCGGGGGGGGCGGGGGAAATTTTGTTTCATTTCAAAATTTCAACACATGGGGAAAAACGAAACCGAGCCCTAATTAACCAAATTTTAGCGACGTTTAGCGACGTCAAATAAGGACGTCGCTAAATTAAATTATAGCGACGTTACGGTCGTCGCTAAACACGTTGCTAAATATTTCTAATATAAACGTCGCTATTTGCGTCGCTAATATATCTAAGTTAGCGACGTTTAGCGACCAAAATTGAACTTATAGCGACTAATCTTATAAAAACTAAACATAAGTCGCTAAACGTCGTTAAATGTCGCCAATTAGCGACGTCTACCGACGTTTTACATGGAGTCGCTAAATTAGCGACGTTTTTACCTGGAGTCGCTAAAAAACGTCGCTAATCCCGCTTATTCTAGTAGTGAGATCACACATCAATTATTATTTCTCCGCCCCGACTAATACAAATGGATTCGAATCACGACATGTCACAATACGTAAATCATAATGCACGGACTAAACACGAGCACGATGATCATGGTACAATAATAGCATGAAAGATAACATCTCCTGATTAGGAATCCATGCAGTACCAGTCTGTGTAATGCAAGTGTAACAGCCCATTTCGCTCATTTGTGCAAGATGACTCAAACGGCATATCAGCACTTGGACTTGGAGTTTCAGCGATTCACTGGAAGTCTCACTTGGCCGAGGCAAGCCCTCGCTCAGGTAGGTGGCTACGATGAACCTGTCTCTGCTTGGACATCACACCTAAGAATTTGGGTATATATGCAAGATCGCTAAGCGATAACCCCTTGCATGCTAATAAGAATATAACGCACCAAGCTATGAAAATAATCCTATCTTGTAGTGCTTGTGTTAAAACATGAAAATAAAACTTGGTATGATGTTAGTTTCTCGCACTATCTCTTAGACTCGTGCTAGCGTAAATCGCTTATGTTTTCAAGTATGGCTATGTCGCACGTTTCCTAAGTTATATTCATAAGTGTTCCATTGCTTGCCCGCTTTACATATTCGTTATGCTTGTCATATGATCATTGTGGTGGCACATGCAGGCCGAGAATATATTGTCTCAGTTATATTACTGTACCGAGCAAGCCTGCATATAGGATTAGAGTATAGGATCTCATCCACTTATTTAAATCATCTTCCTTGATTTCATTTCAAATTCACATTTGACTGCTTGAACTATATCTTGCTTGATCCTTTCATAACGTCAATCTTATCCTTTCTTTCGTGCTTGATAGATGTTAGAAAGATGACTTGTACTAGGTATATATGCTTCATTGGTCAATTACACCAATAGTTGAGTTCTTTCACTACCAGAAAAAGTCAAATTAGCGACGACCAAAAACATCGCTAAATGACAAAAAAACGTCGTTAATCACGTTTAGCGACGTAATTAGCAACATTTTACAGAAGTCGGTAATAATTACGTCGCTGAAAGGAAAAATATCGCTATACCGACGTTTTTTAGCGACTTAGACGTGTCGCTAACTTAGTGATGTTTAGCGACTCCGAGTCACTAATTAGCGACTTATATAGCGACGTAACAGCGACGTCTTTAATGACCTGGCAGTACTGCCATGTCAGCAATTTGCGACGTACAGCGACGTATTTAGCGACGTTTAGTGACATCATTAGCGACGGCTAATGACGTCGCTAAGTAGCGACTTGTTTAGCGACGTATAAAAACGTTGCTAGACGTCGCTAAACGTCGCTAATACGTCGCTAATTTTACAAAAAAAACTGAATTATTCCAAACTATTATTCCTGCAATTTATAAATTTCTAATTAAAAATAGACCCGGAGCAACCCTCCGTTGAATCCTATGGTTTCGCCGACCCCTTCGGTGGAATACTCAACACCGGATTAACAACATTTAATATGAATAAAAGTATCACAGTCATACAATTAATACACACAAATATTATAGACAAACAATAAAAGTATCACAGTCATAAAAGTATCACAGTATCACAGTCACACAAAATGGGCATAAACAACGTCACAAAATACATAATATATAAGTATCAGAGTATCACAGTAACACAAAATGCATAATATATAAGTATATGAAACATCACAGTATCAATCTCGAGGATATCTAAAACGGGGCAGATACCAGTCCCTCAAATACTGCGCATAAACAGCGTTTATGTTATCAAGCTCCGTTATGGGTGCTGGGTGACTGGAACACCCCGTATGAGATACAGCCGCTATAGGTGCTGGGTGACTGGAACTCCCCGTCTGAGATACAGCAGGTGGTATCTCTTCCTCCTTAACAGTAGGAGGCATCACTTCCTCCTTAACAGTAGGAGGTGTCGCTCTCTTGGGTGCCATCTGGTAAGATAGATGAAAACAAAGAATATAATTGATAACAGATATTATTTAAGACATATACTTAAGACATATCGCTTATTCGTATCGAACAACACAAAAAAAATTTAATAAGCACAAAAAAGCCCAACGGAAGGACATTTTTTTGTGCAATATACGCCCTTCCGAAGGGCATTTTTTCCTGATCACAATTTTTTTTTCGTTAGCCTATCAGTGGTTACGCCCATCAGAACGGTATTTTGTTTCTCTAAATGCAAATACCCAAAGTGCTATGGATGAAATATCATCAAACATTTGTGTTGTGTATTTTCTGTACATTATACTCTGTTTGCCCTGTTTCTATCTGGTACATATCTTTTAATGGTACTATCGGAACTTCTTCCAATCATGATTTGGGTTAATAATCTTAAACTGCATATATGATTCCGTAGAAAAATAATTGTGAGGTTGTACTATTATATCTCAACTTGTCATTCATGTAGTAAATTCATACAAATATATGGTTGATGTTTTTGGGTCGAAATCTGAAGTTTTGTTTTGTTACTTTGAAGTTCAAAACTGTTGGTTGAATTGAATTCTTCAAACTTGTTCTAGCAAATTATATCTTTCAGTCATTAATACTCACTTTTATTCCAGAGCTGTCTCTACACCTGTGGTCGGTTGGCCTCCAGTTTGCTCCTTCAGAAAGAATCTTGCTACTACTACTAACAAACCATCAGTTGAATCACAAAAGGTGGGTTCAGAGAAGGCAACGAAGCCATATAATGGCGGAAGAGGTTTGTTTGTGAAAATCAATATGGAGGGAGTTCCCATAGGAAGGAAAATAGACCTTAAGTGCAACGGTTAGGTGAATTCATTAAAATTCAGCATATGTTTATATTGGTTAATGGTTACTTTTTATCATAATTATCTCGGGATTTTACAAACACTATATGTATTACTGGTCCTCTATGTTGCAATAATAGTGATACAGATACGATATTGATAAGGGATATGGACATTTTCAGTTAGGTAACATTTTCAGATAGATAACTTTGTAGTTACCTATGTTGCATAAATATGGACACGGATACGGATAATGGTACGGACATAGTACGGATACCACTTTCATGTGTCCGTCTAACATAGTTGGTCCTAGTGTAGTCCCTTAATCCCTCCGGTCTATTTCTGGATGGAGATTATATAAGGTCTATGTTGCATGCAGTGGCGGATCTAGGATTATAATCCACGGGGGACACGATCATAAGATTTTTTTTTGGATATAATATTATATTAAATAGTACTATTTTTATCCAATAAAACATTATATCTCACGATTGTTCTCTACGAGTTTTCATACTTTGAAAATATTTAACTGCAATATCATTTGTAATACTACTAATTAACTATTTTTCTATGAAGCATATAAGACAATCATTTAAAA
Organism: Iris macrosiphon; assembly: GCA_036927795.1. Taxonomy (NCBI): domain Eukaryota; kingdom Viridiplantae; phylum Streptophyta; class Magnoliopsida; order Asparagales; family Iridaceae; genus Iris; species Iris macrosiphon. The sequence goes on from JAYESA010000011.1 coordinate 8,523,633, forward strand.
ATTCAGTTTCGTAAATCCACCCCTCTTCAATTGCATCTCTTCAATGACAAATTATGAGCACTATTAACCACACCAACATGGGAATCTAATCTCTCTGTTTTATTCCAAGCAAAATAATTATCAATTACAAATGATCCACTATTAGCTTGATTGCCAAATTGATCCCTAAACAAATAGCAACAATTGATCCCTAAACAAATAATTATCAATTACAAATGATCCACTATTAGCTTGATTGCCAAATTGATAATGTTTGGTTTATGAATGTATAGGAATCAATCCTGATAAAAAACCCTAAACCTAACCCTAACCCTAACCCCAGGTCAAAAAAACCTAACCCTAACCCTAACCCTAACCCCAGGTCAAAAAACCTAACCCTAACCCTAACCCTAATCTGCGTCTGTGTGTGTGTCGTGTGTGTGTGTCTGCGTCTGTGTGTGTGTATCGTGTGTGTCTGTCAGTGTCTGTGTGTGTGTGAGTGTCGTGTCTATCAAGTGTGTGTTGTGTCAGTGTCACATGAGAGAGAGAGAGAGAGAGAGAGAGAGGGTTTACCTAGAGCTCGAGGAGGAGGAGGGGATGCCGGAGTAGCCACAGCCGTGGAGAGCCGGTCGCCGGAGAGGGGGGGTGGGAAAAATCGAAAGGTTTTGAAAACTTTCAAAATTTTCGCAGATGGGGAAAAGAAAACTGAGCCCTAATTAACCAAATTTAGCGACGTGTAGCGACGTCGACTACGTCGCTAAATACGTTGCTAAATATTTTTAATATATACGTCGCTAATTACGACGCTAAACGTCGCTAAATTATACAAATTAGCGACGTTTAGCGACCTTAATCAAACTTGTAGCGACTAATCTTTTTAAATCTTAATAAAAGTCGCTAAACGTCGCTAAATGTCGCCATTTAGCGACGTCTAGCGACGTTTTTTATGGAGTCGCTAATTTAGTGACGTTTTTACTTGGAGTCGCTAAAATACGTCGCTAATCCCGATTTTTCTAGTAGTGTTTTATGTTGGGTCGTATAGATTAGTTTAAGGGGAAAAAATAGTGTATAAACGATAAGAAAGAAAAGTGATAGGATGGCTCACCATAAACTTTTAGAAGGAAGTGCTAGTTGGCAATGAAGTGTTACTGACTATGGTAAAATATTACAAAAATGGTTTAGTTTTAATTTTGAGGAGATATTCTTGTAAGTTGGGTAGAATATAAACTCCCTAATTTTTAATTTTTAATTTTAGTAGTTTTATTAAATTATTGGACTTCTTTTAGCTATTTTGTTGGTTAATTACAAAATAACTTCTTTGATTTATTTACTTATATAAATACTTATTTAGAATCATTTTCAGGCTATTTTAGAATTTCTTGAATTTTTCTATATTTTTTGGATAATTAAAAATTAGGAAACGTAATTTTCTAGGGCTTCTACGATTGACTGTGAGAGAATACTAGCATGTTGTTCCTACCAAATATTTATTTTAGGGTTAAAATATTTTAAAAAAATTATAATTTATTTGAAAATTTAATGAGTTTATTTAGGTTTTTGGAATTATTTAGAATTTATTTGGATATATATAGTTTAATATTAGATAGATGCTAATTTAGTGTTAATAGATATAAATACGATTAGATATAAATTATTTGTATTATCTTTATTTCTATTTAAGATTATAAATTATTGAGATAAACTCAAACTCTATTTTAAATTAATCATAATCCTAAGTCTACTAGGAAAGTAATTGCATTCATATCATATCCTTATTTGAACTGATTCTAATACTATCCAAATTGGACAATCCTAGCCGTATTCAAACTAAGTAGTCTCCACCATTTTAAATACCTACTAAACTTATGAACTAAACTCAAATTTTATCTTTTTCTTCCCCAACCTCCTCCATTTTTCGTCCAAGAATAGCCCAAATTCGTCATAAATCCAGCCACATTTTTTAGAAGTTTTGACGACTTGGAAAGACCATATCTCCTAGCTCCGGACTCCAAATACGTCCTCGGTTGGCGTCAGAGCTGTGGAGCCGAAGGGGATGGCGAGGGTAGGTCGCACGGGAGCTCAAATTTTTTGAAAAATTTTTAGAGAGAGAGAAAAAAATAATGAACGTTGTTAACCTATATGAAAACGTTAGCGACGTCACTTTATGACGTCGCTAAACGTCGCAAATTTTATAATATTTAGCGGCGTATGGAAAATAAAGTCGCTACACGTTGTTACAATAAAAATAATAGCGACGTCTGGCGACAGTTGACGACATCTTATTTCATAATATTATTTGTAATCACAGACAGTCGCTAACAGCGACGTCTTGTGACGTTATAAAATGGCGTCGCTAAATTCATAAAATATAGCGACCTCACAACTAAACGTCGCTAAAAATATCGTGAATTTGACATAGTTTGGTAGTGAGTTGATAGGAAAGTTGGAGTATTTACTCAACTACCCCTCAAAAAACTAACCAAAAAATATAATTTAAAAAAATTAAGGACTAAAAACTAATTATATATTTATCCCACAAAAATATATATATATTTTTCACTTTTTTTTTCCTCTACCTTTTAGTCATCCAAACAAGAAAAAAAAAAATTTAACTTTATTCTCATTTTACTCTCTTTTATTTTTCTTTCTCTCAATTTTTTTTCTTTCTTCCACATAAAAGTTCACAAACACGAGAGAGGATTTCTATATTTTATGGACAAATGGTTTAACCGGATATTTGCAGTGCCGAAAATTAATTTTTCTAACATGAACTAAATATTCGGCGTACCATCAAGCACTGTGACGTCAATCTAGCTAGTGGGATGCAACCTTTATCTTCAATCTTCGTGTATACGTGTTTTCTGCATGGAAAAGTTTTAAGTTTGACATTGGGATCAATAAACCGTGTCCCGAATGTCATGAAGTTGGAGAAAATAGGTCCCAAAATCTTCACTTGTCCGACAATTTATGACATATAGATGCTTGGACTTCATATACAGTTGTAGCCGCACGCAGTTTATTTACAACTTGCACTGATGATAGCCCCAAGTTCATACCAGATCCAAGTAGAGAGCTACTAAGACTTTGAATAATAATAATAATAATAATAATAGACTTGAATGAGACAGTACTAGTACTGACTAATAAGTAATATATACATATTTAGGACCATTAGATATTTTTGTTCCATTCTTCTTTGTTATATATCTAATTAATATTATGCTAACTAGCTATCATGGAGCTAGATAATTACAATATATTACTGTCACGAAGAGAGAGAGAGAGAAGTAAATTATTGATGAAGAATTAGCATCGAGAGAACTATATGGGAGAAAATAAGAGAACTTTTCCAAACCATCACAAGAAAATTATGCCGCTTGATGGACAGTTCGATTAGCTGGTAACTTTCTATATCTTGCCTACTCGCTTGGAGCCATCCCCTTTGTCTGCCATCCTCTCTCAGGTCCAAAAGAAAAAAGATCCAACCTTTATTTCATAACCTGAAATTCTTCGTGCTGATCCTATTCGCCTTTTGGTTAACCGGGAACTCTGTTGCTTACCGTAGACTCCCCGTTAATAAGCCATCCAGGGCTCTTAGTCCCCTAACTAAGCCGTAGCACTGGACTGAAGTCTTTCTTCTATCCACTGAGGAAATGAACTTCTCGTTGGAAATGCCCCTCTCTCATGAAAGATTTTATCTCCTCTCCCGACGGCTTTAACTCATGGCTATAGCGGTTGCCTTTCTTCCCCGCTCGAGAAATTCTCTATCTCTTTCCGGATTCGTTTTTCGCTTTGAAAGTGAGAGTGGATTGGCTCTTGCGTTGCGGTTCCGGTCCCAAGGAACGTGAAAGTGCATGAGGGGAACTCCTGTAATCTCATCTTGCATACACATTTTACGGGTACCAAGGATATCTTACACATTGACAGGCTCCTTTGTATCGAAGCATGCATTCAAAATCAATTTCGGGGCCGGCATCTCCCTGATGGGTTGTCCGAGTCGGAACCTATATCTTGATCGTTGTGGTGGGCTGTTGGTTCTAGGGTTCACTTGCGATTCCGATCTCTTACAAGTCAGTCGTGTTTGACCTGATGGTCATTGTTCTAAACAAATGAAAGTTATCAAGTCCAAAATTTTTATGTATATTATTAATCCAATATAGATAATAAAGGTCCATTTATTTTATTTATAAGCAAAGTTTTATTACAAATAGTGCTGAAACTGAAAGCATAGATGAAAGCACAAATATATTTCACTCATACAACAAAGTATGCATATAATTGCAGGAAGTCGGAGATAACTTAGTTGTGGCCATTGCCACCCCCACCACTCCCATAACCCGACCCACCACCCGAACCGTAGCCCGATCCTGACCCTGAACCCGATCCACCACCTCCACCGCTGCCCCCGCCTCCTCCATGAGCACCACCATAACCGGATCCAGATCCAGATCCGGAACCCGATCCGTATCCAGACCCGCTACCGCTTCCATTCCCTCCACCGGAGCCTCCTCCACCTCCTCCTCCACCACTTCCATAACCTCCTCCACCGGCACCACCGTATCCTGATCCCGAACCAGACCCGGATCCGGACCCGTATCCGGAGCCGTTACCGTCCCCTTCCCCACCACCGCCACCGCCACCTCCACCTTGCCCGTAACCGCCTCCGCTCGCCCCACCACCACCTTTGCCATAGCCGGAACCGCTTCCGGAACCGTATCCGGAGCCGTTACCGCTCCCTTCCCCACCACCGCCGCCTCCGCCTCCCCCTTGCCCATAACCACCACCGTTCGCCCCACCACCACCTTTGCCATAGCCGGAGCCGCTTCCGGAGCCGTACCCACTGCCGGAGCCGTCACCGGAGCCACCCCCACCGCCTCCTCCACTGCCACCACCTCCACCGCCGCTGGTGCCTGTTAAGGACCGAGCGGCGGAGCTGAGGCCAATGCCAAGGAGAACTATGAAGGCGAGAGCGAGAAGCCTAGTCCTCTTAGCCATATTTGTGTTTGATTTGATGAGATGAGATGAGATGAGATGAGATGAAGAGTGGCCGGGTGGTATTTATAGTAGTTTTGGTTGGTTTGCATGGGAAGTAGAATGTGCACTTACGTCACCGTGGAGTGTGAACTGGAGAAATTGTGAGCGAGTCTTTGTGTACTTTTGACAAATTGGTCACACATTCTTCATTTCTATCACTTTCAATTTGTGGATTCTCTTCCAAATCCCAAAGGGAGTCTCATGTGTCTCTACTTCCTCGACTCGAGAAGTCAATTAATTGCCATGTAATTAACGAGATGGCATCAGGTCCTGCAGTCTTAGTTGGTTGAGTATTGTATGTTGTAACCTACTGTCTCTTCAATACAAAGCTGTACTACAATATAATAATTTGAAAGCCCATCAAAAATATTGGATTCTTGTAGTTTTACACATAAAAATTAGAATAAAATTTGAAAGCCCATCAAAAAGATTGGACAAACAAATGACTTGTTTAATGTTAATTCTGCGTTGTGGGGATGGAGTTTTGCTATCGAACATGTGTTTGTTAATTAATTAGAAGAATTTGTTGTGCAAAAAAAAAATGGAAAATGTCTATAAGCTAAAGATAATATTTTATGGACTAAAACAGACACCTAGAGCTTGGTACAGAAAAATAAATTAATATTTTTGTACTAAAAATGCTTTCCAAAGAAGTTTTCAAATAAGTCATAGTGACCCAACATTTTATTTGAAGCGAAATGATGGAAATAAGGATGTTGATCCCATGAAGTATCATTGTAGGACTTGTGTACTTGACTCATACTCGTTCGACCATCATATTCTCTGTCAGTTTGATATCAAGGTTTATGCACATGCCTACAAAACATCATCTTGATTTTGCCAAACGAATTTTATGATATACTCGTGAAACTGTATGTTATGGTATTTGTTATTCTATGTGACTAAATTCAATTTATACGACTACTGTGATAGTGATTGTGTAGGTTCAATGGACGACAGAAAAAAAAGGCCTATGAATTTTTGTTTAGTCTTGGATATAGAGCTGTTTGTTAGATGTCAAAGAAGCATATAACAACAATATTATCTTCATCAGATCAGAATATATTGCAGCATCTTCTATAGTTTATCAAGCAATTTAGATGTCAAGGATTCTCGAACATTTGGATTTTCCTCAAGTAGGGACGTTTACAACTTATTGCGACAACAAGACTATTGCAATGTCAAAAAATCATGTCCATCAAGGAAGAACAAAGCATATAGAGACTCGACATCACTTCATTTTCGAGATTGTGCACAAATGAGAAGTATAGTTGAAGCTGTTCAACGCCGATGACCAAGTAGTTGACACTTTCACAAAGGCTCTATTGGAGAACAAGTTTACGCCGATGACCAAGTAGTTGACACTTTCACAAAGGCTCTATTGGAGAACAAGTTTAATAAATTCAAAATTGCAGTGGGCCGGAGCGGAGCTTTCCACCCCAATTTTTTGATAAAAAGATTAAAAAAAATTATAAATATTTTCTTAGTTGTGTTTTATTATTTTTGTTCGAATTTTAAGTATGAAACAATTAAATAGTAAATAGGTTCTTAAAAATTAATATTTTTGTCGGTGTGATGCTAGTGTTCTCGTGTCGTTCAAGCTATACCTAAAATTCAGTCCTTCCTAATTTTAGAGACTGCTCTGCAACTGACAATGAGAATAGTAATTAGACATGTTTGAATTGAGGGAACATGTTAGAAATAACTCATCAACGAGCTTCACATCCTTCTTTCTTTTGTTGGTCCGCTGGACGATTGCTGAAAAGTCGACCGTCTTGGGGTCTTCCCCGGCTCTGGCAGCCTTGTCGCATTGTAAAAATTAATCAATTAATTATAAATAAGCAAAAAAAAAATTACAAAAAAACTGATCTAGCAAAATTTTTTAATATTAACCATCCGTCGAAAATGCTCGACGGTCGGAATGGTTTCACCATCATGGAGACCACCCTTAGCACGGGAAGCCTACGCCTTCTCGCACTTGGCCTTGTAAGCCGGGGTGTCCATCTTCTTCTTCATCTCCTTCCAGTACTCCGCATTAACCACTACTTGTGGTGATCCGGTCAAAGTAATGTCAGCGCCTTCTGGTCATTGATCATATCTCTCAACCTCTTACTGGCGACGGTCTTGTAGCACTTTTTGATATCACTATCTCTATGATCCGGCCACCAATACAACCTTTAACAATTAGAAAATTATTTTTTATCATTGTAATAAAAAAAAAAAATTATTATATTGCCTTTCGTTTTTTCCTTGATATCCATCACCGTATTGAAGATGTTGTCGAATACATTCTTTTCGATATACATGACATCAATATTGTGCCTTATGAGATTTTTCTTCCAATAAGATAAGTTCCAAAAGATACTCGGCTTCGTTCAATTATGCCTACTTCTGAACCATTCAAAGTGATCGGCCGATATCAGATCTTACATCACAGTCGGTAATCAATCTACCTCTTTCCAAACTTTGTCTTCCGTTAGTCTCAACGGGGGAGGATATAGTTCATGTTTACCAGCTCTCCACAGATGAGACGCAGGAAGGAACTGACGGTGACAATCAAAAAAGTATATTTTTTCTCCATTCTGGAGACAGAATGCCTTACTCTTTCCATACATATCGGATAAGACAAAGTACCATGAGTACTCCACCCAAATAATATTACATATGCTGGAAAATCGTTGATGGTCCACATGAGAGATACTCTCATATGAAAGTTCTGCTCCTTCAATATATCACGTGTCTTTACGCCGAATTGCCACAATTGTTTCAACTCATCCACCAACGGCTGCAATTTTATTACTATGGATAAAACTTTGATAAAGATGGTTGTATAAAAAAATTGATACAGCCACTGTATGATAGGTGGGCCTTTCTCTCTCTTCGTAAAACGTTTATATATATATATATATATATATATATATATATAGGGTAAAGTACAAAAAATTTATTCCGTAATTTGTCTTATTAGCAAATTAAGACTCCATAAATTTTTTGTTCGAAATAGACCATTACGTTCATTTTCCGTAAAAAAATATCGTTAAAAAAAAAACCAAAACCCTAAACTACCCTTTCTTTGCCCCTTCTCATCCCCCTAACCCTTCCCCTCAAGCTTCTCCCCCCTTCCCCCACCACCACCTTCACCATCACCACCATCACCAACCCCACTCTAAGCCCCCCCCCCCCTCCTCTAACGCGCTCCCCGTAGCTCCCCAGCAGCTGCCACCCACAGCGCCCCCGCGGCCGCCCCTGCACGTAGCTCCCCCGCGCGCAACTCCTCCGCCTCCCCCGCGCACAGCTCCCCTGAGCCGACACCCCAAGCAGCTCCACCGCGGCCGCCCTCCCAGAGGCCCCCGCGCGCAGCTGCCCCGTGCCGGCCACCCCGTGCCTAACCTCCTCTCCTCTCCGAGCCGTCACCCCAACCACTGTTGCCATCCCCACAGCCGAAGAAAGAGGGGGAGAGAGGGTTCGGGTTAGGATTATGATTTGGTTTAGGGTTAGGATTATGATTGGATTAGGATTACGATTATGATTAGGATTTGGAGGGATATATTAGTCATTTCACGTCGAATTTGACGTCCGTTAACGGCAGAAAATCAAATTGGGTGCAAAATGCACCAAATATAAAATACGAGGATTTTTTAAATCCAGAAATTGCGAGACCGCCAGTAACAATGACGATTTTTGCTACTTGGTTATTGTTGTTTTTTTAATTTGTAAATTCTTTTATAAAATTAGATGAGAGTGGTCGCCCACGACTTGTTACATTCGCTTACCAAACACTCCCATTAATTTCCTTAACATTCTAGTGGGATGCAACCTTTATCTTCAATCTTCGTGTATACGTGTTTTCTGCATGGAAAAGTTTTAAGTTTGACATTGGGATCAATAAACCGTGTCCCGAATGTCATGAAGTTGGAGAAAATTGGTGCATTGCCATCTCTTCTTGACAAATTTTGGTCCCAAAATCTTCACTCGTCCATTAATTTACACTCATAGTCCCATGGTTGGAATTCTCACCTCCATTGACCGACAATTTATCATATAGATGCTTGGACTTCACATACAGTTGTAGCCGCATGCAGTTTCTTGACAACTTGCACTGATGATAGCCCCAAGATCATACCAGGTCCAAGTATAGCTACTAAGACTTTGAATAATAATAGGCTTGAATGAGACATTACTAGTACAGACTAATAAATAATATATACATATTTAGGACCTTATAAAAAAAAATTCCCTTCTTCTTAGTTATATCTAATTAATATATATTATGCTAGCTGTCGTGGAGCTAGATAATTACAACATATTACTGTCAAAAAAGAGAGATGTAAATTATTGATAAAGAATTAGCATCGGGAAAACTAACCAAGTATGTATGGGAGAAAAAATGAGAGAATTTTTCCAAAGGATCGAGATCCTATACATTGACAGGCATGAGAAATTTAATTATTTGTATGTATAATTGATTAAATCATTGGTTGTTGATACTGAAACATTACTCTTTCGTTTACTAAGATTTTGGTTAAGGTGAAATGGGTGAGAATAATTAATACTAGGTTCTTGATCAAGAAAAGTAATTAGAACACCGGCAAATATTATGAACACTGCAATCATTGGAGACTTCAAATAAGGATAGACATGGTAGAATATTAAAAAGATTACTACTGCACTCATTGTTTTTATCAAGTTGAAGAAGGACAATTACTCACTTGGCTTGTCTTTGTTTTATATTTGTTCAATTTAGTACAATATAAGCTACAACTTCACCAAAACGTTACGACAGCTTCCATACCTCTTATCATCTTTAGGGGGTTCAAGAAGTCGGAGTACGTAGGCACTGTTAAGCCCACTTCATAAATCGCTGACGGAGAAAGCTCGAAGTTTATTATGCAATTTTAGTAGTTTATTATGTGACATCAGAAAAGTTAAAATGATATAAGTACTCTTCATTCCATTGGACGGTTAATTGAGGGTCGAGTCAGTATATATGGAAACTTATATTTGAGTGTGCGGATTCAGTATCTATGGAGACTTCATTTGACTGTTCCTGACTTGATGTCATGTATGTCGAACTCGAGTGACCCTTATAGTTATCGGAAATAGACATACGAGTTTTGGCTGGGTGAAAGAAACGGTAAGTCGAGCTACGGAGGCATATTATTCCTTCTATTTTATAAATGGTGGTTGCTGGAGACAGTACACCCAAAAGACATACAATACAGCGTGTATAAAGTCCCGAACGTTACGCAAGGTCATCTCAAAAAAAAAAAAAAAATACCATGTACATAATACATGGTTCACATTCCGGATCTTCCTTATAATCTAGACCATACCCATCCGTTGGGCCACTCTTGCTGGATTTAAATTATTCCCATCAAATATATATATTGCCATCAAATATATTCTCACATTGTTATTTAACATTTCACAATTAGTTGATTTTTTTTCAATTGTATAGATGAACTTTGTTTTTTTTTCGAAGAAGGTAAATATTATTGAAAATCAAAACAAGATATTACAACACTTTCATCCCAACCAAGACACAAAATGAATTCATCTTGGGTCTAGGATATCTATATCAGCTTGTATTTGTCTTTGTACAATAACAATACTGGTACCCAGTCCCTCCAAGATACGTTGATTTCGTTCCCTCCACACATGCTACACTACCGTACGTAAAATCATCCGTAGTCGCATATACCTGGACCTTTGTCTTTTTGAGTTCTTACCTCATTCAAGACTGACAATAGGTTCCCATTTTGCGTGGCCGGAAGTCCAAAGCATCTAAAAAGTTTATTCCAGATCTCCCAAACAAAGTCTACACCAAACCTGCTCAGACAGTCTCTAGTGAGTAGTCGATTACGAATCATCTTATAAAAAAAATAGTCTATATTTCCATCAAATATATTCTCACATTGTTATTTAACATTTCACATTTAGTTGATTTTTTTCACTTGTATAGTTGAACTTAATTTTTTTTAGAAGAAGGTAAATATTATTGAAAATCAAAACAAGATATTACAACACTATCATCCCAACCAAGACATAAAATAAATTCATCTTGGGTCTAGGATATCTATTTCAGCTTGTATTTGTCTTTGTATAATAATAATACTGGTAGCATGTCTCTCAAAGATACGTTGGTTTCGTTCTCTCCACACATGCCACATCACCGTACCTAGAATCATCCGTAGTAGCATATATATATGCTGCTGGTCCTTTGTCTTTTTGAGTTCTGACCTCATTCAAGACTGACAATAGGTCTTCCGAAAGTAGAAACGGCCTTTATTCGTTTCCTCTCACATCTAGTAATCATTCGTGTCCAACCTGTCTATCTCCAGCTCTCGAATATCAGCCGCATGAACGACCTCTTGTAACTTCCACGCTCCCTTCTAGATAATATTCATGTATACATGTTTTCTGCAAGAAAAAGTTTTAAGTTTGACATTGGGATCAATAAACGGTGTCCCGAATGTCATTAAGTTGGAGAAAATTGTTGCATGCCATCTGTTCTTGCAAAATTGGTCCCAAAATCTTCACTTGTCCATTAATTTACTCTCATGTCATAGTCCAATGGGCGGGATTTCTCCTAAAATTGTCCGACAATTTATGATATATAGATGCTTGGAATTCACATACAGTTGTAGCCGCATGCAGTTTCTTGACAACTTGCACTGGTGATAGCCCCAAGATCATACCAGGTCCAAGTAGAGCTACTAAGACTTTGAATAATAATAGGCTTGAATGAGACATTACTAGTACAGACTAATTGCAGGAAGTCGGAGATAACTTAGTTGTGGCCATTGCCACCCCCACCACTCCCATAACCCGACCCACTACCCGAACCATAGTCCGATCCTGACCCCGAATCCGATCCACCACCGCCACCTCCACCGCTGCCCCCGCCTCCTCCATGAGCACCACCAGAATCGGATCCAGATCCGAAATCCGACCCGTATCCAGACCCGCTACCGCTTCCATTCCCTCCACCGGAGCCTCCTCCTCCACCTCCCCCTCCACTACTTCCATAACCTCCTCCACCGGCACCACCGTATCCGGATCCCGAACCAAATCCGGATCCGGACCCGTATCCGGAGCCGTTACCGTCCCCTTTCCCACCACCGCCACTACCACCGCCACCTCCACCTTGCCCGTAACCGCCTCCGCTCGCCCCACCACCACCTTTGCCATAGCCGGAACCGCTTTCGGAACCGTATCCGGAGCCGTTACCGCTCCCTTCCCCACCGTCGCCGCCTCCGCCTCCGCCTCCCCCTTGCCCATAACTGCCACCATTTGCCCCACAATCAAATCCGACTAACGGGTACAACTCCTCCTCCGGTGAGAATTCTAACACAACTAGGTAAACGTGTAGTGGCAATATTGTGTTTGGTAATAAAACTAGATGATATGAACGAGTGGATGGCTCCCGGAAGTCTAGGAGTCATCGAGGTGTCTCCTTGTGTCTGGCCATTGACTCCTGAAGGTGTGTCGCCATTGGCGGCAGTACATCCATTATGCATATCCATCTCTCTGCAAGTGGTGTACGAAACGATTAGAAGAAGTACAGGAAATCAAGCAGGATTCAAGCATTAAATAGGATAGTTGAAAGGAAGGATGAGTTTTAGTCAAGCGTGGATGAGATCCTTATACTCTATTCCTATACGCAGGCTTGTTTGGTACAGTAACGTAACCGAGACAATATATTCTCGACCTGCATGGGCCACCACTAAAAATATATCATGCCCCAGTCCTAAAATACGTAGGACTAGGAATACGTAATACCCCAGCCGTATGTATACGAACTCCAATATATGGAAATCATATACACGCATACGCTGTACATGAATATCCAATCCACCAGTGGTAATATACTGTCAACAAGTCACACGCAATCTATATCTAATCCACAGCACAAATAAGTAAATAAATGAAAATAAATAACTGAATATCAAATAGGAAGTCTCAAAGTATGATAGTCGGATGAAAATAAATCCACTGCAATCGACTATACTAAAACTACTAAAAGAGAGAAGAGAGTCAAACTCTAATATAAGATAAATGTCCATGAAAGAAATAGCAACTATAATCTCTAACAGCTGCAATGAATCAAAGATACTCCGAAGGTAAGACCTTCTCAGTCTGATCAGAAGTGTCAGGTCCAGGTCCGTACTCCTGCAGATCCTCATGTCCGTCTATATCTAGAAAGGTATCAGGTCCTCAGAGGAACATAACAAGATACATAAAAATATGCCAATAAATACTGAAAATAAACATCCAATGGGGTCGCTTAACCGTCTAAGTGAATGCAGTTTGAGAACAACTTTCCACCAATTGGGCTATTTGACTAAAAATAGGATTGGCATGGTTCTCTTGGAGATCCAGGGTCCTATAAAGCATGTCGTCTTTTGAACGACAGAGGCCGCCTGATAATATATAATATATAGTGGTCATCATGACCGGCATCTCCGGCGGAGCGTACGGGTTACACAAGAAGAAAGTACAAAGGAGCCCAAATGCTTTACTTGTTGTTCTCTCCACCCCATGCTCTAAGCATGTCACATCCACTACCAGAATAAGCCAAAATAGCGACGCCCAAAAACGTCGCTAAATAACAAAAAAATGTCGCTAAAAAATTTTAGCGACGTATTTAGCGACGTTTTCACGCAGTCGGGAAAAACCAAGTCGCCGAAAGGAAAAACGTCGCTAAACGTCGCTATGCCGACGTATTTTAGCGACTTTTTTGTGTCGCTAAATTTAGCGACGTTTAGCGACTCCGAGTCACTAAATAGCGACGTTTATTAAAGTCGCTAAACGTCGCTAATTAGCGACTTATATAGCGACGTAACAGCGACGTATTTAATGACCTGGCAGTACTGCCATGTCAGCAATTTGCGACGTACAGCGACATATTTAGCGACGTTTAGCGACGTCTTTAGCGACGGCTAATTACACGTCGCTAATTAGCGACTTTTTTAGCGACTTATAGTAACGTCGCTAGACGTCGCTAAACGTCGCTAAATACGTCGCTAAAGTTACAAAAAAATTAAAAAAAAACCTGAATTTTTCCAAACTATTATTCCTGCAATTTATAAATTTCTAATTTAAAATATACCCGGAGCAACCCTCCGTTGAATTCTATGGGTTCGTCGACCCCTTCGGTGGAACACTCAACACCGGATTAACAATATTGAATATGAATAAAAGTATCACAGTCATACAATTAATACACACAAATATTATAGACAGTCAATAAAAGTTTTACAGTCACACAAAATGGGCATAAACAGCATCACAGTAACACAAAAAGGGCATAAACAGCATCACACTCACACAAAATGGACATAAACAGCATCACATAATATATAAGTATCAGAGTATCACAGTAACACAAAATGCATAATATATAAGTATATGAAACATTATAGTATCAATCTCGAGAATTTCCAAAATGGGGCAGATACCAGTCCCTCAAATACTGCGCATAAGCAGCGTTAATGTTATCAAGCTCCGCTATGGGTGCTGGGTGACTGGAACTCCCCGTCTGAGATACCGCCGCGATAGGTGCTGGGTGGCTGGAACTCCCCGTCTGAGATACCGCCGCGATAGGTGCTGGGTGACTGGAACTCCCCGCAGGTGGTATCTCTTCCTCCTTAACAGTAGTCGGCATCACTTCCTCCTTAACAGTAGGAGGCATAACTTCCTCCTTAACAGTAGGAGGTGTCGCTCTCTTGGGTGCCATCTGGTAAGATAGATGAAAACAAAGAATTAGCAAATTGACTATGTAGCAGTATAGATCATTCTAAAGTAGATTATAAAGCTTTATGTATCATTCTAAAGTAAGATAGATGAAAACAAAGAATTAGCTATTGGAACGGAAGCATAATTTAATTAAATAGCACACCAATTAATATTAAATCACTAAAAATAAAATAACTATACAAAATGACAAAATTATCCTCATCTAAAAATGTGGGGGTGACACTAACCAATACACCCACTGACACTGCATTACCCAACTTACACTAATTACTTAACTTTCAACTGAACATCGCATCATCCAGGCCCCCCCCCTTTAGTCACTTCATAGTTCAATATTACCACCACATACATGCTATCAAGATACACACCCTCAAACTTTCTCACTTGTCATTTACTACTGCCACTGCTAACATTTTTGTTAAAATTTCATCACTGAACTTCTGCTCTTCTAATTATCAGATTGCACAGAGCACCATGTATGTGCTTGAGCAACTGACCTTCACTCCCTCCCCAGGCTCATTTCTCCATGCTTGTACAACCTGTGTATAATCCATACTCAAACACGATATTACATTCATACACTCACACACCCACAGGCACAAGTATCTCATCATCCTTACAACACTTAAGTCACTGCTATTGAGCAGTGACTCTCCTCCCCTTAGTACAACTCGAGCACCAATTGGCTCCCTCACACAGATACAACAGCAGTACCAACTACCAATACTTCCCCTATCTCTTGCGGTGTTGCTCTCTCTCTAGCAGTGCAACATAAGTTGCAGCTGTTACTGATACTTCATAGCCCGACCACAGCACAGTGCTGCCCAACCCTGTTGTGTAAGCACCAAATGATGTGTACTGATATGTGCATATCACTCTACACTGCTATCACAGCTTCTATAAGCTAACCAACACACCACTTATTCCCCCACTGCCACATACACACCATTAGTCACACAGGCACCTCATTAGTTAAGGGACACACACACACAACCACGAAAATACACACACACACACACTCACACACACACACACACACATATATATATATATATATATATATGACATCTACACAAATACATATATCATAGCCTCCAATATAACACACACACTAGCATTTAAACAAACACTTAAAGTGTATAACTAGAAAATTATGATACACATCCATTGAGAAGCCCAAAATCCTAAAGCCCCTTAAAAATCAACAACAAAAAGTAACCTAAAAAAACACTTACAAGCAAAGCAAACCCTAACCCTAATCCTAACCCCAGGTCAAGAAACCTAACCCTATCCCTAACCCTAACCCTAACCCCAACCCTAAACCTAACCCCTGCGTCTGTGTCTGTGTGTCGTGTGTGTGTCGTGTTTGTGTGTGTGTCGTCTATGTGTGTCGTGTGTGTGTGTGTGTCGTGTGTGTCTGTGTGCGTGTGTCGTGTCTGTGTGCGTGTGTCGTGTCTGTCAAGTGTCTTGTGTCAGTGTCACATGAGAGAGAGAGAGAGAGAGAGAGAGAGAGAGAGATTACCTAGAGCTCGAGGAGGAGGAGGGGGAAGCCGGAGTAGACGCAGCCGTGGAAATCCGGTCGCCGGAGAGGGGGGGGGGGGCGGGGGAATTCGAAAGGTTTCGAAATTTTCGACGAAATTTTCGACAGACGGAGAAAAGAAAACCGAGCCCTAATTAAACAAAAATTAGCGACGTTTAGCGACGTCACATAATTACGTCGCTAAAATTAAAATTAGCGACGCAAATGAAGTCGCTAAATACGTTGCTAAATTTTTTTGATATATACGTCGCTAATTACGACGCTAAACGTCGCTAAATCAGATATATTAGCGACGTTTAGCGACCTTAATTGAACTTATAGCGACTATCCTTTTAAAATCTTAATAAAAGTCGCTAAACGTCGCTAAATGTCGCCATTTAGCGACGTCTAGCGACGCGTTTTACAGAGTCGCTGATTTAGCGACGTTTTAACTAGACGTCGCTAAAATACGTCGCTAATACCGCTTATTCTGGTAGTGATCCATGACACGATGAAACCTCTAAATAACTGCCAGGTCTACTAGCATGTAAAGTTTCTATCGGCAGTTATCCCTATCCGTCGCACGACCTATACGTACCAGTGGCCAGCCGAGTACGCAAGTCCGTGTCCTACATGTGACTCACACTCGTGTAAGAATAGTGTCATGGCCAATGAAACATAAGAATATCTCATGATAATGGGGTGGTCTCATAAAGTAGGTCCAATGCATATACATAATAAAAACATAATACGACGACACAGTCGTTGCACCCAAGTTTCCTTGGACGCACAATTTATATAACAATTTAAAATATATGAATTAAATAAACAGAAATAAAATATGCATGCATCATATAGAATATAAATAACAGTACAATGGCAAGGTATACTTGTCTGGCAAGCAATCTGTATAGTGTAAGCGTCCAGATGTCAGGGATACGGGATCAGAAACTACGGCCTCCGAATAAACGTCTCCGGATGCTGAAATAAATATCACCAACATTTCCGGAATCAGCGAGATAGCTAAAAAATACTACCCTTTCATCCAATTTTGATACAGGGGCAAAACGGTAATTTTGGGTCAAAGCGGGGTCCACATGTGGCCCACTTTACACTGAAAAGTGTGCCAGGGGTAAAGGTCTCTAAATAGAATAAATTATAGCTCAAAAAAACTCTAAATGTCAGTACGAACTCAACGGTATGTCCAATTTTGGATTCCGGTGAGCCGAACACAAATTTGCCCAAAAGGTCAACCGTGTGGCCCGCCAATAAGCGACTTGGTCAACTGTCTCAGAATTGTATAAAAATTGGTTCACAAGACCAACGCAATACCATGAGTCCAGTGATGCAAGTTCGTCAAATTTTGACGAGCGTACACTAAATGGCGCAGGATTTTTCAAAAGTCGTGATATTGAGATTTTTCACGGACACGGGCTGATTCTGACTTGCACACGCAGCCGAATCAGTTTCCGCGGAAGCCCACATATCTGGGTATACAGTGCACGCCTTAGGGTGCACTTGGTACGCGACGGGGCGGTCCTGTTTGGCCGGGCGCGCTCCGTATCACAAATTTTGGAAATTAAAAAATAGGTATTCGGGATTTTCAATCTGATTAAATTCTACATACAGAAATAATTAAAATATTATATTTAACAGAAATTAATCTCGGTTAACTGATCTTCGCATACCGAAAAGAAAAACTAAATTCGGATCTCTGTGGTGGGAGATACGAGTCCGTAAACATGGGTGGTTACCACAGTTTTCTGCGATCTAAAAGTTATCATTTTTTGCCAACTTTATCTCTGTTTTCGCCTAGGATTACGCATTGTTCGAGATAAACTAATGTACAATATTGGAAGGGGGATAGGTCGTGAACGTACCGGTGAAGACGGGGTCGAGTTTGGTCGAGCGATGGCACTGGAAACGAGTCATGAACATGGGTTCATCGTTGTTCAAACTGCTGTCGCGTTGCTCGGTCACGCGGGTTCGAACGGCGTATGGCTGCTCGTGGGGTGGTGCTCCGGTGGCGGCGGTCATCGTCAGGTCGGCGGCGGGCTCGGGGTTGAGTAGATGGTAAGGATCTAGGTTTAGTGTTAAAAACAAGTTATAATATATATATATATATAGACAGCGGGGGGGATGAAACCCGCGCGGGGCCGCTGGCTTTGCAGCTGCTGCTGCTTAGTGCGGGCCGATTTTGGTTGTTAGCGGGTTGGGGTTTTGTAACGGGTCGGGTAGGTTATGGTTTTGATTCATTTTCATTATAATTCCTTTTTCTTTCTCTTTTTCTTATTCCTTTCTATTTCTATTTTCTTTCTTTTTAATAACCTTATATATATATATATATATATATATATATATATATATATATATATATATATATATATATATACAGAAAATTTTAGAAATTTATATTAGTGTATACAATAAGTCTATCATGTAGGGTCTAACCGACCTCAGCTCATAATTATATGTGTTGAAAAACAACGAAGCAACCGCTGATTAGTAGCATAATATTAGCTTATAGTATTACATTGAGATGACGTAAACGTGGATGTATTAATTACTTACCCCTCTATCTTCTCCACTTCATCCTCGTCGCAATTGAGTAATATATACAATTGAGCAGCCCTAGCTCGTTGTCATTCAAATATCTTTTCTTTATTTTTTCCGAAGGCTTTCCGGACGCATTGAATACGTTAAGTATTGCATCATTAGATTCCTGATATCTGTCGTCGATTCTCGGAGCTCTCGCTCTATTTGTAGCAACATGAGGTTTGAAATACGTCGAGCAAAAGTTTATAAATTCCTCGAGAACATAAGCTTCACAAATAGAGCCCTCAACCCGTGCCTTATTTTTTAGCTTTCTCTTTAGGTGATTCATATGTCGTTCAAACGGATAATGGTACGGACATAGTACGGATACCACTTTCATGTGTCCGTCTAACATAGTTGGTCCTAGTGTAGTCCCTTAATCCCTCCTGTCTATTTCTGGATGGAGATTATATAAGGTCTATGTTGCATGCAGTGGCAGATCTAGGATTACAATCCACGGGGGACACGATCATAAGATTTTTTTTGGATATAATATTATATTAAATAGTACTATTTTTATCCAATAAAATATTATATCTCACGATTGTTCTCTACGAGTTTTCATACTTTGAAAATATTTAACTGCAACATCATTTGTAATACTACTAATTAACTATTTTTCTATGAAGCATATAAGATAATCATTTAAAAATTCAGTTTCGTAAATCCACCCCCCTTCAATGGCATCTCTTCAATGACAAATTATGAGCACTATTAACCACACCAACATGGGAATCTAATCTCTCTGTTTTATTCCAAGCAAAATAATTATCAATTACAAATGATCCACTATTAGCTTGATTGCCAAATTGATCCCTAAACAAATAGCAACAATTGATCCCTAAACAAATAATTATCAATTACAAATGATCCACTATTAGCTTGATTGCCAAATTGATAATGTTTGGTTTATAAATGTATAGGAATCAATCCTGATCAAAAACCCTAAACCTAACCCTAACTCTAACCCTAACCCTAACCCCAGGTCAAAAAAACCTAACCCTAACCCTAACCCTAAACCTAACCCTAACCCTAACCCCAGGTCAAAAAACCTAACCCTAACCTTAAACCTAACCCTAACCCTAATTTGCGTCTGTGTGTGTGTGTCTGCGTCTGTGTGTGTGTGTCGTGTGTGTGTCTGCGTCTGTGTGTGTGTGTGTCGTGTGTGTCTGTCAGTGTCTGTGTGGGTGTGTCGTGTCTGTCAAGTGTGTGTTGTATCAGTGTCACATGAGAGAGAGAGAGAGAGAGAGAGAGAGAGAGAGAGAGAGAGGGTTTACCTAGAGCTCGAGGAGGAGGAGGGGATGCCGGAGTAGCCGCAGTCGTGGAGAGCCGGTCGCCGGAGAGGGGGGGGTGGGGGAAATCGAAAGGTTTTGAAAACTTTCAAAATTTTCGAAGATGGGGAAAAGAAAACTGAGCCCTAATTAACCAAAATTTAGCGACGTGTAGCGACGTCATAAAAAAACGTCGCTAAATAAAAATTTAGCGACGTCGACTACGTCGCTAAATACGTTGCTAAATATTTTTAATATATATGTCGCTAATTATGACGCTAAATGTCGCTAAATTATACAAATTAGCGACGTTTAGCGACCTTAATCAAACTTGTAGCGACTAATCTTTTTAAATCTTAATAAAAGTCGCTAAACGTCGCTAAATGTCGCCATTTAGCGACGTCTAGCGACATTTTTTATGGAGTCGCTAATTTAGTGACGTTTTTACTTGGAGTCGCTAAAATACTTCGCTAATCCCGCTTTTTCTAGTAGTGTTTTATGTTGGGTCGTATAGATTAGTTTAAGGGAAAAAAATGGTGTATAAACGATAAGAAAGAAAAGTGATAGGATGGCTCACCATAAACTTTTAGAAAGAAGTGCTAGTTGGCAATGAAGTGTTACTGACTATGGTAAAATATTACAAAAATGGTTTAGTTTTAATTTTGAGGAGAAATTCTTGTAAGTTGGGTAGAATGTAAACTCCCTAATTTTTAATTTTTAATTTTAGTAGTTTTATTAAATTATTGGACTTCTTTTAGCTATTTTGTTGGTTAATTACAAAATAACTTCTTTGATTTATTTAATTATATAAATACTTATTTAGAATCATTTTCAGGCTATTTTAGAATTTCTTGAATTTTTCTATATTTTTTTGCTAATTAAAAATTAGGAAACGTAATTTTCTAGGGCTTCTACGATTGACTGTGAGGGAATACTAGTATGTTGTTCCTACCAAATATTTATTTTAGGGTTAAAATATTTAAAAAAAAATTAATTTATTTGAAAATTTAATGATTTTATTTAGATTTTTGGAATTATTTAGAATTTATTTGGATATATATAGTTTAATATTAGATAGATGCTAATTTAGTGTTAATAGATATAAATACGATTGGATATAAATTATTTGTATTATCTTTATTTCTATTTAAGATTATAAATTATTGAGATAAACTCAAACTCTATTTTAAATTAATCATAATCCTAAGTCTACTACGAAAGTAATTGCATTCATATCATATCCTTATTTGAACTGATTCTAATACTATCCAAATTGGACAATCCTAGCCGTATTCAAACTAAGTAGTCTCCACCATTATAAATACCTACTAAACTTATGAACTAAACTCAAATTTTATCTTTTTCTTCCCCAACCTCCTCCATTTTTCGTCCAAGAATAGCCCAAATTCGTCATAAATCCAGCCACATTTTTTAGAAGTTTTGACGACTTGGAAAGACCATATCTCCTAGTTCCGGACTCCAAATACGTCCCCGGTTGGCGTCAGAGCTGTGGAGCCGAAGGGGGTCGCGAGGGTAGGTCGCACGGGAGCTCAAATTTTTTGAAAAAATTTTAGAGAGAGAGAAAAAAATAATGAACGTTGTTAACCTATATGAAAACGTTAGCGACGTCACTTTATGACGTCGCTAAACGTCGTAAATTTTATAATATTTAGCGGCGTATGGAAAATAAAGTCGCTACACGTTGTTACAATAAAAATAATAGCGACGTCTGGCGACAGTTGACGACATCTTATTTCATAATATTATTTGTAGTCACAGACAGTCGCTAACAGCGACGTCTTGTGACGTTATAAAATGGCGTCGCTAAATTCATAAAATATAGCGACCTCACAACTAAACGTCGCTAAAAATATCGTGAATTTGACATAGTTTGGTAGTGAGTTGATAGGAAAGTTGGAGTATTTACTCAACTACCCATCAAAAAACTAACCAAAAAATATAATTTAAAAAAATTAAGGACTAAAAACTAATTATATATTTATCCCACAAAAATATATATATATTTTTCACTTTTTTTTTCCTCTACCTTTTAGTCATCCAAACAAGAAAAAAAAAATTTAACTTTATTCTCATTTTACTCTCTTTTATTTTTCTTTCTCTCAATTTTTTTTCTTTCTTCCACATAAAAGTTCACAAACACGAGAGAGGATTTCTATATTTTATGGACAAATGGTTTAACCGGATATTTGCAGTGCCGAAAATTAATTTTTCTAACATGAACTAAATATTCGGCGTACCATCAAGCACTGTGACGTCAATCTAGCTAGTGGGATGCAACCTTTATCTTCAATCTTCGTGTATACGTGTTTTCTGCATGGAAAAGTTTTAAGTTTGACATTGGGATCAATAAACCGTGTCCCGAATGTCATGAAGTTGGAGAAAATAGGTCCCAAAATCTTCACTTGTCCGACAATTTATGACATATAGATGCTTGGACTTCATATACAGTTGTAGCCGCACGCAGTTTATTTACAACTTGCACTGATGATAGCCCCAAGTTCATACCAGATCCAAGTAGAGAGCTACTAAGACTTTGAATAATAATAATAATAATAATAATAGACTTGAATGAGACAGTACTAGTACTGACTAATAAGTAATATATACATATTTAGGACCATTAGATATTTTTGTTCCATTCTTCTTTGTTATATATCTAATTAATATTATGCTAACTAGCTATCATGGAGCTAGATAATTACAATATATTACTGTCACGAAGAGAGAGAGAGAGAAGTAAATTATTGATGAAGAATTAGCATCGAGAGAACTATATGGGAGAAAATAAGAGAACTTTTCCAAACCATCACAAGAAAATTATGCCGCTTGATGGACAGTTCGATTAGCTGGTAACTTTCTATATCTTGCCTACTCGCTTGGAGCCATCCCCTTTGTCTGCCATCCTCTCTCAGGTCCAAAAGAAAAAAGATCCAACCTTTATTTCATAACCTGAAATTCTTCGTGCTGATCCTATTCGCCTTTTGGTTAACCGGGAACTCTGTTGCTTACCGTAGACTCCCCGTTAATAAGCCATCCAGGGCTCTTAGTCCCCTAACTAAGCCGTAGCACTGGACTGAAGTCTTTCTTCTATCCACTGAGGAAATGAACTTCTCGTTGGAAATGCCCCTCTCTCATGAAAGATTTTATCTCCTCTCCCGACGGCTTTAACTCATGGCTATAGCGGTTGCCTTTCTTCCCCGCTCGAGAAATTCTCTATCTCTTTCCGGATTCGTTTTTCGCTTTGAAAGTGAGAGTGGATTGGCTCTTGCGTTGCGGTTCCGGTCCCAAGGAACGTGAAAGTGCATGAGGGGAACTCCTGTAATCTCATCTTGCATACACATTTTACGGGTACCAAGGATATCTTACACATTGACAGGCTCCTTTGTATCGAAGCATGCATGCATTCGAACTCAATTTCGGGGCCGGCATCTCCCTGATGGGTTGTCTGAGTCGGAACCTATATCTTGATCGTTGTGGTGGGCTGTTGGTTCTAGGGTTCACTTGCGATTCCGATCTCTTACAAGTCAGTCGTGTTTGACCTGATGGTCATTGTTCTAAACAAATGAAAGTTATCAAGTCCAAAATTTTTATCTATATTATTAATCCAATATAGATAATAAAGGTCCACTTATTTTATTTATAAGCAAAGTTTTATTACAAATAGTGCTGAAACTGAAAGCACAGATGAAAGCACAAATATATTTCACTCATACAACAAAGTATGCATATAATTGCAGGAAGTCGGAGATAACTTAGTTGTGGCCATTGCCACCCCCACCACTCCCATAACCCGACCCACCACCCGAACCGTAGCCCGATCCTGACCCTGAACCCGATCCACCACCGCCACCTCCACCGCTGCCCCCGCCTCCTCCATGAGCACCACCATAACCGGATCCAGATCCGGAACCCGATCCGTATCCAGACCTGCTACCGCTTCCATTCCCTCCACCGGAGCCTCCTCCTCCACCTCCCCCTCCACCACTTCCATAACCTCCTCCACCGGCACCACCGGCACCACCGTATCCGGATCCCGAACCAGACCCCGATCCGGAGTCGTTACCGCCCCCTTCCCCACCACCGCCACCGCCACCTTGCCCGTAACCGCCTCCGTTCGCCCCACCACCACCTTTGCCATAGCCGGAACCGCTTCCGGAACCGTATCCGGAGCCGTTACCGCTCCCTTCCCCACCACCGCCGCCTCCGCCTCCCCCTTGCCCATAACCGCCACCGTTCGTCCCACCACCACCTTTGCCATAGCCGGAGCCGCTTCCGGAGCCGTACCCACTGCCGGAGCCGTCACCGGAGCCACCCCCACCGCCTCCTCCACTGCCACCACCTCCACCGCCGCTGGTGCCTGTTAAGGACCGAGCGGCGGAGCTGAGGCCAATGCCAAGGAGAACTATGAAGGCGAGAGCGAGAAGCCTAGTCCTCTTAGCCATATTTGTGTTTGATTTGATGAGATGAGATGAGATGAAGAGTGGCCGGGTAGTATTTATAGTAGTTTTGGTTGGTTTGCATGGGAAGTAGAATGTGCACTTACGTCACCGTGGAGTGTGAACCGGAGAAATTGTGAGCGAGTCTTTGTGCACTTTTGACAAATTGGTCACAAATTCTTCATTTCTATCACTTTCAATTTGTGGATTCTCTTCCAAATCCCAAAGGGAGCCTCATGTGTCTCTACTTCCTCGACTCGAGAAGTCAATTAATTGCCATGTAATTAACGAGATGGCATCAGGTCCTGCAGTCTTAGTTGGTTGAGTATTGTATGTTGTAACCTACTCTCTTCAATACAAAGCTGTACTACAATATAGTAATTTGATTAAGGTGAAATGGGTGAGAAAATCAAATTAGATGCAAAATACACCAAATATAAAATATGAAAAAAAATTTTAATCCAGAAATTACGAGACCACCAGTAATAATGACAATTTTCTACTTGATTATTGTTGTTTTTTAAATTTGTAAATTCTTTTATAAAATTAGATGAGAGTGGTCGCCCACGACTTACCAAACACCCCCATAATTTCCTTAACATTCTAGTGGGATGCAACCATATCTTCAATCTTCGTGTATACGTGTTTTCTGCATGGAAAAGTTTTAAGTTTGACATTGGGATCAATAAACCGTGTCCCGAATGTCATGAAGTTGGAGAAAATTGGTGCATGCCATCTGTTCTTGACAAATTTTGGTCCCAAAATCTTCACTTGTCCGACAATTTATGACATATAGATGCTTGGACTTCATATACAGTTGTAGCCGCACGCAGTTTATTTACAACTTGCACTGATGATAGCCCCAAGATCATACCAGGTCCAAGTAGAGCTACTAAGATTTGAATAGTAACAGGCTTGAATGAGACATTACTAGTACAGACTAATAAGTAATATATACATATTTAGGACCATATAAAAACAAAAAAAAATTCCTCTTCTTTGTTATATCTAATTAATATATATTATGCTAGCTGTCGTGGAGCTAGATAATTACAATATATTACTGTCAAAAAAGAGATGTAAATTATTGATCAAGAATTAACATCGGGAAAACAAACCAAGTATGTATGGGAGAAAAAATGAGAGAACTTTTCCAAAGGATCGAGATCCTATACATTGACAGGCATGTGAAACTTAATTATTTTATACTTGATTAAATCATTGGTTGTTGATACTGAAATATAACTCTTTCGTTTACTAAGATTTTGATTAAGGTGAAATGAGTGAGAATAATTAATACTAGGTTCTTGATCAAGAAAAGTAATTAGAACACCGTCAAAGATTATGAACACTGCAATCATTGGAGACTTCAAATAAGGATAGACATGGTAGAATATTAAAAAGATTACTTGCTACTGCACTCATTGGACAGTTCAATTAGTGAAAATATCACTAGGTACTCTTATTGATCTGTACTTTTTAGACATATAAAGAATATTAAAAAGATTACTACGGCATATTAGTTAAATAACCTAGATTTGACCAATTCCTTTTGGAATAGAACTTGTCTAATTTAGATCCACCTTACTAGGGTTAGATCCACCTTACTAAGGTTAGATCCACTTTAATAGGATTTGTTAACTTGTTTTAGGGTTGAGTTGGGGCTATATAAATATGTGTGTATTTGTTTGTTTAATATTGAAGTAAGAAATAAAATATTTTTTCTCCAAATACATTGCGTTCACTATCCTTACCTCCCGAAGGTTACAACCCGTTGCTTCTAGCCAACATCTGGTATCAGAGCTGAGTGTAAGCCAAAGTACCTTCGAGTCAACAAGATGTCAATCGTCGAGCACTCGACGGTGCCAGCAACAAAGGAGGGAAGCATAACCTTGCACTACCCGATGCTGACATCTGTGAACTACTCTACTTGGGCGATCAAGATGGAGGTCTTCATGGAGGCTCAAGGCGTTTGGGACGCCATTGAACCCGCGGCCGTGGTGGTCGTAGAAAAGAAGAGAGACAAGATGGCGTTGGCGTGCATTTTTCAAGCTGTCCCCGAGGAGATCCTACTCCAGCTGGCCAAGCACAAAACGGCTAAGGAAGCTTGGGAAAGCCTGAAGACAATGTACCTCGGCGCAGATCGGGTGAAGAAGGCAAGGATTCAAACCTTGAAGAGTGAGTTCGAGGTTTTGTGTATGAAGGGAACAGATTCCATCGATGAGTTTGCGGAAAAATTGACGACCCTCGCAAACAAGATTCGTGGATTGGGAGACAAGATGGAGGACGTTATCATCGTCAACAAGTTGCTCGTCTCCGTCCTAGACAAGTACCTGCAAGTCGTTGCTGCGATCGAGCAGTTTGTGGATGTGGAGACCATGCCGGTCGAGGAAGTAATCGGCCGTCTCAAAGCGTACGAAGAACGTATACGTGGTCGAGGCGAGAGCAACAACGGACAACTCCTGCTTACTCACGCTGAGTGGCAGGCGCGATCGAAGAAAGGCGGCATTGATTTGTCGTCAAGCGGAAAGGGGCACTCTAGCAACGACCGGGGCCGTGGCAAGCCCCGTGGACGTGGCCGCTGGCGTGGCAGGGGTGGTCGTGGCGGCCAAATAGTGCAACACCAGGAGG
This sequence comes from Iris macrosiphon, assembly GCA_036927795.1. NCBI lineage: Eukaryota > Viridiplantae > Streptophyta > Magnoliopsida > Asparagales > Iridaceae > Iris > Iris macrosiphon. The sequence goes on from JAYESA010000011.1 coordinate 8,550,878, forward strand.
GTGAGGGGACTCGCGGTTCAAGCTCCAACCGTGACAAATCAAAAATCAAGTGCTTCAATTGTGAAAACTATGGGCACTATGCGTCGGAGTGTCGCAACAAACGTCATGATGAGGAGGCGAACCTCGTACGAGCACAAGACGAGGAGGCCGCATTGCTGATGGGAGAGACTCGGGAGGAGACACCTGACCTCGTAATGCTCAATGAAGGGAAGATAGTACCAGACTTGCGCAGGGCTGGAGAAGCGCAGGCCGACACTGATGTGTGGTACCTCGACAACGGCACTAGCAACCACATGACGGGCCATCGAGGAAAGTTCAAGGACCTTGATCAGGACATCACCGGCCGTGTCAAGTTCGGTGATGGCTCACCAATACAGATTGAGGGCAGGGGATCAATCATGTTCCAATGCAAGAATGGCGAACAACGTCTTCTGTCGGCGGTATACTTCATTCCAAGTTTAAGAAGTAATATATTGAGCCTTGGTCAATTAACAGAAGATGGAAGCAAGGTGGAGATTGTCGGTTTCTACTTGAGGGTGTACGACAGGAACGACATTCTGCTGATGAAGGTGAGGAGATCACCTAACCGCCTGTACAAGATAGCTCTTGAATCTTGCAGCCCGATATGTCTAAAGGCCAACGTACAAGACCCAGCCTGGTTGTGGCACGCAAGGCTCGGGCACGTGAATTTCTTCGCGCTCAAGATGATGGCAGAGAAGGGAATGGCCACCGGGCTGCCGAAGATTTCTCATCCAAACCAGCTCTGTGAAGGGTGCCTCATCGCCAAACAAGCACGACTACCGTTCCCTCTGCAGGCAAGCTTCAGAGCTGAGAGGCCGCTGCAACTCGTGCACGCTGACATTTGTGGCCCGATTACACCCGCTACACTTGCTGGTAGCAAGTACTTTCTTCTACTTGTTGATGACTTCAGTCGCATGATGTGGGTGTATATGCTCAAAGAAAAGAGTGATGCCTTTAATGCTTTCAAGAAATTCAAGTCTCTTATGGAGAATGAATGTGACAGTAAGATAAAGACACTAAGAACTGATCGAGGAGGTGAGTTCCTGTCCAAGGAATTCACAAGCTTTTGTGAAGGCGAAGGCATACAACGGCACCTCACCGCACCATATATACCACAACAAAACGGCGTAGTAGAGCGTCAAAATTGCACCGTGATGGCTACGACAAGAAGCTTGCTCAAGAGCATGCATGTTCCTGGAAGTATGTGGGACGAGGCGGTCAGACATGCTGTGTACCTGCTCAACCGGTTGCCAACTAAAGCTCTAAGTGCGCTCACACCGTATGAAGCCTGGACTGGTAAGAAACCAAACCTCGAACACTTAAGGATGTTTGGATCTGTCGCACACATGAAGACTGCAGGTCCTCATCATAAGAAACTTGATGACCGAAGCATGCCATTGGGGTACCTAGGCGTGGAAGAGGGCTGCAAAGCACACCGTCTCTATAATCCTCAACGTAGCCAGATCCATGTAAGCAGGGATGTTGTGTTCGAGGAAGAAAGGAGATGGGATTGGAACAATGGTGATGGTACCGAACTACAAGGCTGTGTAGAACTCTCAATCGAAGATCCTGTTGTCGAGACAGTGATCACTCCACAGAGAGCAGCGGACGCGGCTATGCACACGCGGGAGGGCATAGGAGATGTGGCAACACCTATGACGCACGGAGCAGCAATGGTATCAAGGGGGCCTACTACACCATAAGCTGCGGCCACAACTTCGAGCGGCTCACCCACACCGACGATAGACTCGAATGAGCCAAGGAGATACCGCTCAATTGTTGACATATATGCTGAAACTGAGGAGACCTTTCTTGATCCAGAGATGCTATTTTTGTCGGCTGAAGAACCGATAAATTTTTAAGATGCTACACTTGAACATGAATGGCGGGAAGCTATGAAGAAGGAGGTTGAAGCCATCGAGAAGAATTGGACTTGAGTGCTTACTGAGTTACCATCTGGGCACAAACCCATCGGTTTAAAATGGGTATACAAGGTGAAAAGAGACAGTAAAGGCAAGATCCTCAAGCACAAAGCAAGACTTGTGGCAAAGGGCTACGTCCAGCAACATGGAGTTGATTTTGATGAAGTATTTGCTCCAGTTGCCAGACTCGACACAGTTCGCTTGATCATTGCCCTCGCAGCCCAGCACGGATGGGAGGTTCACCATTTGGACGTTAAATCTGCATTTCTGAATGGTGACCTCAAAGAGGAGGTATATGTAGCTCAACCTGAAGGCTTCGTCGTCAAGAACCAGGAGCACAAGGTGTACAGGCTGTCCAAGGCTCTCTATGGCTTGCGACAAGCACCGAGGGCCTGGAACACACGCCTGGACAGCTGCTTAAAGGAGCTGGGATTCATCAGATGTGCTCAAGAGCATGCTGTGTACACAAGGAGCAATAGGGAGGGTGCACTCATTGTCGGAGTGTACGTTGATGACTTAATCGTCACAGGCACAAGAGCAACTGCAGTAAAGGTTTACAAGCAGCAGATGATGCAAAAATTTGAGATGAGTGATCTTGGGTTACTCTCTTACTACCTTGGTATAGAGTTAGACCAACAGGGTGATCGCATTATACTGAAGTAATCAGCATATGCGAAGAGAGTTTTACAGTAGTTTGGAATGGGAGATTGCAATCCAACCAGGTATCCCATGGAAGCTAAACTGCAACTCAGCAAGAACCTTGAAGGAACACCAGTCGATCCGATGCAATATAGGCGAATCATTGGCTGTCTCAGGTACTTAACTCATACTCGCCCGGACCTTTGTTATGCTGTCGGAATGGTGAGTAGGTACATGGAGAAGCCAACAAGCATGCATCACCAGGCTGTGAAACAGATCCTCAGATATGTGAAAGGAACACTTGAGTATGGACTCTGTAAAATCCCCTTCCTAGAAAATCGTATATACCCTTTTTTTATTAATTATTAATTAAATTATAGTAATTAGGTCCAAATAGGAGAAATAGATTTTTAATAATTTTTATGTTAGGTGTTCGGGCACTTAGATGACTTGTGGGACCATCAGGAATTTTTTTCGGAATTTATTTCATGTAGGAGACCCTTTGAGCAGTTGCTAGCCTAACGATGTGCAATACCCTATTATGTAAATTTTCTCATGTGTAAATATATATATATATATATATATATACAAATATATATATGTATATATATATTTAAAGAAAGAAAGGAAAAGAAAAGAATCAAATAGTATATAATAATAATAACAATAATAATAATATAATAATAGTTACTACTATTTGACTTAAGTTCCTTAGGAACTTGATACAGCAGGATTGCTGCTGGAACCCGCCATCAGAATTCCCAAGGGAGCCCGCCCCTTAGCCCTCGTGTGACTTCCCAGACCCGAGACCGGCTTACTCTTCACCCGCTCCTATATCTCTCCCTCTTCTGATATATATAATATATATATATATATTAGCTCTCCAAAACCCTAACCTAAAACTCCAGACTTCCTCTTCCCATCTAGAGCCGTCACCGCAGCCAGAGAAGCCTCCCCAAGCCATCCAACCATCCCGTCGACGTCGACATCGCGAACTACAGTTTCCCACTCGAGGTACCTTCGCTCCGGCGTAATTTTCCGTCGACTCGCTCGACCAAACGCCGTTCCGTTTTCATAGGTATGATCTTCCCTTAACCCTCTCCAATACTTGTTTTATAGTCAACCTCGGATAACGTGTGCCCCTAGGTGAAAAACAGCGTCCAAGTCAGCGCGAGCAGACAGAATTCTGCACTCGCAGAATTCCAGAATGACCACCCATATTGCCGAGTTCGTATCTCCCACCACAGGGATCCAAATTCGGTGATTCTTTTTGATACCTGTAGATTACATGACCTAGTTTATTTTCTGTATAATAACTTTATGCTATTAGTTGCTGTGGACAAAATTGTATTCGTCACAAAACTGCGCGCACCCACTTTTTTCGGTTTTCTAAAAGTTGGAGATCGGAGCGCGCCCCGCCAAACGGGAATGCCCCGCCGTGTGCCAAGTGTACCGAATGGTTCACGCAGCATAATCGAACACGTGAAAATTCGTGGGGACTGATTTGGACGCGTGTGCGCGCCGGAATCAGGCCGTATCCGCGAACACATTCCGTGTCGCCACTTTTGTGGGACTCGTGCGTATTTTGTGCACGCTTGTCAGATTGCGACGAAACTTGCGCCACTGGACTCGTGGTAACACGCTGGTCCTGTGACCCAATTTTCACGCATTTCTGAGATGGTTGACCAGATCGCCAATTGGCGGGCCCCACAGTTGACTTTTTGGACCAAATTATGTTCGGCTCATCGGAATCCAAATTTGGACATACCGTTGGGATCGTATTGACATTTAGAGTTGTTTGACCCATAGTTTGTCCCATTTAGAGACTGTTACCCTCGGCACGCTTTTCGGTGCAAGTTGGGCCCACCTATGGAACCCGCTTTGGCCCGGAATTGACCTTTTTGCCCCTGTGTCCAAATTGGACGTAAGGACAGGCATTTCCAGCTATTTGACATCTTCTGAGACTGTTGGTGATATTTATTACAGCTTTCGGAGTAGTACCTACCGGATCCACAGATACCAGGACGACAGTTGATATTCAAACATCAGGCAAGTGTACCTTGTCAAACTCTACAGTATTGTTATATATTTTCCTTGCTTTATTATAGTGATGTGCATGCTCAACCTAGGACCGTCTGACGTACTTAGCGTCCGATTATCAGTCGGGTGCCGACACTGTATGCAGTGTTGGGTACGGTCATCTAGAGATGGACATTAGTGACACCTTATTTTCGTACTTGTCTTATCAAGTACCATATGACCCAGGACACTTGACACTATTCATGAGACAGGATTTTCCCGAGATATTCGTGGTGATTCTGTATAGGATACAGGACATGGACATTATACTCTTAGATACTTATTGACTTGTTGCATTAGCTATGATCGCGCTTGACATGGGCATGAGACGTTATGGTCATGATATGCGTGGTTACATTGGGTGGAGAGAGACACACAGGCTACAGGCTGTTTCATATATCTATCTACTACTATAGTGAGGCCTCAGACTCTCGTCGCAGAGCTAGGCACATTACGTGTTTATTACCGCTACCGGCTCCCCGACACAGAGCTTGTAGTGGCTTCAGCCTGAGTTTTAGTGCTGCTCTCATCTTGCATTTACACATAGATGGTTACTTACTTGCCCTATTTATTCATTATTTGCTGCACTGTATTTATTTTGGCATGAGCTTTCTTGTACCTTGCTATGTCCCCTGAGGACCTGGATCCGGATATTTGTCCCCAGATTTTACAGACGAGGCTTATCCCGAGGTTTACGGGACCGGAGCAGGAGCTGATCCAGGAGCTGTACCACCACCCGAGGACGAGGTCTTAGCTGAAGATTTCTCTTGAGCATCCATGTTCATGCTCAATTTTTATTATTTATTTCAATCATTTACTTTCTGGTCTGTTGAACCATTGTACTAGATATTTATCGGGTTGTTCCCCGAAGTACTTTGTGAGACTTGCTGATGATTTACATTCCTTATTTATTCTGTGGATCATATTTTATATCTTGTGTGGATGAGATTAGTTGTGCCGTGACTGTCGTAGACTTGTTTTACAGCTTAAGTATGCCCTGATGGATCCATTATATTGAGTTGGTCCATCGGTGCGTACTGCTGGCCATTGCCAAGTGTCTAGTCCCACGGTATTTTGGGACTGGGGCGTGACATGATTTTTGTGGTGGCCCATGCAGGTCTACGACTAAATTGTTCAGTTTCAACTTAGGGACTGAACCAGCCTGCCCTAAGGACAGGATAAGTTCTAGGTTCTCATCCATTATTTAAACCATTATTGAACTCTATATCGAACTCAAAACTGTAATTGATTTGCATCCTGTATTGATTCCTCTGAGCGTTCTTATAGTTTATCTTTTGATTTTAGAGCAATAGATTCCGGGAACAGAGATGATATCCCTTTGGATACACCACACGACGCTGTGGTTACTTATGGAGACGGAGTGACACCAGGGAATGGAGGACAAGCATCGCAGAGTGATCAAACCGGACAACCTAATCCAAGGTTCCGGAGAGATGACATCCCACCTCCACCACAGTTCACTCCCCAGATGCCAGTATTCCCGCCAGGACAAGCCATGGACGGGCAACAAATATTCCAGATGATGTATGCTATGATGCAAGCACAGCAACAGATTCAGCAGGAGGCCCATCGGCAGGAAGCCGAGTATCTGAGGACCAGCCTGGTATCCGCATTGGAGCAGGCTAATCCAGCAGCGAGGCGAACATCGACGGGATCTATCACCGACTTCCGTCATCTCAAGCCTCGCACATTTTCTGGTAAAGAATGGCCAACGGAAGTTCATGAGTGGCTCACAAACATTCAGCATCAGCTGGAAGCCGCTGAACTTCCAAGAGAGAAGTGGATGACTACAGTCAGAATGCAGTTAACTGATAATGCGCACCACTGGTGGTTAGCAGAAGAAAGGAGACTTGGACAGGACAGAGTCACATGGGAAGAGTTCTCCAGACTTTTTCAAGAGATGTACATCCCGACAGTTGCACGGTCAGAGCTCAGGGACAAGTTCAACCGCCTCATCCAGGGCAGCATGACAGTGGAAGAATACAATTCTGAATTTATTCGCCTGAGTCGCTTCGCTCCAACATTGATTTCGACGGAGGAAGAGAAAGCGAAAAAGTTCTTTGACGGGTTGAAGTTCGAGCTTCAGAGATTGATTGGCTCAGTGGCACCTACAAATTATACTGATGTTCTAGCAGCAGCACGACGCATGGAGCGCGTCACTAGAAGGGAATCGAATCTGAAGAGGCCAAACACCTCCGCACCAACCAAGGCAGCACATGGAGATTCTGCAAAACGATTCCAGAGGAGTACGCCAGATAGAGCAGCACACAGGGCCATATCCCTTCCTACTTGTCATCACTGCGGCAAGGTAGGACACATTGAGAGAGAGTGCAGGCGGAAGTTGGGACTATGCCTGCTTTGCGGATCAAACCAGCATCTATCCAGAGACTGCACTCACCATAGAGGAGAAGCACCCAGACTAGCTCTACCTGCACCGCGACCAACTTATACAGCAGTAGGAGCACAGCAGACAGGAGTTGGTGGAGTCAGACCACCAGCCCCAGGAGGAAACCAGCAGAGACCACCACAGGCCCCACAGGCAGCCCTATTTCAGCAGGCTCAGCAGCAGCAGAGAGGTCCAGCACAGAGGCGAGGGCAGGCATTCACTTTAGCTGTTGGGGAGGAGGCTACAGCAGGCGAGGTCATCGCAGGTACTATTTTAGTAGCTTCATTACCAGCTGTAGCATTATTTGATTCTGGAGCATCGCATTCATTTATAGCGGCTAGCTTTGTAGCCACCCATAGAGTAGCTACCGCACCCCTTCCGAAGATGAAGAGGATTCTTACGGGAGGTGGAATTATTCCGGTTAGTGACGTCTGTAGATCATGTTCTGTAGTTATTTGTGGCCGAGAAATGCGAGCTCAATTTCTGATATTTTCTATGCCGGATTATGATGTCGTACTTGGTATGGACTGGTTAAGTCAGTACCATGCGACTCTTGATTGTCGACTTGGACGGGTTATATTTAGACCGCCAGGACACCCAGAATTTGAGTTCCTTTGAGGAGCAGTAGAGCAAGGAGTTCAGCCTACTCTTAGGGTATTATCTGTAGAAGGGGAGACAGGTTACCCAAGAGTCATATCAGAATTTGTGGATATATTTCCTGATGATCTTCCAGGTTTACCGCCTGATCGGGAAATAGAATTCACAATAGACTTAACTCCAGGAGCAGAGCCAATCACTTCATCAGTTTATCGGCTAGCACCTAAGGAGTTAGTGGAGTTAAAAGAACAGGTTGATGATCTTTTGGAGAAAGGTTTCATTCGGCCCAGTGTTTCACCTTGGGGGGCACCCATATTATTTGTGCCGAAGAAGGATGGAACAGTACGGTTGTGCATTGATTACCGGGCACTAAATGCTGTAACCATCAAGAACAGTATCCCCTACCACGCATTGATGATCTATTCGATCAATTGAGTGGTGCAAGGGTATTCTCGAAGATTGACCTTAGATCCGGCTATCATCAGATCAAAGTGAGGAAGGAAGACATCCCGAAGACAGCTTTCAGGACGAAGTATGAGCATTATGAGTTCTTGGTGATGCCGTTTGGTTTAACCAATGCACCAGCAGTGTTTATGAGCTTAATGAACAGAGTCTTTCATCAGTTCTTGGATAAATTTGTAGTGGTGTTCATTGATGACATCCTCATATATTCCAAGAGCCCTGAAGAGCACGAGGAGCATCTCAGAATCGTGTTAGAGACCTTGAGGCAATAGAAGTTATATGCCAAACTCAGTAAGTGTGAGTTCTGTATGGACAAAGTGCCTTTCTTGGGACACATCATATCAGGAGAAGGACTTTCAGTAGATCCAGAGAAAGTTGCGGCAATAGAGACTTGTCCTACACCCACATCAGTTACAGAGGTGAGAAGTTTTCTCGGACTTGCGGGATATTACCGAAGGTTTGTAGAGAATTTCTCGAGGATTGCAGAACCGATGACGAAGCTGACACGGAAGGACCAGGAGTTTATATGGACAGAAGACTGCCAGAAGGCTTTTGAAGAACTGAAGAGAAGATTAACAACAGCACCTATCTTGACTCTTCCTTCAGGGTCAGGAGGTTTTGTTGTTTACAGTGATGCATCAGGCAGTGGACTAGGATGTGTTTTGATGCAACATGGCAAAGTCATTGCTTATGCGTCGAGACAGTTGAAGGTCCACGAGAATAACTACCCAACACATGATCTGGAGCTAGCAGCAGTTATATTTGCATTAAAGATATGGAGGTACTATCTTTATGGAAAGAGGGTAGAAATCTTTACTGATCACAAGAGTCTGAAGTATGTGTATACTCAGAAGGAGCTTAACATGAGACAGAGACGCTGGCTGGAATTGATGGTGGATTTTGATATCGATCTGCAGTATCATCCGGGAAAGGCGAATGTTGTTGCAGACGCACTCAGCAGGAAGCCTATGGCTTATTTCTTAACGATGCAGCCCGAGTTATTGAGAGATTTACAGGAGCTACAGATAGAGGTCGTCTTACCGGGACAGAATGGATTGATGGCTAATCTTGAGATTCAGTCATCACCCGTAGAGAAGATTAAAGAGGCATTGCCCACCGATGCTAGATTCCGAAGACTCAAAGAAAGGACAGAAGCCGGCATGCAGACAGGACTTCGCATCCACGAAGACGGAACATTGAGGTTTGGAAACCGCTTGTATGTTCCAAATGGAGAATTGAGACAGGAATTAATGACCGAAGCACATAGCTCTATGTACTCTGTTCATCCAGGAGGCACCAAGATGTATCGTGACTTACGACAGCACTTTTGGTGGCATGGGATGAAGAGAGAGATAGCTCGCTTTGTAGCTAAATGTCTGGTATGTCAACAAGTGAAGGCGGAGCACCAGAGGACAGCAGGATTATTGCAACCACTTCCGATTCCAGAGTGGAAGTGGGAGCACATCACTATGGACTTCATCACGGGTTTTCCCAAGAGTCCAAGTGGGAGAGATGCAGTGTGGGTAATAGTGGACCGACTCACCAAGTCAGCCCATTTTATAACTTTTAGAGTGGGTCAGTCTACAGAAGCTTTAGCTGATTTATATATGAGGCAGATCGTGAGATTGCACGGCATACCAGTCAGCATTGTATCGGACAGAGATTCGCACTTCACATCGCACTTTTGGAGGAGCATGCAAGAGAGTCTTGGTACTCGTCTGAAGTTCAGTACATCTTACCACCCGCAGACAGATGGGCAGTCGGAGCGTACTATCCAGACCTTGGAGGACATGTTGAGGGCTTGCATGTTAGACTTTGGAGGATCATGGGAGGACCACCTACATCTTGTAGAGTTTTCTTACAACAATAGCTATCAAGCGAGTATTCAGATGGCTCCGTTTGAAGCATTGTATGGGAGAAAATATAGGTCTTCTGTGTGTTGGAGTGACGTGGGAGAACGTCAGATTCTGGGACCCGAGTTGGTGGTCAACACCGTAGAGACAGTCAAGAAGATTCAGGGACACTTGCGAGCAGCGCAAGACAGGCAGAAGCAGTGGGCAGACCTTCATCGTCGACCCTTGGAGTTCAAAGAGGGCGATCACGTCTTCTTGAGGATATCACCGACCAGAGGCACCATCCGATTCGGAGGGCGCGGCAAGTTGAGTCCAAGGTATATTGGACCATTTGACGTGCTCGAGAGAGTTGGAGAGGTGGCATATCGACTTGCGCTACCACCTTCACTGGAGGGAGTACATGACGTATTCCATGTGTCGCAGCTCAGGCGATATGTGGCAGACAGCAGTCATGTTCTCGACCATTCAGAGATCACCATTGGGCCGAGCTTGTCATACCAAGAGCAACCCGTGGGAATCCTTGATCGTCGAAAAAAGGTATTGAGGAACCAGTCTATTCCCTTGGTTCGCGTAGCATGGAGGCATGGCGCGCCAGGAGAATCAACTTGGGAGCGCGAGGACGACATGCGCAAGCGTTTTCTGAACCTATTCGCAGACCAAGGTATGAATTTACATTGTTAATTTATATCTTATACCATCCTTGCATTCTATCGTGGCTTAATTTTAATTTCGAAGACGAAATTTTTACAAGTTAGGTAGAATGTAAAATCCCCTTCCTAAAAAATCGTATATACCATTTTTTTTATTAATTATTAATTAAATTATAGTAATTAGGTCCAAATAGGAGAAATAGATTTTTAATAATTTTTATGTTAGGTGTTCGGGCACTTAGATGACTTGTGGGACCATCAGGAATTTTTTCGAAATTTATTCCATGTAGGAGACCCCTTGAGCAGTTGCTAGCCTAACGATGTGCAATACCCTATTATGTAAATTTTTTCATGTGTAAATATATATATATATATATATATATACAAATATATATATGTATATATATATTTAAAGAAAGAAAGGAAAATGAAAGAATCAAATAGTATATAATAATAATACTAATAATAATAACAATAATAATAATATAATAATAGTTACTACTATTTGACTTAAGTTCCTTAGGAACTTGATACAGCAGGATTGCTGCTGGAACCCGCCATCAGAATTCCCAAGGGAGCCCGCCCCTTAGCCCTCGTGTGACTTCCCAGACCCGAGACCGGCTTACTCTTCACCCGCTCCTATATCTCTCCCTCTTCTAATATATATAATATATATATATATTAGCTCTCCAAAACCCTAACCTAAAACTCCAGACTTCCTCTTCCCATCTAGAGCCGTCACCGCAGCCAGAGAAGCCTCCCCAAGCCATCCAACCATCCCGTCGACGCCGACATCGCGAACTGCAGTTTCCCACTCGAGGCACCTTCGCTCCGGCATGATTTTCCGTCGACTCGCTCGACCAAACGCCGTTCCGTTTTCATAGGTATGATCTTCCCTTAACCCTCTCCAATACTTGTTTTATAGTCAACCTCGGATAACGTGTGCCCCTAGGTGAAAAACAGCGCCCAAGTCAGCGCGAGCAGACAGAATTCTGCACTCGCAGAATTCCAGAATGACCACCCATATTGCCGAGTTCGTATCTCCCACCACAGAGATTCGAATTCAGTGATTCTTTTTGATACCTGTAGATTACATGACCTAGTTTATTTTCTGTATAATAACTTTGTGCTATTAGTTGCTGTGGACAAAATTGTATTCGTCACAAAACTGCGCGCACCCACTTTTTTCGGTTTTCTAAAAGTTGGAGATCGGAGCGCGCCCCGCCAAACGGGACCGCCCTGCCGTGTGCCAAGTGTACCGAATGGTGCACGCAGCATAATCGGACACGTAAAAATTCGTGGGGACTGATTTGGACGCGTGTGCGCGCCAGAATCAGGCCGTATCCGCGAACACATTCCGTATCGCCACTTTTGTGGGACTCGCACGTATTTTGTGCACGCTTGTCAGATTGCGACAAAACTTGTGCCACTGGACTCGTGGTAACACGCTGGTCCTGTGACCCAATTTTCACGCATTTCTGAGACGGTTGACCAGATCGCCAATTGGCAGGCCCCACAGTTGACTTTTTGGACCAAATTATGTTCGGCTCATCGGAATCCAAATTTGGACATACCGTTGGGATCGTATTGACATTTAGAGTTGTTTGACCCATAGTTTGTCCCATTTAGAGACTGTTACCCTCGACACGCTTTTCGGTGCAAGGTGGGCCCACCTATGGAACCCGCTTTGGCCCAGAATTGACCTTTTTGCCCCTGTGTCCAAATTGGACGTAAGGACAGGCATTTCCAGCTATTTAAAATCTTCTGAGACTGTTGGTGATATTTATTACAGCTTTCGGAGTAGTACCTACCGGATCCACCGATACCAGGACGACAGTTGATATTCAAACATCAGGCAAGTGTACCTTGTCAAACTCTACAGTATTGTTATATATTTCTCTTGCTTTATTATAGTGATGTGCATGCTCAACCTAGGACCGTGTGACATACTTAGCGTTCGATTGTCAGTCGGGTGCCGATACTGTACGCAGTGTTGGGTACGGTCATCTAGAGATGGACATTCGTGACACCTTATTTTCGTACTTGTCTTATCAAGTACCATATGACCCAGGACACTTGACACTATTCATGAGACAGGATTTTCCCGAGATATTCGTGGTGATTCTGTATAGGATACAGGACATGGACATTATACTCTTAGATACTTTATGACTTGTTGCATTAGCTATGATCGCGCTTGACATGGGCATGAGACGTTATGGTCATGATATGCATGGTTACATTGGGTGGGGAAAGACACACAGGCTACAGGCTGTTTCATATATCTATCTACTACTATTGTGAGGCTTCAGACTCTCGTCGCAGAGCTAGGCACATTACGTGTTTATTACCGCTACCGGCTCCCCGACACAGAGCTTGTAGTGGCTTCAGCCTGAGTTTTAGTGCTGCTCTCATCTTGCATTTACACATAGATGGTTACTTACTTGCCCTATTTATTCATTATTTGCTGCACTGTATTTATTTTGGCATGAGCTTTCTTGTACCTTGCTATGTCCCCTGAGGACCTGGATCCGGATATTTGTCCCCAGATTTTACAGACGAGGCTTATCCCGAGGTTTACGGGACCGGAGCAGTAGCTGATCCAGGAGCTGTACCACCACCCGAGGACGAGGTCTTAGCTGAAGATTTCTCTTGAGCATCCATGTTCATGCTTAATTTTTATTATTTATTTCAGTCATTTACTTTCTGGTTTGTTGAACCATTGTACTAAATATTTATCGGGTTGTTCCCCGAAGTACTTTGTGAGACTTGCTGATGATTTACATTCCTTATTTATTCTGTGGATCATATTTTATATCTTGTGTGGATGAGATTAGTTGTGCCGTGACTGTCGTAGACTTGTTTTACAGCTTAAGTATGCCCTGATGGATCCATTATATTGAGTTGGTCCATCGGTGCGTACTGCTGGCCATTGCCACGTGTCTAGTCCCACGGTATTTTGGGACTGGGGCGTGACAGACTCATGTATGGAAGAGGACATGGTGAAGATGAACTGCATGGATTCACCGATAGCAACTTAACCGGAGATGTCGACGACAGGAGGAGCACCAGCGGAATGGCGTTCTACCTCAACAAAAACCTGATCACTTGGGCGTCTCAGAAGCAGAAAACTGTCGCGTTGTCCTCCTGCGAAGCTGAGTTCATGGCGGCAACGACTGCAGCGTGTCAAGCTTTGTGGCTGAGGAATCTAGTTAGTGAAATGACTGGCCGCGAACCTAAGCCAGTCACGCTCTATGTCGACAACAAGTCTGCAATTGCGCTGATGAAGAATTCAGTGTTTCATGGGCGCAGTAAGCACATTGATACTCGCTTTCATTTCATTCGCGAGTGTGTTGAAAGAGGGCAGATAAAGGTGGAGTTCGTGAGCACTGAAAAGCAACGTGCCGACATTCTCACGAAGGCTCTCGCCAAAGTGAAGTTCGCTGAGATGCAGCAGGTGCTTGGAGTTATCAACCTTGATCAAACCTAGATTAAGGAGGAGAATATTAGTTAAATAACCTAGATTTGACCAATTCCTTTTGGAATAGAACTTGTCTAATTTAGATCCACCTTACTAGGGTTAGATCCACCTTACTAGGGTTAGATCCACTTTGATAGGATTTGTTAACTTGTTTTAGGGTTGAGTTGGGGCTATATAAATATGTGTGTATTTGTTTGTTTAATATTAAAGTAAGAAAAAAAACATTTTTTCTCCAAATACATTGCGTTCACTATCCTTACCTCCCGAAGATTACAACCCGCTGCTTCTAGCCAACACGGCACTCATTGGGCAGTTCAAGTCGCGACTATGAAAAAAAAATCGCCTAACTTCTAGAGTTCATTGTTTTTCTCATGTTGAAGAAGGACAATGACTCACTTTACTCGTCTTTGTTTTATATTTGTTCAATTCACCAAAATGTTACGATAACTTCTATATCTCTCATCTTCTTTAGGGGGTTTAAGAAGTCGGAGCACGTAGGCACTGTTAAACCCACTTCATAAGTCGCTGGCGGAGAAAGGTAGAAGTTTATTATGCAATTTTAGTAGTTTATTATGTGACATCAGAAAAGTTAGAATGTTGTAAGTACTCTTCAATCCATTGGGCGGTTAATTGAGGGTGAGTCTGTATATATGGAAACATTATATTTGAGTGTGCGGATTCAGTATCTATGGAGACTTCATTTGACTGTTCCTAACTTGATGTCATGTATGTCAAACTCGAGTGACCCTTGTGGTTATCGGAAATAGACATATGAGTTTTGACTGGGTGGAAGAAACGGTAGGTCGAGCTACGGAGATATATTATTCATTGTATTTTATAAATGGTGGTTGCTGGAGACAGTACACCCAAAAGTCATACAATACAGCGTGCACAAATTTCGAACGTTACGTAGGGTCATCTAAAAAAAAAAATGCCATGTACATAATACATAGTTCACATTCAGGATCTTCCTTATAATCTAGACCATACCCATCCGTTGGGCCACTCTTGCTGGCTTTAAATTAATCCCACGTGTGATTATAAAAAATATGCTTACTTTTTTAATTTTAAAATAGTCATTATATTGCCATCAAATATATTCTCACATTGTTATTTAACATTTCACAATTAGTTGATTTTTTTTCAATTGTATAGTTGAACTTCTTTTTTTTCGAAGAAGGTAAATATTATTGAAAATCAAAACAATATATTAGAATACTTTCATCCCAACCAAGACACAAAATGAATTCATCTTGGGTCTAGGATATCTATATCAGCTTGTATTTGTCTTTGTACAATAATAATACTGGTAGCCAGTCCCTCAATGATACGTTGATTTCGTTTCCTCCACACATGCTACATTATCGTAAGTAGAATCATCCGTAGTCGCATATACCTGGTCCTTTGTCTTTTTGAGTTCTTACCTCATTCAAGACTGACAATAGGTCCCCATTCTGCATGACCGGATGTCCAAAGCATCTGCAAAGTTTATTCCAGATCTCCCAAACAAAGTCAGAGCAAAAGAAAAGGTGGTCCCTGTGTAAACACCCTGATTTTTGAGAATAATTTTAAAATGATTTTCCCCCAATTTTTTGGTATTTTTTGAATGAAGAACCAAGATAATTGTGAACAAAGGATTTTTAAATGCAGTTTATTGATGTTAAAATATTATGGAAATAATATTTTATTGTGTAAAATGGAAAACCGGACTTGGGGTATTTTTCTGTGAATTTATTGGACTCCGGAAACGCGTTTTAGGACCTATAAACTATTGGTTATATAAACCCAAACCCAAACCTGAACCAAACCGCACATTGGGTCGGGTCGGGTCGGATCCGAGCCAAACCTGACCCGAATTCGCAATCCAACTGAACCCTAACCCCCGTGGATATTGTAGCGGCTATAAAGCCTCGTGAAGCGTGCCCAGCCGCCGACCTCACCGCGCCGTCGCAGACCCCGACTTCTTCGCCGGAACCCTAGACGAGCCTCTGCCTCTCGACGACTCCGCCATCACCCTGTACTCCCCGCGCCTCAACTTCACCCTCCGCTCGACCGCCCCCACGGTCATCACCGCCTCCGCCCAGTTCCCCCTCGTCGACCCCTAACTCCCCAGGTCGCCGCACGCCCAGACCCCAGCGCCGCTGCCGCCAGGCCGTCGACAACCCCGAGTCGACCCAGCCCCGCTCCTGCTGAGTCGACCCAGCCGCTCGCCCGACGACGAGTCTCCGGCCCGCGTGAACCGTTCCGGCCGACTTTGTAGAGCCGTCGCCTAGCCGACCTCGCCGACCCCGAGACCGACTCCCTCCGGTGAAGCCCCCGCCGCTGTCTCGATCGGAACCCTAGCCTGGACGCACAGGAGACAACAGACACGTCCAGGACACGAACCGTACCCTCGGATACGTGGAATTCAGATTCACGGGGCCCTATTCAGGTACCGTTTTCTCCCTCCTCGTATTTCCGTTTTCGATTCCGTCAGTTACAATGCGTAGACTGTATAACCCTCTTGGTGCCCGTGCAACCCGCTCGGTGCATCGCGTCCGGTGGTGATCGCAAACCGCAATCCAAAACAGGAAAAACAATACCCTGTTTCACCCCGGAACTGAGTACGTTCCGCCAAACGGGATGACTTGGTCGCACGCGATCTTTACCGAAACGTGCGCGATGTTGAAACGGACGTGTGAGATTTCGCAGAAGTCGATTCGGATGTGCGTGCACACCGAAATCAACGCGTATCCGCCGACACCATCCCGTATCCGTCTATTCTGGAATACGCTGTAACTTTGTGTATGCATGTCGGATCGAGACAAAACTTGTGCCATCGGACTCATAGTAATACGCTGGTCCTGTGATCCAAATTTGGTCCGATTCTGAGAACGTTGACAAAATCGCGTATCGTGGGCCCCACAGGCTCCACTTGACGGGCGATTTTGTGATCGGCTCATCGGAATCCAATTCTGGAAGTTTCGTTGGGTTTGTATCATCGTTCCTGACTTGTTGACACTGAGTTTGAGGAATTTGGAGACCTTTGACCCTGACACACTTTTCGGTACAGAGTGGCCCACATGTGGATCCCGCTTTGGCCAGAAAATGTTATTTTTGCCTCTGTGTCCAAATTGGACTTAAGGACAGGCGTTTCTAGCTATTTGATATCTTCTGAGACTGTTGGTGATGTTTATTACAGCTTTTGGAGGAGTACCTACAGGATCCCCTGATACAAGGACGACTGTTGGTATTCGGACACCAGGCAAGTGTACCTTGCCAAACTCTGCAGTATTGTTATATATTTTTCTTGCTTCATTATATTGCCATGCATGCTTAATCTAGGACCGTGTGACGTACTTAGCGTCCGATTATTAGTCGGGTGCCGACACCGTACGCGGTGTTGTGTATTGTTATCTAGAGATGGACATTCGTGACACTTTATATGCTCGTACTTGTCTTATCAAGTTCCATATGACCCAGGATACTTGACACCATTCATGAGACAGGATCTTTCCGAGATATTCGTGGTGATTCTGTATAGGATACAGGACTTGACAGAGATACTATATGCATAGATACTTATGACTTGTTGCATTAGCTATGATCCCGCTGACATGGACATGAGACGTTATGGTCATGATATGCATGGTTACATGGGGTGGGGAGAGACACACAGGCTACATGCTGTTTTCTATATATATCTACTACTATTGTGAGGCCGTAGACTCTCGTAGCAGAGCTAGGCACATTACGTGTTATTACCGCTACCGGCTCCCCGACACACAGCTTGTAGGGGCTTAGCCTGAATACTCGTGCTGCTCTCATCTTGTATTTCACATAGATGGTTACTTACTTGTCCTATTTATTTCATTATGCACTGCTTATATTTTGGCTTGTATTATTATCTGTACCTTGCTATGTCCCCTGAGGACCTGGATCCGGATTATGTCCCCAGGATTTGAGGACGAGATCTATCCCGAGGTATACGGGACCGCAGCAGGAGCTGATCCAGGAGTTGTACCGCCATCCGAGGATGAGGTGTTAGCCGAAGACTTTTCCTGAGCATCTATGTTTCATGCTCAGTATTTATTATTTTAGTCATTTATATTCTGGTCTGTTGAACCATTGTATTAGATTTTATCGGGTTGTTCCCCGTAGCACTTTGTTGAGACTGGTTGATGATTTACATTCCTTATTTATTCTGTGGATCATATTTTATATCTTGTGTGGATGAGATTAGTTATGCCATGTTGTCGTAGACTTGATTTTACAGCTTAAGTATGCCCTGATGGATCCATTAAATTGGGTTTGTCCATCGGTGCGTACTGCTGGCCATTGCCACGTGTCTAGTCCCTCGGTATTTTGGGACTGGAGCGTGACATGGTTTTTGTGGTGGCCCATGCAGGTCTACGACAAAATTGTTCGGTTTCAACTTAGGGACCGAACCAGCCTGCCCTAAGGATAGGATATATTATAGGATCTTATCCATTATTTAAACCATTATTGAACTCTATATCGAACTCAAAATTATTACTTGATTTGCATCCTGTTTGATTCCTCTGAACGTTCTTACAGTTTATCTTTTGGTTGCAGAGTAATGGATTCCAGGAACGGAGACGAGATTCCTTTGGATACGCCACACGGCGTTGTGGTTACTTATATAGACGGAGTGACTCCAGGGAATGGAGGACAAACATTGCAGAGCGATCAGGCCGGTCAGCCTAATCCAAGGTTCCGGAGAGATGACATCCCACCTCCACCACAGTTCACTCCACAGATGCCAATTTTCCCGCCCGGACATGCCATGGACGGACAACAGATGTTCCAAATGATGTATGCCATGATGTAAGCCCAGCAACAGATTCAACAAGAGGCACATCGACAGGAGGCAGAGTATCTGAGGACCAGCCTGGTATCCGCATTGGAGCAGGAAAATCCACCAGCGAGGTGATCAACGACGGGATCTATCACCGATTTTTGTCATCTCAAGCCTCGTACATTTTCTGGTAAAGAGGGGCCAACAGAAGTTCACGAATGGCTCACGAACATACAGCACCAGTTGGAAGCAGCTGAACTTCCAAGGGAGAAATGGATGACTGCAGTAAGGATGCAGTTAACTGAAAATGCACATCACTGGTGGTTAGCAGAAGAGAGGAGGCTTGGACAGGACCGAGTCACTTGGGAAGAGTTCTCCAGACTCTTCCAAGAGATGTACATTCCAGCAGTTGCACGGTCAGAGCTCCGAGACAAGTTCAACCGCCTTATCCAAGGCAATATGACAGTGGAAGAATATAACGCAGAATTTATTCGCCTAAGTCGCTTTGCCCCAACCTTGATTTTGACAGAGGAAGAGAAAGCTGAGAAGTTCTTTGACGGACTGAAGTTCGAGCTTCAGAGATTGATTGGATCGGTCGCACCTACATCTTATACCGATGTCCTCGTAGCAGCACGACGCATGGAGCGCGTCACTAGAAGGGAGTCAAATCTGAAGGGACCAATTATATCAGCACTATCCAAGACAGCACCTGGAGATTCTGCAAAACGATTCCAGAAGAGTATACCAGAAAGAGCAGCACACAGGGCCATATCTCTTCCTACCCGTCACCACTGCGGCAAGGTAGGACACATTGAGAGAGAGTGCAGGCGTAAGTTGGGACTATGCCTGCTTTGCAGATCAAACCAGCATCTATCCAGAGACTGCACTAAACATAGAGAGGGAGCACCGAGACTAGCCTTGCCTGCACCACGACCAGCTTATCTAGCAGTAGGAACACAGTAGACAGGAGCCGGAGGAGTTAGACCACCAGTTACCGGAGGCTACCAGCAGAGACCACCACTGGCACCACAGGCAGCTCTATTTCAGCAGACTCAGCAGCAGCAGAGAGGTCCAGCTCAGGGACGAGGATAGGCATTCACCTTAGCTGTTGAGGAGAAAGCTACTGCGGGCGAGGTTATCGCAGATACTATTTTAGTAGCTTCATTACCAGCTGTAGCTTTATTTGATTCTGGAGCATCGCATTCATTTATAGCAGTTAGCTTTGTAGCCACCCATAGAGTAGCTACCGCACCCCTTCCAAAGATGAAGAGAATTCTTACGGAAGGTAGAATTATCCCAGTTAGTGACGTCTGTAGATCATGTTCTGTAGTAGTTTGTGGAAGAGAGATGCGAGCTCAATTTCTGATATTTTTATGCCGGATTATGATATCGTACTTGGTATGGACTGGTTAAGTCAGTACCATGCGACTCTTGATTGTCGACTTGGGCGGGTTATATTTAGACCGCCTGGACATCCAGAATTTGAGTTTCTTCGAGGAGCAGTAGAGCAAGGAGTTCATCCTACTCTTAGGGTACTATCTGTAGAAGAGGAGACAGGTTACCCAAGAGTCATATCAGAGTTTGTGGATGTATTTCCTTATGATCTTTCGGGTTTACCGCCTGATCGGGAAATAGAATTCATAATAGACTTAACTCCAGGAGCAGAGTCTATCACTTCATCAGTGTATCGGCTAGCACCTAAGGAGTTAGTGGAGTTGAAGGAACAGGTTGATGATCTTTTGGAGAAGGGTTTCATTCGGCCCAGTGTTTCACCTTGGGGAGCACCCATATTATTTGTGCCAAAGAAGGATGGAACCGTACGGTTATGCATTGACTACCGGGCACTAAATGCTGTGACCATCAAGAACAGGTATCCCTTACCACGTATTGATGATCTATTCGATCAATTGAGTGGTGCTAGGGTATTCTCGAAGATTGACCTTAGATCCGGCTACCATCAGATCAAAGTAAGGAAGGAGGACATACCGAAGACAGCTTTCAGGACCAAGTATGGACATTATGAGTTCTTGGTAATGTCGTTTGGTTTAACCAACGTGCCAGCAGTGTTTATGAGTTTAATGAACAGAGACTTTCATCAGTTCTTGGATAAATTTGTAGTGGTGTTCATTGATGACATCCTCATATATTCCAAGAACCACGAAGAGCACGAGGAGCATCTCAGAATCGTATTAGAGACCTTGAGACAGGAGAAGTTATATGCCAAACTCAGTAAGTGTGAGTTTTGTATAGACAAAGTGCCTTTCTTGGGACATATCATCTCAGGAGAATGACTTTCAGTTGATCCAGAGAAAGTTGCTGCAATAGAGACTTGGCCTACACCCACATCAGTTGCAGAGGTGAGAAGTTTTCTCGGACTTGCGGGATATTACCGAAGGTTTGTAAAAAAAATTTCAAGGATTGCAGAACCGATGACGAAGCTGACACGTAAAGACCAGGAGTTTATATGGACAGAAGACTGCCAGAAGGCCTTTGAAGAATTGAAGAGAAGATTAACAGCGACACCTGTCTTGACTCTTCCTTCAGGATCAGGAGGTTTTATTGTTTACAGTGATGCACAGGTAGTGGAATAGGATGTATTTTGATGCAACATGGCAAAGTCATTGCTTATGCGTCGAGACAGTTGAAGGTCCACGAGAAGAACTACCCAACACACGATCTGGAGTTAGCAGCAGTTATATTTGCATTAAAGATTTGGAGGCACTACCTTTATGGGGAGAAGGTAGACATCTTTACAGATCACAAGAGTCTGAAGTATATATATACTCAGAAGGAGCTTAACATGAGGCAGAGACGTTGGCTTGAATTGATGGTAGATTTTGACATAGATCTGCAGTATCATCCGGGAAAGGCGAATGTCGTAGCAGACGCACTTAGCAGGAAGCCTACGGCTTATTTCTTGACGATGCAGCCCGAGTTATTGAGAGATCTACAGGAGCTTCAGATAGAGGTTGTTTTATCAGGACAGAGTGGATTGCTGGCTAATCTCGAAGTTAAGTCGTCACTTGTGGAGAGGATTAAAGAGGCATTGCCCACCGATGCTAGATTTCGAAGACTGAAAGAGAGGACAGAAGCAGGCATGCAGACAGGACTTCGCATACACGAAAATGGGACATTGAGGTTTAGAAATCGCCTGTATGTTCCAAATGAAGAATTGAGATAGGAGTTAATGATTGAAGCACATAGCTCTATGTACTATGTTCACCCGGGAGGAACCAAGATATACCGAGACTTGAGACAGTATTATTGGTGGCATGGAATGAAAAGGGAGATTGCAAGATTTGTGGCCAAATGCTTAGTCTGCCAGCAAGTAAAGGCCGAGCATCAGAGGACTACAGGTATGTTACAGCCGCTTCCTATACCAGAATGGAAGTAGAAACATATTACGATAGATTTTGTCATAGGATTTCCAAGGAGCCCCAGTGGAAGAGATGCGGTATGGGTTATTGTGGATCGACTCAATAAATCGGCACACTTCTTACCATTTAGAGTTGGACAGTCCACAGAGGTACTAGCCGACATGTACATGCGACAAATCGTCAGATTATATGGAGTGCCGGTTAGTATTGTATCGGATCAAGATTCGAGATTTATATCTTATTTCTGGCGAAGCATGCAAGAGAGTCTTGGCACCAGACTCAAATTCAGCACCGCTTACCACCCACAGACAGATGGCCAATCAGAGCGCACCATTCAGATCTTGGAGGATATGTTGCGATCGTGTATGCTAGACTTTGGAGGATCTTGGGAAGATCATTTACACTTAGTGGAGTTCTCCTACAACAACAGTTATCAGGCCAGCATTCAGATGGCACCATTCAAGGCATTATACGGAAGGAAGTGCACATCGCCAGTATGTTGGAGTGACGTTGGTGAACGTCAAATACTAGGTCCAGAATTGGTAACGCAGACAATGGAAAAGGTGAAACAGATTCAGAATCATCTACGAGCAGCTCAGGACAGACAGAAGCATTGGACTGATACGCACAGACGTCCTCTAGAGTTCAAAGAAGGAGAGCACGTATTCTTGAGGATTTTACCCACTCGAGGTACTATTCGATTCGGGAGCATAGGCAAGTTAAGCCCAAGGTATATCGGCCCATTTGACATTCTAGAGCGCATTGGTGAGGTGGCTTATCATCTTGCATTACCACCATCCTTAGAGGGAGTGCATGACGTATTCCACGTCTCACAACTGAGAAGGTACGTGATCGACCCAAGTCACGTAGTCGACCATTCAGAGATCGCAGTGGGCCCAAGCTTGAGATATGAATAACAACAAGCTGGCATCCTCGACGTCAGTGAGAAGACATTGCAGGGACAGACAATCAGATTGGTTCGTGTAGCTTGGAAACATCATTCTCCTGACGAATCAACTTGGGAACGGGAGGATAGTATGCGCCAGCGTTATCCCCACTTATTCACGGATGCAGTTGTAAACTAAGCAATCTTGTAATCACCATAGTTCTTCCTTTAGTAGCTTATTCTTTGATTGCGAGGACGCAATCCTCTTAAGGGGGGTAGATTGTAAACACCCTGATTTTTTAGAATAATTTTAAAATGATTTTCCCCCAATTTTTCGGTATTTTCTGAATGAAGAACCAAGGTAATTATGAAGAAAGGATTTTTAAATGCAGTTTATTGATGTTAAAATATTATAAAAATAATATTTTATTGTGTAAAATAAAAAATCGGACTTGGGGTATTTTTTTGTGAATTTATTGGACACCGAAAACGCGTTTTAGGACCTATAAACTATTGGTTATATAAACCCAAACCCAAACCTGAACCAAACCGCACATTGGGTCGGGTCGGGTCGGATCCGAGCTAAACCCGACCCGGATTCGCAATCCAACTGAACCCTAACCCCCATGGATACTGTAGCGGATATAAAGCCTCGTGAAGCGTGCCCAGCCGCCGACCTCACCGCGCCGTCGCAGACCCCGACTTCTTCGCCGGAACCCTAGACGAGCCTCCGCCTCTCGACGACTCCGCCATCACCCTGTACTCCCCGCCCCTCAACTTTACCCTCCGCTCGACCGCCCCCACGGTCATCACCGCCTCCGCCCAGTTCCCCCTCGTCGACCCCTAACTCCCCAGGCCGCCGCACGCCCAGACCCCAGCGCCGCTGCGGCCAGGCCGTCGACAACCCCGAGTCGACCTAGCCCCGCTCCAGCTGAGTCGACCCAGCCGCTCGCCCGACGACGAGTCTTCGACTTGCGTGAACCGTTCCGACCGAATTTGCAGAGCCGCCGCCTAGCCGACCTCGCCGACCCCGAGACATCCTCCCTCCGACGAAGCCTCCGCCGTTGCCTCGATCGAAACCCTAGCCTGGACGCACAGGAGACAACAGACACGTCCAGGACACGAACTGTACCCTCGGACACGTGGAATTCAGATTCACGGGGCCCTATTCAGGTACCGTTTTCTTCCTCCTCGTATTTTCATTTTCGATTCTGTCAGTTACAAAACATAGACTGTATAACCCTCTCGGTGCCCGTGCAACCCGCTCGGTGCATCGCGTCTTGTGGTGATCGCAAACCGCGATCCAAAAACAGGAAAAACAACGCCCTATTTTACCCCGGAACTGAGTACGTCCCGCCAAACGGGACGACTTGGTCGCACGCAGTCTTTACCGAAACGTGCGCGACGTTGATACGGACGTGTAGGATTTCGCAGAATTCGATTCGGATGTGCGTGCACACCGGAATCAACGCGTATCCGCCGACACCGTCCTGTATCCGTCCATTCTGGAACACGCTGTAACTTTGTGTACGCATGTTAGATCGAGACAAAACTTGCACCATCGGACTCGTAGCAATACGCTGGTCCTGTGGCCCAAGTTTGGTCCGATTCTGAGAATGTTGACAAAATTGCGTATCGTGGGCCCCACAGGCTTCACTTGACGGACGATTTTGTGATCAGCTCATCGAAATCCAATTTTGGAAGTTTCGTTGGGTTCGTATCATCGTTCCTGACTTGTTGACACTGAGTTTGAGAAATTTGGAGACCTTTGACCCTGACACATTTTTCAGTACAGAGTGGCCTACATGTGGACCCCGCTTTGGCCAAAAAATGTTATTTTTGTTCCTGTATCCAAATTGGACTTAAGGACAGGCGTTTCTAGCTATTTGATATCTTCTTAGACTGTTGGTGATGTTTATTACAGCTTTTGGAGGAGTACCTACAGGATCCACTGATACAGGGACGATTGTTGGTATTCGGACACCAGGCAAGTGTACCTTGCCAAACTCTGCAGTATTGTTATATATTTTTTTTGCTTCATTATATTGCCATGCATGCTTAACCTAGGACCGTGTGACGTACTTAGCGTCCAATTATTAGTCGGGTGCCGACACCGTACGTGGTGTTGTGTATTGTCATCTAGAGATGGACATTCGTGACACTTTATATGCTCGTACTTGTCTTATCAAGTACCATATGACCCAGGATACTTGACACCATTCATGAGACAGGATCTTTCCAAGATATTCGTGGTGATTCTGTATAGGATACAGGACTTAACAGAGATACTATATGCATAGATACTTATGACTTGTTTCATTAGCTATGATCCCGCTGACATGGACATGAGACGTTATGGTCATGATATGAGTGGTTACATGGGGTGGGGAGAGACACACAGGCTATAGGCTATTTTCTATATATATCTACTACTATTGTGAGGCCATAGACTCTCGTAGCAGAGCTAGGCACATTACGTGTTATTACCGCTACCGGCTCCCCGACACAGAGCTTGTAGTGGCTCAGCCTGAGTACTCGTGCTGCTCTCATCTTGCATTTCACATAGATGGTTACTTACTTGCCCTATTTATTTCATTATGCTCTACACTGCTTATATTTTGGCTTGTATTATTATCTGTACCTTGCTATGTCCCCTGAGGACCTGGATCTGGATTATGTCCCCAGGATTTGAGGACGAGATCTATCCCGAGGTATACGGGACCGCAGCAGGAGCTGATCCAGGAGTTGTACCGCCATCCGAGGATGAGGTGTTAGCCGAAGACTTTTCTTGAGCATCTATGTTTCATGCTTAGTATTTATTATTTCAGTCATTTATATTCTGGTCTGTTGAACCATTGTATTAGATTTTATCGGGTTGTTCCCCGAAGCACTTTGTTGAGACTGGTTGATGATTTACATTCCTTATTTATTCTGTGGATTATATTTTATATCTTGTGTGGATGAGATTAGTTGTGCCATGTTGTCGTAGACTTGATTTTACAGCTTAAGTATGCCCTGATGGATCCATTAAATTGGGTTTGTCCATCGGTGCGTACTGCTGGCCATTGCCACGTGTCTAGTCCCTCGGTATTTTGGGACTGGGGTGTGACACCCTGGTCTCATTCATATACCCACATAAGCAACATTTATTATCCGGACAGTCCACACCAAACCTGCTTAGACAGTCTCTAGTGAGTAGTCGGTTACGAATCATCTTATATAGACATAGGGAGTTCTTAACCGCTCCTCCTTTAGTCCAAACCAGATCTGCCCAATCCACGTCCGGATTCTTGCTCCTGATTTTGGGTAAAGGCCTTCTGAAAGCAGAAAGTGTCTTTGTCCATTTTCTCCCACATCTAGTAATCCTCCGTGCCCAACCTGTCTATCTTCACCTCTCGAATATCAACCGCCTGAGAGCCCTCTATCAACCGACCTTGTAAGTTCCATGCTCCCTCCTGGATAAAACCATTAAACTGTTCAGTAGATCCTCTTATCTCATATACGAGCCATCCGGCTCTATCAATCAGGCTGGTATGGTTGATCCAAGGATCATGCCACAAACTAGTCTGATTTGCAGAGAAAATAACCCTAGTAATTCTAGGTTTAACCAAGCTCCTCAACCCTAAGAGAATTTTAACCGTCACCGAGAAGTTATTATTGATCTTGGCAGACGATAAATCTCCCTTAGGGAAGTATTTCCCCTGATCCAATCCGCCCAGATAGATTTGACAGAGAGGAATCTCCAGAACAGTTTGTAGGAGGCTATTTTCCTAAGCATAGTAAGCGACCTCAACCTTACACCCCCTCTTTCTTAGGTTGACACAATTTTTCCCAACTGATAGCATGAATTCCTCATTTCTAAAGAAAATTAGCACACATATATTCTATCTTGTGAATAGTAGCTAAAGAGATCACGATAGCTTGGAGCCAGTACAAAGTAATAGCCAAAATGACTGCCCTGATGAGTTCTATCCGGCCCCCAAACGACACGATCTGATCATGCCATCCTGCCAACCTAGTTTGAGTGTAGTTTAGGATGCCCTCACAATCTGCATAAGTTGCATGATTGATAGAAAGAGACAGCCATAAATATTTAACCGGAAGTACACCCTCAAAAATCTTTATCTTCCCCAACCAAGCCTTCTTACTCTACAAGTCCTGTTAAGGAACATCTGGCTCTTATTTTTGTTCAGCTATAAGCTAGACCACCTGTCTAGTTTGTCCAAAATCCTCCTAATAGCCTCAATTGACATATCGAAAGGCTCCATAAATATTAATAGATCAACCTCATAAATCAAATGAGAAACAACATGAATCATTTTCTTCAACAGCGTAGTCATATCTCCCTCTATGACCACCTCGTTTATCAAGCACGAGAGGAACTCCATCACAATACCAAAGAGGTAGGGTAAAAGAGGATCTCCTTGTCTAATACCCCTTGAACTCTTGAAGAAGCCTTTCGGTTGACCCTAAATCAGAATCGAGAAATAGGGGGTACAAACACATTTTCTCACCATATCCACCCACTAGGAGTCAAATCCCACACATAACAAAATATGGCATAGGAAGTCCCGGTTGACTAAGTCATAAGCCTTCCTAAGATCGAATTTTAGACAAGCTTTATTGTCACGCCCCAGTCCCAAAATTCGTAGGACTAGGAATACGTAACACGCCAGCCGTATGTATACGAACTCCAATATATGGAAACCATATACACACGTACGCTGTACATGAATATCCAATCCACAGTGGTAAATATATGTCACAACAAGTCACACGCAGTTCTATATCTCATCCACAACACAAATAATAGAATAATGGAAATCAATAACTGAATATCAAAGAAGTAGTCTCAAATAGTAATCTCAAAGTGTGATAGTCGGGTGGAAACAAATCCACTGCAATTCGACTATAATAAACTACTAAAGGGAGAAGAGAATAACTCTAATATAAGAATAAATGTCTAGGAAAAAATAGCAACTAGAATCTCTAAACAGCTGCAATGAATCACATATAATCAGAAGATAAGATCGTCTCAGACTGATAGGTAGCGTCAGGTCCAGGACCATACTCCTGCAGGAACTCCTGCTCATCTATATCTGGAAAATGGACCAGGTCCTCAGAGGGACGTAACAAGATACAAATGGTACATGCCAATAAAGTACTGAAAATAAACATCCATGGGGGTCGCCTAACCGTCTAAGTGAATGCAGTTAAGAACACCTTTCCCCACAAGTGAGCTATCTGGCTGAAAACCTGGGATTTGGCATGGTTCTCTATTGGAGATCCAGGGGCCTAAAAGGCACGTTGTCTTTTGAACGGCGGAGGCCCGCCTGATAATACATAATATATAGTGGTCATCACCATCCGTATCTCCAGCGGAGAATCCGGGCGCACAATAGATAAAAGTGCAAAGGAGCTCAAATGCGGTACTTGTAAACCCCCTCGATTTATTCTGTAGATAGTTAGAGTGGATCTGGAAAAATTTTGATAACAGATGTTGAGGTTTAGCTTAGATATGATTATCTGATATTTAAATCCCATTTATTAAAACCCTTGGCGCACCCTATCTTTGTCTAATTATTCGGAGCCCATTTTCAGCCCATAAATTCCGTACAAATATTGTACACTCGACTCAACTCGCCAAATTAGGCACTGGACTTTTCTGACTGTTAAAATCAACTTTCGTGTGCTCTAAATTAATTGCGCAATATTCCGAAAATCGTAACCCGTATTTTAATTCCGTGTCGGACACCTGTGTCGTTACCCTCGATTTTGGGGTACCAACTTAACCCGTTGAACCGGACCAACTAAAGGGTCCAAGACCAACTCTAAGCCCCCACCATTTTTGGCCTTTGCGCCGTTTCCAGATTTTGACCCCGCGGGCCCCAATTAAATTATATTCGCGGGACGCGTCATCGTTAATTAAATCGGGATTTACCAACTCTGTAAATTCTATTTTAATATTTAATTAACCCCAATGCCCTTCAAATTAGACCCGCGCCTAACGCGCAACACCCCCTCACCATGACAATTTTTAAATATATTTTTCTCCGCAAATTTTTGCGTCATTTCATGTGTCCATGCAAATTTCCGAATTTACGGGGGCTTATTTACAATTATTGAATTGTTGGCAACACCTCATTGGTCATGATTAATTGTAGGGTCCCAAAATGGGGTCCCAAACCCAATTCCCTCATTCCCTCATGAAGAAACCCTCCCCTCTTCATAATTAATCTCAACCCTTCAATATGAATGGGTTGATCCCAACCATCCATCTCCTTTCCCAATCCCCTATAAAACATCCCATCAACTCACCCTCACCCTCACAAACCCCTAGGCAGGCCCTAATTCCAATGCCTAGAGAAACCCCCTCTCTCTCCTCTCTTTTCCCTACACATCAGCCAATCCCCACCAACAAAAAAAAATTACATATTTCCTTCCTCTCCTCCTTCTTCATTTCTTCATCTTCTTCCTTTCTCCTTCCCGAAGATCATCCGGCCGGCCGACCATCTTGGTCCAGCCAGTGCACCCCCGACTCCGGCTTTGTGCAGTGTCCCCGTCCGGCGGCACTGACCTAGACTCCGCCACTTCATCGGTATAGCAGCCCCGCTCCGGTCGCTGTGCAGCCTTCACCCGGCTGACTCTTTTCGGCTACTGAACATCCGACGCCGACCGCCCTGCCATATACTTCTCCCCCGCAGCGGTCAGTACAGCCCCGTCCGGCCGACTGGAGGCTCCGAACTGCGCAGTCATTCCCACCCGCTCCGGCCAGACTCCGGCGGTGCACCCTGCGCAGCGCTGCTCGGCAGTGCAGCCTCTCCCGCCTACTGCTGTACACCCGACAGCAGTCTCCACTCGCTCGAGCCACGGCTCCGACGATCGACCGCTGTGTAAACCCTCACTCTACGACTCCGGTTCGAGCAGCCAGCAGCTCCGAGGAGTCGTGTCCCGGCATCGAGTTTTCCTCCGCTGTTCGACCACCATCGCCCCTCGTTCACCACCACCCCGCGGCCACCCTCCACCGGTCGTGCTCCGGCGTCATCGTCGAGGTCGACTTCCCCTTTCTCTCTTGTTTTAAATTCCAGCAGTATATTATCATTTTTAAATAGGGTTTAGTTATATATCAGGATGTGTATATTGCTAACTAGGGTGGTGTTTCATAATGTTGGATATATGAGGACTTGGTTATTAGTTAGGGCTTAAGTGTAGTGAGGTGTAATGAGCATGAGTTAATGATAAATTTTAGGATTTCTTTTTTTACCATGGAAATGGAAGTAAATACTTTTAAATTTAGTTTAGGAACTAAAATATGCTTTATTGAGTTAGAGGTTTGGATGCCTCATGAAATTAGGGATATACACTAAGTACAGATGCTAGGGTGTGATGTTGGGATTATGAATTAATACATACACTTTTGACTATGGTTGTTGTGCTTGCATTTAAACACTGAGGAGAAACGATGAATATTAATTCTTGCATGAGTTTGTGACGTCAACGCACATGTGAACACCTGTGGAAATTGAGGATAGGATAAGGTTGTGATTAGCCAAATATCATAATTGAGGATTGGGCCGGATGATATTAAGCAGGTGATTTATTTTGAAACAGGTATTATATCGGATCATGAGTCAAAGATTGAGGACGGTAAAATATTAGTTAATTATTGAGACCGAGTTTAGTTGTTGATGTATGTAGCATCCCTGTCTGTCGTAGAATAGAGTATTGATTATGGTTTGTATCTCTTCACTAGGTACTGCGGGACCTGAGGGCTTGGACGCGGTACCGGGACCCCGTCATCAGCAGCCGCACGCAGGCAAGTGTACCTTGCCACCCTGTATTTCAGTTTACAGATATTTATTGTTTCGTTATGTACATTGTGCACGTAGTTATGTTGACGTTCGATATTTCACGTCCGGATCGCAACCGGGTGTTGACATTCGACTTAACGTCTTAGAATAAATACTAGATGCTTCATAGAATATCGATGCACGTACCAGAGTACATCGATACCCCAGGACACACTCATACACTGTGATCGTGCCAGATTCCTGTATCCTGATACTGACATCATGACCAGAGACTGGGATGACCTTAGGGTCACTGTGATCATGCCAGATTCCTGTATCCTGATACTGACATCATGACCAGAGACTGGGACGACTTTAGGGTCGCGTCTGTTGAGTTATTCCTTGTGTCGAGACTGTAGTTAGAGGTTCAGGTTCAACGCACAATCGTTGACCGCTTGGGAAGGGGAAGACAGTTACTAGACGTTTGGGCTACTCTGCACGCGCTTATATATATGTAGTATTTTCTAGTGATACCTGTTTCTAGTGATACCTGTTTCTAGTGTAGCTGTTTCACCCGTGTGACTCTTTGCCCGGAGCTGCGGTACGTGCCGTGTGTTTCCGTGTCCGGAGCTACGGTTTTACTTTGGACGGCCCACGCGTCGAACGTTATCTTTAAACTGTGTCACACTTGTTTGGTTTTGATAGAGTACCCTGTCGTGCACTTGTACTTTCTGTTTACTTGGCATGTCATATTTCTGTACCTTGTTACGTCCCTCTAAGGACCTGGTTCCCTGCCAGTTTTGCAGCATAGATGATTACGGAGCACATGGAGATACTGATGGAGTGGCATATCTTGCGAGCATGGTACCAGGTACTCACATTATATCTATCGGCATTATGGTTATTGTACATTGATTATTCATCTGCTGTTGTAGCCTAGTTTTATAGACTCATACTTCTTCTCGAGTCTATTCGAGTTAATGTGTTATGGGGCGGCCGACTCTAGCACATATAGCTCTTTCTTGTATACTGTTGTACATTGTGGATTGAGACATAGAGGTTTACATTTATGGAAAGTTCTAGATAGTGCCCTTTATATTACAGCTTATACGTATTCGAGTCAGACCAGAGTCTGGTCGAATGCGTAGCTGGCGTGTCACGTATTCCTGGTCCTACGTATTTTGGGACTGGGGCGTGACATGTTTTTGTGGTAGCCCATGCAGGTCCGATTTAAATCGTCTTGGTCACCTGACTGTGCCAAGCGAGCCTGCAAATTAGGAATAGATGTTATGATTGTTGTGTAGGATCTCAATCCATAATCGATTTTAAAACTCTTTGTATGTGATTATCGCCCTTGGACTTCCACTTTGCATTCGTTCAATCTTCGTCAATGTCGCTATCCTTGTTTCTCGTCCCCTATTGTTCGGGGAGACGAATGTTTGTGACTGATGATTACCCTCCAGAAGAAGATCGAAGACCCGACGACAGAAGACAGAATTCGTATACCTTTCTCTGAGAAGATTGTTACCTTATCAGGATAGATTGATGGGTTCTTTGGATTCTAGAACTAGTGTGGAAGGTTGGCAAGAGAGTTGGACCCAGTAGTACCCTATCCATGCTTGAGGTAACAGTGATCTTAGGAGTACTGAGAGCTAGAAGGATTGTTGATCATGACCTAGAATAATTTATGGGAATGCATAGCCTGATGATGGAAACTAGTGGTTGTACATAAAAGTAATACCAGGAATGATATTATGGACTAGAGAAGATGAAATTTTAGGCTCTCACTTGGAAGATAATGATCTGATTCCAGGAATTTTAGTATGTGTTTGAGTGATACCATTATTGTACTATGTGATTTGGAGAGATAACTAACTAAAAAAAAGAATTTCGAGGAATAAAATTTTAGAGAAGACCTTGAGGAGAAGAGAAATTATACATTAGGCAAGAAGGAAAATTTTCTTTTAAAAGGATTAGTGTGGTAAACAGAACATGAGGATTTATTTTGAGGTTAAGTCTAGAAGATGACACCGTCCTAGCATGAGTAGATTGAGCCAATACTACGCGGCACTAGATTGTCGACGTGGTTGTATTTATATTTTAGGCCACCAGGTTACCCTGAGTTGAGTTCAGAAAGCCCCGGAGTATGGTGCCCATCTACCTTAGGGGTATACATTGCAGAGGTGAACCAGTGTACCACCATGTTATATCAGGATTTGAGGATGTATTTCTAGAGGATCTTCTAGGCCTGCCACCTGACAGAGAGATGGAGTTGGTTAAAGAGTGGATTTTCAGAGCCGAGCCAGTTATTCTCTCGTCTTCAGACTAGCACCGATATGGTTGGATGAGTTGAAGATCTATAGTAGAGGATCACTTGGACAAGAGTTTTAGTCGGGCTAGTGTATCTCCATGGGGGGAAAACCCATCTTAATTGTGCCGAAGAAAGATGGGACAATACAGTTGAATCAGCTAAGTGGGCATATGTATTCTCGAAGATCGATCTCAGATCAGGCCATCATCAGATCAAGGTACGGAGAGGTGATATTCCGAAAGCGGCCTTTCGGACGAAGTATGGCCACTATGAGTTTTTAGTCATGCCGTTTGGTTTAACCAACGCGCCAGCAGTATTCATGTGTTTGATGAACAGTATTTTCCACCAGTACTTAGATAAGTTCGTGGTGGTATTTATAGACGATATCCTGATATATTCCAAGAGCCAGGAGGAGCATGAGAGACATCTCAGGATTGTGTTGGAGACGCTGAGACAGGAGAGGCTGTACGCCAAACTCAGCAAATATGAGTTTTGCTTGGATAGAGTACCATTTCTGGGACACATAATCACCGGAGATGGACTATCAGTTGATCCGGGGAAGATAGCTGCAGTAGAGATCTGGCCTACCCCTACATCAGTTACAGAGGTTAGGAGTTTCCTCGGACTTGTCGGATATTACCGGAGGTTCGTGGAAAACTTTTCGAGGATAGCTGCACCTATGACGCGACTGACGCGTAAAGGCGAAGAGTTTATCTGGACCGACGAGTGTCAGGCGGCTTTCGATGAGCTGAAGAAGCGTTTGACATCAGCACCGATTTTGACACTACCCTCAGGATCTGGAGGATTTGTAGTGTACAGTGATGCGTCAGGGAGCGGATTGGGAGGTGTACTGATGCAACACGGCAAGGTGATAGCCTACGCATCGAGACAGCTGAGAGTTCATGAGAAGAACTAATCGACGCATGACTTGGGGCTAGCTGCGGTGATATTTGCACTAAAGCTATGGAGACATTACCTTTAAGGTGAGCGTGTTGAGATTTATACAGATCATAAAAGCCAGAAGTACGTCTACACGCAGAAGGAGCTCTATATGAGGCAGAGACGTTGGCTAGAGCTGATGACAGATTATGACATTGAGCTACAGTACCACCCTGGCAAGACGAATGTCGTAGCAGATGCCTTAAGCAGGAAGCCCATGGCATACTTTTTGACGACGCAGCGACGGTTGCTAGAGGATCTCCAGGAGCTTGGGATAGAGATCGTATTGCCAGGCATGGATGGACAGATGGCCAGCCTTGAGGTTCAGTCTACTTTGATCGAGAGGATCAAGGCAGCATTGCCTACAGATGCGAGATTCCGACGTCTGCGAGAGAGAACAGAAGCCGGCCTGCAGACGGGACTCAGGATTCATGAAGACGGAACGTTGAGGTACGGAGATCGCCTATATGTTCTGAGTGGCGAGCTACGCCAAGAGTTGATGACCGAGGCTCATAGCTCGATTTATTCCATTCATCCAGGGGGTACGAAGATGTACCGAGACTTGAGACAACATTTTTTGTGGCATGGGATGAAGAGGGAAATTGTAAGATTTGTGGCGAAGTATTTAGTTTGTCAGCAAGTCAAGGCTGAACATCAGAGGACTGCAGGATTATTGCAGCCACTCCCCATTCCCGAGTGGAAGTGGAAACACATTACCATGGACTTCGTCACAGGATTTTCGCGAAGCCCTAGCGGGAAGGATGCAGTTTGGGTTGTCGTAGACAGACTCACCAAGTCTGCACATTTCTTGCCCTTCAGAGTTGGGCAATCCATAGAGATACTAGCTGACATGTATATGAGGCAGATAGTACGATTACATGGAGTGCCTGTCAGCATCGTATCGGATCGTGATTCCAGATTCACGTCACATTTTTGGCAGAGTATGCAGGAGAGCTTAGGAACTCGCCTCAAGTTCAGCACTGCGTATCATCCACAGACTGATGGACAGTCAGAGCGCACGATACAAATATTAGAGGATATGTTGTGAGCGCGCATGATTGATTTTGGAGGATCTTGGGAGGACCATCTACACTTGGTAGAATTCTCCTACAATAACAGTTACCAGGCCAGCATACAGATGGCACCTTATGAGGCACTGTACGGCAGGAAATGTAGGTCGCCAGTTTGTTGGAGTGACGTGGGAGAGCGTCAGATACTTAGTCCAGAATTGGTGACACAGACAGTAGATAAGGTCAAGCAGATTCAGAGCCACCTGCGCGCAGCACAGGACAAAAAGAAACACTGGACAGATGTGCACCGCAGACCATTGGAGTTCAAGGAGGGTGACCACGTATTTTTGAGGATATCGCCCACTCATGGTACCATCAGATTCAGAGGCAGAGGCAAGTTGAGTCCGAGGTATATCGGACCTTTTGACATTTTGGAACGAGTTGGCGAAGTGGCTTACCGTCTTGCATTACCTCCATCATTAGAGGGAGTACATGACGTATTTCACGTATCGCAGCTGAGGAGATATGTCGCAGACCCTAGCCACGTGCTTGATTATTCGAAGATTACAGTCGGGCCCAGCCTGTCTTACGTAGAGCAGCCAGTTGAGATCCTCGATCGCAGCGAGAAGACTTTGAGAGGGCAGACGATTCGACTGGTCAGAGTGGCATGGAAGCACCATTCACCAGGCGAGTCTACTTGGGAGTGCGAGGATTTTATTCGACAGCGATTCCCGTACTTATTTGAGGAGCAAGGTATGAATTTACGTACGGCATTTAATTACTAGACTATTTTAGAATTCTGCTAGATATTATCGTGCTTTACTTTTAATTTCGGGGACAAAATTTTTCTAAGTTGGGAAGAATGTAAACCCCCTCGATTTATTCTGTAGATAGTTAGAGTGGATCTGGAAAATTTTTGATAACAGATGTTGAGGTTTAGCTTAGATATGATTATCTGATATTTAAATCCCATTTATTAAAACCCTTGGCGCACCCTATCTTTGTCTAATTATTCGGAGCCCATTTTCAGCCCATAAATTTCGTACAAATATTGTACACTCGACTTAACTCGCCAAATTAGGCACTGGACTTTTCTGACTGTTAAAATCAACTTTCGTGTGCTCTAAATTAATTGCGCAACATTCCGAAAATCGTAACCCGTATTTTAATTCCGTGTCGGGCACCTGTGTCGTTACCCTCAATTTTGGGGTACCAACTTAACCCGTTGAACCGGACCAACTAAAGGGTCCAAGACCAACTCTAAGCCCCTACCATTTTTGGCCTTTGCGCCGTTTCCAGATTTTGACCCCGCGGGCCCCAATTAAATTAAATTCGCGGGACGCGTCATCGTTAATTAAATCGGGATTTACCAACTCTGTAAATTCTATTTTAATATTTAATTAACCCCAATGCCCTTCAAATTAGACCCGCGCCTAACGCGCAACACCCCCTCACCATGACAATTTTTAAATATATTTTTCTCCGCAAATTTTTGCGTCATTTCATGTGTCCATGCAAATTTCCGAATTTACGGGGGCTTATTTGCAATTATTGAATTGTTGGCAACACCTCATTGGTCATGATTAATTGTAGGGTCCCAAAATGGGGTTCCAAACCCAATTCCCTCATTCCCTCATGAAGAAACCCTCCCCTCTTCATAATTAATCTCAACCCTTCAATATGAATGGGTTGATCCCAACCATCCATCTCCTTTCCCAATCCCCTATAAAACATCCCATCAACTCACCCTCACCCTCACAAACCCCTAGGCAGGCCCTAATTCCAATGCCTAGAGAAACCCCCTCTCTTTCCTCTCTTTTCCCTACACATCAGCCAATCCCCACCAACAAAAAAAAATTACATATTTCCTTCCTCTCCTCCTTCTTCATTTCTTCATCTTCTTCCTTTCTCCTTCCCGAAGATCATCCGGCCGGCCGACCATCTTGGTCCAGCCAGTGCACCCCCGACTCCAGCTTTGTGCAGTGTCCCCGTCCGGCGGCACTGACCTAGACTCCGCCACTTCATCGGTACAGCAGCCCCGCTCCGGTCGCTGTGCAGCCTTCACCCGGCTGACTCTTTTCGGCTACTGAACATCCGACGCCGACCGCCCTGCCATATACTTCTCCCCCGCAGCGGTCAGTACAGCCCCGTCCGGCCGACTGGAGGCTCCGAACTGCGCAGTCATTCCCACCCGCTCCGGCCAGACTCCGGCGGTGCACCCTGCGCAGCGCTGCTCGGCAGTGCAGCCTCCCCCGCCTACTGCTGTACACCCGACAGCAGTCTCCACTCGCTCGAGCCACGGCTCCGGCGATCGACCGCTGTGCAACCCCTCACTCTACGACTCCGGTTCGAGCAGCCAGCAGCTCCGAGGAGTCGTGTCCCGGCATCGAGTTTTCCTCCGCTGTTCGACCACCATCGCCCCTCGTTCACCACCACCCCGCGGCCACCCTCCACCGGTCGTGCTCCGGCGTCATCGTCGAGGTCGACTTCCCCTTTCTCTCTTGTTTTAAATTCCAGCAGTATATTATCATTTTTAAATAGGGTTTAGTTATATATCAGGATGTGTATATT
Organism: Iris macrosiphon; assembly: GCA_036927795.1. Classification (NCBI taxonomy): domain Eukaryota; kingdom Viridiplantae; phylum Streptophyta; class Magnoliopsida; order Asparagales; family Iridaceae; genus Iris; species Iris macrosiphon. The sequence goes on from JAYESA010000011.1 coordinate 8,588,671, forward strand.
GCTAACTAGGGTGGTGTTTCATAATGTTGGATATATGAGGACTTGGTTATTAGTTAGGGCTTAAGTGTAGTGAGGTGTAATGAGCATGAGTTAATGATAAATTTTAGGATTTCTTTTTTTACCATGGAAATGGAAGTAAATACTTTTAAATTTAGTTTAGGAACTAAAATATGCTTTATTGAGTTAGAGGTTTGGATGCCTCATGAAATTAGGGATATACACTAAGTACAGATGCTAGGGTGTGATGTTGGGATTATGAATTAATACATACACTTTTGACTATGGTTGTTGTGCTTGCATTTAAACACTGAGGAGAAACGATGAATATTAATTCTTGCATGAGTTTGTGACGTCAACGCACATGTGAACACCTGTGGAAATTGAGGATAGGATAAGGTTGTGATTAGCCAAATATCATAATTGAGGATTGGGCCGGATGATATTAAGCAGGTGATTTATTTTGAAACAGGTATTATATCGGATCATGAGTCAAAGATTGAGGACGGTAAAATATTAGTTAATTATTGAGACCGAGTTTAGTTGTTGATGTATGTAGCATCCCTGTCTGTCGTAGAATAGAGTATTGATTATGGTTTGTATCTCTTCACTAGGTACTGCGGGACCTGAGGGCTTGGACGCGGTACCGGGACCCCGTCATCAGCAGCCGCACGCAGGCAAGTGTACCTTGCCACCCTGTATTTCAGTTTACAGATATTTATTGTTTCGTTATGTACATTGTGCACGTAGTTATGTTGACGTTCGATATTTCACGTCCGGATCGCAACCGGGTGTTGACATTCGACTTAACGTCTTAGAATAAATACTAGATGCTTCATAGAATATCGATGCACGTACCAGAGTACATCGATACCCCAGGACACACTCATACACTGTGATCGTGCCAGATTCCTGTATCCTGATACTGACATCATGACCAGAGACTGGGACGACCTTAGGGTCACTGTGATCGTGCCAGATTCCTGTATCCTGATACTGACATCATGACCAGAGACTGGGACGACTTTAGGGTCGCGTCTGTTGAGTTATTCCTTGTGTCGAGACTGTAGTTAGAGGTTCAGGTTCAACGCACAATCGTTGACCGCTTGGGAAGGGAAAGACAGTTACTAGACGTTTGGGCTACTCTGCACGCGCTTATATATATGTAGTATTTTCTAGTGATACCTGTTTCTAGTGATACATGTTTCTAGTGTAGCTGTTTCACCCGTGTGACTCTTTGCCCGGAGCTGCGGTACGTGCCGTGTGTTTCCGTGTCCGGAGCTACGGTTTTACTTTGGACGGCCCACGCGTCGAACGTTGTCTTTAAACTGTGTCACACTTGTTTGGTTTTGATAGAGTACCCTGTCGTGCACTTGTACTTTCTGTTTACTTGGCATGTCATATTTCTGTACCTTGTTACGTCCCTCTGAGGACCTGGTTCCCTGCCAGTTTTGCAGCATAGATGATTACGGAGCACATGGAGATACTGATGGAGTGGCATATCTTGCGAGCATGGTACCAGGTACTCACATTATATCTATCGGCATTATGGTTATTGTACATTGATTATTCATCTGCTGTTGTAGCCTAGTTTTATAGACTCATACTTCTTCTCGAGTCTATTCGAGTTAATGTGTTATGGGGCGGCCGACTCTAGCACATATAGCTCTTTCTTGTATACTGTTGTACATTGTGGATTGAGACATAGAGGTTTACATTTATGGAAAGTTCTAGATAGTGCCCTTTATATTACAGCTTATACGTATTCGAGTCAGACCAGAGTCTGGTCGAATGCGTAGCTGGCGTGTCACGTATTCCTGGTCCTACGTATTTTGGGACTGGGGTGTGACAATACTTGTTGTTCTTCCCCACCCAATGCTCTAGGCATGTCATGTCCATGACACGATAAACCTCTAATAACCGCCAGGTCTACTAGCATGCAAAGTTTCTATTGGCAGTTATCCCTATCCGTCGCACGACCTATACGTACCAGTGGCCAGCCGAGTACGCAAGTCCGTGTCCTACATGTGACTCACACTCGTGTAAGAATAGTGTCATGGCCAATGAAACATAAATACCTCATGAAGATGGGGTAGTCTCATAAAGTAGGTCCAATGCATATACATAAATAAAAATATAGTACGACGACACCGTCGTTGCACCCAAGTTTCCTTGGACGCGCAGTTTATATAGCAGTTTAAAATAAATGAACTAAATAAACAGGAAATAAACATGCATGCCTCATATGGAATGTAAATACAGTACAATGGCAAGGTATACTTGCCTGGCAAGAAATCTGTAAAGTGTACGCGCCCAAATATCAAGGACACAGAACCTGGAACTAAGGACTCCGAACAAACGTCTCCGGATGCTGAAATAAACATTATCAACGTTTTTGGAATGAGCAAAATAGCTAAAAAGCACATCCCTTTCGTCCAATTTGGATACAGGGGCAAAACGGTAATTTCGGACAAAAGTAGGGTCCACGTGTGGCCCACTTTGCACCGAAAAACGTGCCGAGGGTAACAGTCTCTAAATGGGACAAACTATGGGTCAAACAATTCTAAATATCAATACGAACCCAACGGTATGTCCAAATATGGATTTCGATGAGCCGAACACTATTTTGTCCAAAAAGTCAACTGTAGGGCCCGCCAATTGGCGATCTGGTCAACCGTCTCAGAAATACGTGAAAATTGGGTCACAGGACCAGCGCGTTACCACGAGTCCAGTGGCGCAAGTTTCGTCGTAATCTGACAAGCGTGCACAAAATACGCGCGAGTTCCACAAAAGTGGCGACACGAAATGTGTCCGCGGATACGGTCTGATTCCGGTGCGCACACGCGTCCGAATCAGTCTCCACGAATTTTCACGTGTCCTGTTATGCTGCGTGCACCATTCGGTACACTTGGCACACGGCGGGAAGGGGTCCCGTTTGGCGGGACGCGCTCCGATCTCCAACTTTTGGAAATCTGGAAAAAGTGGGTGCTCACAGTTTTGTGACGAATATAATTATGTCCACAGCAACTAATAGCACAGGGTTATTAAACAAAAAATAAACTAGGTTAAGTAATCTACAGGTATCAAAAAGAATCATTGAATTCGGATCTCTGTGGTGGGAGATACGAACTCGACAATATGGGTGGTCATCGCAAGTTTCTGCGATTTCAGAATTGGGTAAGTCCGGGCCAACTTGGGCGCTATTTTGCACCTAGGGGCACACATTTTCCGAGGTTGGCTATAAAATAGATATTGGAGAGGGTTAAGGGATGATCATACCTATGAAAACGGAACAGCGTTTGGTCGAGCGAGTCGACGGAAAATCACGCCGGAGCAAAGGTGCCTCGAGTGGGAAACTGCAGTTCGCGAGGTCGGCGTCGACGGGATGGTTGGATGGCTTGGCGGGGCTTCTCTGGCTGCGGTGACGGCTCTAGATGGGAAGAGGAAGTCTGGAGTTTCTAGGTTAGGGTTTTAGAGCTATTATATATATATATATTATATATGAAGAGAGAGAGGGATGGACGGGTCCCGTTTGGCAAAAAGGGTCGGGCTTCACAATCCGCTGAAGCAAAAGAAGGTGGCGGGTTCCTTAGCAAATGTTGCTAAAGGCTAAAGGCTACAGGTGTTGACAGCAAGGGAAAAGCAAATTGGCTGAAGAGTGGTGCAAAGTATGTTATTATTATTACTATATTATTATTATTATTATTGGTTAATATTAAATTCTTATTTTTTTTTCTTTTTTTTTCCTTTCTGTCTTTATATATATATATATATATATATATATATATATATATATATATATATATATTCACACATAAGAAAATTTATATATTAGGGTATTGCACATCATTAGGCTAGCAACTGCTCAAGGGGTCTCCTACTGAAAATAAATTCCTAAAAATTCCTGATGGTCCCATAAGTCCTCTAAGTGCCCGAACACCTAACATAAAAATTATTAAAAATCTATTTCACCTATTTAGACCTAATTACTATAATTTAATTAATAATTAATAAATAAATGGGTATATAGAATTTTCTAGGAAGGGGGTTTTACATTCTACCCAACTTGTAAAAATTTCGTCCTCGAAATTAAAATTAAGCCACGATAGAATGCAAGGATGGGATAAGATATAAATTAACAATGTAAATTCATACCTTGGTCTGTGAATAGGTTCGGAAAACGATTGCGCATGTCGTCCTCGCGCTCCCAAGTTGATTCTCCTGGCGCACCATGCCTCCATGCTACGCGAACCAAGGGAATAGACTGGTTCCTCAACACTTTCTCTCGACGATCAAGGATTCCCACGGGTTGCTCTTGGTATGACAAGCTCGGCCCAATGGTTATCTCTGAATGGTCGAGAACATGACTGCTGTTTGTCACATATCGCCTGAGCTGCGACACATGGAATACGTCATGTACTCCCTCCAGTGAAGGTGGTAGCGCAAGTCGATATGCCACCTCTCCAATTCTCTCGAGCACGTCAAATGGTCCAATATATCTTGGACTCAACTTGCCGCGCCCTCCGAATCGGATGGTGCCTCTGGTCGGTGATATCCTCAAGAAGACGTGATCGCCCTCTTTGAACTCCAAGGGACGACGATGAAGGTCTGCCCACTGCTTCTGCCTGTCTTGCGCTGCTCGCAAGTGTCCCTGAATCTTCTTGACTGTCTCTACGGTGTTGACCACCAACTCGGGTCCCAGAATCTGACGTTCTCCCACGTCACTCCAACACACAGGAGACCTACATTTTCTCCCATACAACGCTTCAAACGGAGCCATCTGAATACTCGCTTGATAGCTATTATTGTAAGAAAACTCTACAAGATGTAGGTGGCCTCCCATGATCCTCCAAAGTCTAACATGCAAGCCCTCAACATGTCCTCCAAGGTCTGAATAGTACGCTCTGACTGCCTATCTGTCTGCGGGTGGTAAGATGTACTGAACTTCAGACGAGTACCAAGACTCTCTTGCATGCTCCTCCAAAAGTGCGATGTGAAGCGCGAATCTCTGTCCGATACAATGCTGACTGGTATGCCGTACAATCTCACGATCTGCGTCATATATAAATCAGCTAAAGCTTCTGTAGACTGACCCACTCTAAAAGGTATAAAATGGGCTGACTTGGTGAGTCGGTCCACTATTACCCACAGTGCATCTCTCCCACTTGGACTCTTGGGAAAATCCGTGACGAAGTCCATAGTGATGTGCTCCCACTTCCACTCTGGAATCGGAAGTGGTTGCAATAATCCTGCTGTCCTCTGGTGCTCCGCCTTCACTTGTTGACATACCAGACATTTAGCTACAAAGCGAGCTATCTCTCTCTTCATCCCATGCCACCAAAAATGCTGTCGTAAGTCACGATACATCTTGGTGCCTCCAGGATGAATAGAATAGATCGAACTATGAGCCTCTGTCATCAGCTTCTGTCGAATCTCTCCATTTGGAACATAAAGACGATCACCACATCGTAATATCCCATCCTCATGAATGAGCAATCCGGTCTGCTCTCCGACCTCTGTCCTTTCCTTTAGTCTTCTGAATCTGGCATCTGTAGGCAAAGATGCCTTAATCCTCTCTACCAATGATGATTGTACTTGCAAGTTGGCTAGTGTCCCATCTGCTCTGGGTAGTATCACTTCAATGCCAAGCTCTTGCAAGTCCTCTAATAGTTCCCTCTGTGCTGTCAAGAAGTAAGCTGCTGGCTTCCGGCTTAACCCGTCTGCTACCACGTTAGCCTTGCCTGGATGATAATGTAGCTCTATATCGAAATCTTTCATCAACTCGAGCCATCGACGTTGCCTCATATTTAACTCCTTCTGCGTGAAGACGTACTTGAGGCTTTTGTGGTCTGTATAGATTTCCACTCGTTCCCCATATAAGTAATATCTCCATAGCTTCAGAGCAAATACAACGGCTGCAAGTTCCAAGTCATGAGTCAGATAATTCTTCTTATGTACTCGTAACTGCCTAGATGCATATGCAATCACCTTGCCATGCTGCATCAATACACATCCTAAGCCTTTCCCTGATGCGTCACTGTAGATCACATATCCTCCTGAGCCTGATGGAATCGTCAATACTGGTGCTGTAGTCAGTCGCTTCTTCAACTCTTCAAAGGCTGCTTGACACTCGTCATTCCATATAAATTCTTGATCCTTACAAGTCAGACGAGTCATAGGTGCCGCTATCCTTGAGAAGTTTTCCACGAACCGTCGGTAATATCCCGCAAGTCCAAGGAAACTCCTCACCTCTGCTGCTGATTTAGGAACGGGCCATGTCTCAACTGCTGAAATCTTCTCTGGATCAACAGAAATACCATCTCCTGTGACAACATGTCCAAAAAATGAAACTCTGTCCAAGAAGAACTCACATTTGCTGAGTTTAGCATATAACTGCTCTCTCCTCAAAGTCTCTAGAATAATCCGCAGGTGCTCCTCATGCTCCTCGTGGCTCTTTGAATAGACAAGTATATCATCTATGAAGACGACCACGAACTGGTCCAAGTACTGGTGGAAAACTCGATTCATCAAGTCCATGAAGATCGCTGGAGCATTGGTCAATCCAAATGGCATGATCAAAAACTCGTAGTGCCCATATCTTGTTCTGAATGCGGTCTTCGGAATGTCCTGCTTCCGTACCTTCACTTGGTGATATCCCAATCTCAGATCTATCTTCGAGAATACCTTAGCTCCACTGAGTTGATCAAACAGGTCATCAATGCGTGGCAATGGATATTTGTTCTTCACTGTCACTGCATTCAAGGCTCTGTAGTCAATGCACATACGCACTGACCCATCCTTCTTGGGTACAAACAACACTGGTGCTCCCCAGGGTGATGCACTCGGTCGGATGAAACCTTTCTCCTCTAGCTCTTTTAACTGTGCCTTCAGCTCGTCCATCTCCTTCTTCGCCAGTCTGTAAATATGTGATGCTATAGGTGCTGCTCCGGGTGCTAGTTCAATTGAAAACTCTACGTCTCGATCTGGGGGTAGTCCTGGCAAATCCTCTGGAAAGACGTCTAGAAATTCTGAAATAATAGGGTGATAGACAATATCGTCCATTGCGAGCTGCATACCATCAAGGATTTTTGTGGATCCTCGGGCAAACTCAAGTTCAGGCTGGCCTGGTACCTTTAAAAGAATGCTTCCTCCAAAGCAATCGAAGAAAGCATGGTACTTGCTTAGCCAGTCCATTCCAAGCACAATATCAAAAGATGGCATAGGAAGGACTAAGAGTTGGGCATTCATCTCTCTGCCACGTATCACTATAGGGCCCGATCTACAAACTCGAGTAACTGGTACAACTCCTCCTCCGATAAGAATTCTAACACAGCTAGATAATGGTGTGGAAGCAATGTTGTTTTTGGCAATAAAACTAGATGATATGAATGAGTGGGTGGCTCCCGTATCAAATAATGTTACCGCAGGAAAAGTAAAAGCAAGGGTAATACCTGCTATGACATCCACCTCATGATCCATGTCATCTACCTCCAATGCAAAAGCTCGCCCGTTCCTCTGCGGCTGTCCATGTCCGGCCCTCATATACTGCTCCTCCTGGGTGGGTAGCGGTGGTCCTCTCTGAAATCCTCCTGCTGCTGGGGGTCGAGTTGCTCCCGGTCCAGTCATCTGCTGTGCTGTCTTCGGTGCTGGAAGCGCTAGTCTCTGAACTGGCGGTGGAAGTGTCTGCTGCACTTGGCAGTCCCTCGCCAGGTGCTGTCCAGAGCCACATCTCATACACTGACCCAAGCGAGTCCGACAATCTCTCGAAATATGTCCGATCTTCCCACAATAATTACATTGGGGTTTTTCCGAAATCTGGTACGGTCCGGCTCTGTGTTGCTGATGCTGTTGTGCCAAGGGACGTCTGATAGGTCCTCCCTGTTGTGTCCTGGCTGGTCCCTGCTGTATCCTTGCTGGTCCTTGTTGTGTCCTCAGCTGACCTCCCTTTCCTCTGCTAATGGTTTCCTGAAATCTGGCCTCTGTCAGTAGCTCAGCGTAAGAGACTCGGGACTGCGAGCTTGTATAATATTGTAGCTCCTGGGTCAGTCCTCGATGAAACCTCTTAGCCTTAGCCAAGTCATTTGGTATCAAAGCAGCGCCATATTTGCTGAGTCGACTAAACTCGGCATCATACTCGTCCACGGTTCGGTTCCCTTGCTCCAAGTGAAGAAACTGATCATACAAGGTATCCCTGACAGTGTCCGGAAAGTACTTTCCCTCAAAGCACTCCAAGAATTGCTCCCAAGTCTGGTAAGTACCCAACTGGCGCTCCATGGATTCCCACCAGTGATGAGCATTACCATCTAGAAGCGTCCGTACACCCGTCATCCATAGGTCCGTCGGTAACTGCGATGCCTCCAGTAGCTTCTGCATGTGAGTGGTCCAGTTGGTAGTCTCCTCCGGGCTCTCAGTGCCCTTGTACTGCCTTGCACCCATCTGAACAAAATCCTTTACTGATCCAACCCTAGCTCGAGGTACTGGAGCTAGTGCTTGGGCTGGTACAGTAGCATGTGCAGCCATCCTCTCCAGTGCTGCCAAAAATTCTTGCCTCTGCTCGACTGCCTGCTACCTCTGCTCGGCTGCCTGCTGCCTCTATTCCTGTATCATCATCTGAAAGAATTGGAACATCTGCGCTTGGCCATCTTGCGGTACTGGGGCAGGTGGAGGGTTCCCAATAGGTGAAGCGGGAAGATCAGATGGAACTGGGGTGTGAGTCTATCCATCTGGCCCCAGAAGCCTAGGAATCGTTGGGGTCCCTCCTTGAGTCTGACCATTGACTCCAGAAGTTGCGTCTCCATCGGCGGCAGTACATCCATTCTGCATATCCATCTCTCTGCAGTTGATGTACGAAACGATTAAAAAAAGTACAGGAATCAAACAGGATGAAAGTATTAAATAGGAAGGATGAATTTCAATCAAGCGTGGATGAGATCCTTATTCTCTATTCCTATAGGCAGGCTTGTTCGGTACAGTTACGTAACCGAGACAATATATTCTTGACCTGCATGGGCCACCACAAAAATATGTCACGCCCCAGTCCCAAAATACGTAGGACTAGGAATACGTAACACGCCAGCCGTATGTATACGAACTCCAATATATGGAAACCATATACACACGTACGCTGTACATGAATATCTAATCCACAGTGGTAAATATATGTCACAACAAGTCACACGCAGTTCTATATCTCATCCACAGCACAAATAATAGAATAATAGAAATCAATAACTGAATATCAAAGAAGTAGTCTCAAATAGTAATCTCAAAGTGTGATAGTCGGGTGGAAACAAATCCACTGTAATTCGACTATAATAAACTACTAAAGGGAGAAGAGAATAACTCTAATATAAGAATAAATGTCTAGGAAAGAATAGCAACTAGAATCTCTAAACAGCTGCAATGAATCACATATAATCAGAAGATAAGATCGTCTCAGACTGATAGGTAGCGTCAGGTCCAGGACCATACTCCTGCGGGAACTCCTGCTCATCTATATCTGGAAAATGGACCAGGTCCTCAGAGGGACGTAACAAGATACAAATGGTACATGCCAATAAAGTACTGAAAATAAACATCCATGGGGGTCGCCTAACCGTCTAAGTGAATGCAGTTAAGAACACATTTCCCCACAAGTAAGCTATCTGGCTGAAAACCTGGGATTTGGCATGGTTCTCTATTGGAGATCCAGGGGCCTAAAAGGCACGTCGTCTTTTGAACGGCGGAGGCCCGCCTGATAATACATAATATATAGTGGTCATCACCACCCGTATCTCCAGCGGAGAATCCGGGCGCACAATAGATAAAAGTGCAAAGGAGCTCAAATGCGGTACTTGTTGTTCTCCCCCACCCAATGCTCTAAGCATGTCATGTCCATGACATGATAAACCTCTAATAACCGCTAGGTCTACTAGCATGCAAAGTTTCTATTGGCAGTTATCCCTATCCGTCGCACGACCTATACGTACCAGTGGCCAGCCGAGTACGCAAGTCCGTGTCCTACATGTGACTCACACTCGTGTAAGAATAGTGTCATGGCCAATGAAACATAAATGCCTCATGAAGATGGGGTAGTCTCATAAAGTAGGTCCAATGCATATACATAAATAAAAATATAGTACGACGACACCGTCGTTGCACCCAAGTTTCCTTGGACGCGCAGTTTATATAGCAGTTTAAAATAAATAAACTAAATAAACAGGAAATAAACATGCATGCCTCATATGGAATGTAAATACAGTACAATGGCAAGGTATACTTGCCTGGCAAGAAATCTGTAAAGTGTACGCGCCCAAATGTCAAGGACACAGAACCTGGAACTAAGGACTCCGAACAAACGTCTCCGGATGCTGAAATAAACATCACCAACATTTCCGGAATGAACAAAATAGGTAAAAAGCACATCCCTTTCGTCCAATTTGGACACAGGGGCAAAACGATAATTTCGGACAAAAGTGGGGTCCACGTGTGGCCCACTTTGCACCGAAAAATGTGTCGAGGGTAACAGTCTCTAAATGGGACAAACTATGGGTCAAACAACTCTAAATGTCAATACGAACCCAACGATATGTCCAAATGTGGATTCCGATGAGCCGAACACTGTTTTGTCCAAAAAGTCAACTGTGGGGCCCGCCAATTGGCGATCTGGTCAACCGTCTCAGAAATACGTGAAAATTGGGTCACAGGACCAGCGCGTTACCACGAGTCCAGTGGCGCAAGTTTCGTCGCAATCTGACAAGCGTGCACAAAATACGCGCGAGTTCCACAAAAGTGGCGACACGAAATGTGTCCGCGGATACGGTCTGATTCCGGCGCGCACACGCGTCCGAATCAGTCCCCACAAATTTTCACGTGTCCCGTTATGCTGCGTGCACCATTCGGTACACTTGGCACACGGCGGGGCGGTCCCGTTTGGCGGGGCGTGCTCCGATCTCCAACTTTTGGAAATCTGGAAAAAGTGGGTGTGCACAGTTTTGTAACGAATATAATTATATCCACAGCAACTAATAGCACAGGGTTATTAAACAAAAAATAAACTAGGTTAAGTAATCTACAGGTATCAAAAAGAATCATCGAATTCGGATCTCTGTGGTGGGAGATACGAACTCGACAATATGGGTGGTCATCGCAAGTTTCTGCGATTTCAGAATTGGGTAAGTCCGGGCCAACTTGGGCGCTGTTTTGCACCTAGGGGCACACATTTTCCGAGGTTGGCTATAAAACAGATATTGGAGAGGGTTAAGGGATGATCATACCTATGAAAACAGAACAGCGTTTGGTCGAGCGAGTCGACGAAAAATCACGCCGGAGCGAAGGTGCCTCGAGTGAGAAACTGCAGTTCGCGAGGTCGGCGTCGACGGGATGGTTGGATGGCTTGGCGGGGCTTCTCTGGCTGCGGTGACGGCTCTAGATGGGAAGAGGAAGTCTGGAGTTTCTAGGTTAGGATTTTAGAGCTATTATATATATATATATATATTATATATGAAGAGAGAGAGGGATGGACGGGTCCCGTTTGGCAAAAAGGGTCGGGCTTCACAATCCGCTGAAGCAAAAGAAGGTGGCGGGTTCCTTAGCAAATGTTGCTAAAGGCTAAAGGCTAAAGGCTACAGGCGTTGACAGCAAGGGAAAAGCAAATTGGCTGAAGAGTGGTGCAAAGTATGTTATTATTATTACTATATTATTATTATTATTATTGGTTAATATTAAATTCTTATTTTCTTTTCTTTTCTTTTCCTTTCTTTCTTTAAATGTATATATATATATATATATATATATATATATATATATATATATATATATATATATATATATATATATATTCACACATAAGAAAATTTATAGATTAGGGTATTGCACATCATTAGGCTAGCAACTGCTCAAGGGGTCTCCTACCGGAAATAAATTCCTAAAAATTCCTGATGGTCCCATAAGTCCTCTAAGTGCCCGAACACCTAACATAAAAATTATTAAAAATCTATTTCACCTATTTAGACCTAATTACTATAATTTAATTAATAATTAATAAATAAATGGGTATATACGATTTTCTAGGAAGGGGATTTTACATTTATTTTTCCCTTGCTTATTGAAATCTCTTACCAGTTCATGGACTAGCAAGCAGTTATCTGAGATCGACCTGCCTTTGATAAAAGAAGTTTGGTTAGGAGAGATTAGCTCTTGCATAATAGGTCGCATCTGGTCATACATCAGATAAGTGATGATCTTATACAGGAAATTGCCGCACGCAATAGGACTGAAGTCCCCTATAGAGGAAGCTCCCTCTACCTTAGCAATCAGTATCACAAATGTGTGGTTTAGCTCCTTAAGTAGTTTACCCGATTCAAAAATTCTCTGATAGCTTCCAGTATATCAAATTTTAGCAAACTCCAGTGGTTCTTGAAGAAAGCAGCGCCAAAACTGTCCGGCCCCGGAGATTTATTCTGGTCCGCCTTCTTGACAATTAGTTCAATCACATCAATAGTAACAGGCTGCCGCAATACTTGATTACCAAGACCTGTAACCAGTTTCTTAAACACATAATGGGGAAAGATAGCCGGATAGTGGGTCTGATTGTAGATCTCCTAAAAAAGTGGTCACTTCATCACTAATCATATTCGTGTCACTACCACTTTTTCAGGTAAGGGCATTTGTGTAATTTCACTATTTTGGATAATTATGTGTTTAATTAATTTGCTGATATTTTAAAACTATTTATTTGATGATTGTTTTAGGTCAAGCCCTAGAACCCATTAGGTCAAACCCTAATGACTAAACCCTAATTGTAAACCCAGTTCTAGTGAAACCCTAGAATTCAAATTTTAGGGTGAACACTCAAACCCTAGACTGGCTAAACCTTAGCTAATTAGGTTCTACATGACCTAACCTAGGGGTTAAACCTAGGCCATACACTAGAAACCCTAACTGGGCCTATATATATATAAGGAACCCTCTCATTCTTCATATAGAGAGAAGAAACCCTAGCCTCCACAAGAGAAAAACCATCTCCCCACCTCCAGATTTCGAAATCCTAACCCTAGGGTTTCTACCTTCCTCCTCCAAGCAAGGGAAGCAAGGAACGTGGGTCAGAAAGCCTTGGGGAAGAAGAACCTCATTGAAGAAACCATCCCTGCAGGTAAAAACCCTATCTTTCTTCATTAAATTCCTGTTTTCAGATGTTAATGGCCATTAGGAACTCACCCTATTGTTTAGAGTTCGATTTTAGGGTTTTGTTTAGGGTTAAGTGTCCCCAACATTTGTTTCCCCCAATTATCAGGAACCCTAACCCTAGGTATTCGTAGGTAGATTGATTTCATCCCATGTGTGTTGATTGAACTCGATTTTTAGGGTTTCAAGTTAGGTTCATGAGTAAACTAGATGAAACTCTATTTCCACATGCTAGGTGTTTGTTGAAATGCCAAGAAGGATGAATACCTATCTAATCTACCCTAATAATAACCTAATTCGATGTATGATGTTGATATATATATATATATGCATAGGTGTAGATGTGTGGTTGTTTTGATTCCTGGGGAGTCGAGTGTTGTGGGCTGTGTTATGAATAGGGAATTCAGGGCAGTGGGTGATCGGGTTTTGTGTGAAACTGTGTGTGTTGATTTCCTGGCTGTGTGCAGAACTGTGAGTTATGCATCAAGAAACTCCAGTGTATGGGTAGGAGTTATGTCAGTGTGTACCCAGACATATATTCCTGTGTGTAGGTATGCAGGCTGAGGGAGGAATTCTGAGTATGGCAGTGTGTATATGGCTGTGTGTTTATGTATCAGTGACTTGTGCAAGTGTGCGTGTGGACTGATTTCCATGTGCAATAGAATCAGTGTCTAGGAGTGTGTGAGTGTAGATTAGGGTGTATTAGTGTATCCAGACTCTGTGGCTTGACTGAGTAGGGTGTTGTGTATCAGTATATGTGTATTAGATTAGGTGTGCATGTGTACTGTGTATTAGTACTGGAGGTTGTGTCAACCTGGGAATTTATTTATCTGTGTGTACATGTGAATATGTATCAGTATACATATTAGAGGGGTGTATACTGTGCAAATTTGGTTTGGGTATCAGTGAGTTGTGTGTGTGTAGTTAGTTAAATCCTGTGTGTAATGTTCCTGTGTACTAGTTATGTTCAGTGAGGATTTTAAGTGCAGTGAGTGTTTTGTGTCAGTTTAAATCCTGTGAGCAGTGTGTGTCTGTGTGTTAAATAGCTAGGTGAGAGTGTTTCAGCAAGGGGGAAAATAGGGCAGTGTGTGTGTGGGCAATATGCTGTGTTGTAGCAGTTTAGTTGTGAGTGCCTATGTTGTATTAGGTTTTGGCTGTAGGTATCAGCATTTGGATTGGGATATGAGTATCAGTTAGATTGGGTCTTTACAGTCCAAGTCTGGACAGTAGCCTTAGTAGAGCACTGATACTGGAAGTATTAGTGTTCTAGTCTAGGTGCAGCTGCTACTTGAGTGATGTTGAAGGGAGAGAGTTCAAACCTAGGTATGTACTGTGGGGAGTACACTGATGCAGAGTGGTATCTCATGTCAGGAAGGAGTGTGTAGGAGTTGAATGTCAGTTAAGAGGAAGAATGATTTACCTGGGTAGGAAATGTATTGTGGGCTCGGGTAAGTGTCTGTGTGTGAGGATTCAGTTGTGACTACAGGATTTGTGTTAGTGTATGTTTGTGTCTATCCTAGAGTATCAGTAAGGTAAGGTGGTTTGGGATATTGGGTTGGACTATAGTGTCAGTTAAGTAGTAGGTATCAGTCAAATGTGGGTAAATGCTAAGGGTGTTAGTATGGGATAACTCAGGATTGGTTTTACCTTGGTGTCAGTTAAGGTATATACTCAGTATATATATGTAAGTTATTTACATACTGATAGCATATAGTATAAGAAATAGTAACTAGTTTCAGCAAGATACCAATATACCACACTATATGAGTTATATATAATGATAGTACCTAGTATAATGATAGTACCTAGTATATGAGTTATATATAATGATAATACCTAGTATAATGAATATTAGCTAGTATTAGTAGTATTACTAAATATAATCTAATATTAGTTAGTATAGAACTAATATTGACTAGATTGACCTAGTATGCCTTAGCTAACCTTAGTATGGACCTAGAAGTGGCCTAGAAACATCACAACAAGCTAGTTAACCATGTATATCATCTCATATCAATCATATTGACACCTACATTTCATATTTAGGTTATTGTGACTCCATTTTGGACATCGATCCTCACATTTTGCTCAGGACCACAGGCGAGTACATTCTCTGACAGTTTTCATTGTTGATTACTTCTATAAATTGTAGTGTATTACATACTTGATTCCGACACTGTGGATACACGAGTTAGCACCCTAGATCCCCATCATGAGGAGTCGTGATTGGAATCCACCGTGCTAGCTGGGGATGGGGAATTATTAGTAGATTATGTGATCATATCCAAATCCTTACCATGCATCATAGCTCACCCCACTTCTCACGTCGGGTGCGGCCTGACCATCATCATGCTTCATAGCTGTTATATATGATTAGCCTGACCATTATCATGCATCATAGCTAACCATATGATTAGCCTGACCTTCAAGAATCATAGCTAATCATATATAACCAGCCTGATCTAGTCCCAAGCCGATCACATAATAAACTAATATTTCAACCACTTAGCTAGATGTTTTATCTTTATTCAGATTTACTTGTTCTAGCATTCACTATTTATTGCTCATTGCTAGATGCTCTATTGTCTATTTCATTTCTCCAGTACTTCACATGTTCAGCTTTTATTTCCATCTTGTATCTCTTACACTGTTTATAGATTTTGTCAATTTAATGAAACTGCTGTTAGTGCTTGTGCTTCGCTCCAATCCTGACTGGGTAAACATTTTTCAGAGGACCTGGAGAACTTTTGCCCTACTCATTACGGTCCAGGAATAGAGGAGAATTTTACCCCAGAAATCCCCGAGGAGGTGCCTATCCTAGAGGAGAACTTACCAGCCTGTTCTTAGATTACTTTTATGCATTATTGTTTTAAGACTGAGACTGAGTTGTATTTTTTTTTATTTGTGACTTTGTGAGGTCATTTAGACCCAGGATTTGAGTTGGACTTCTTATGGTTGGTTTAAATAGAACTCTTTTCAATTCTCATCGTGCCATTATGTTTATAGTTGTGATTGAGTATATTATAGAACTGTGATTTATTTATCATTGTCCTCCGTACGGAGTTGAGACTATTGACAGGATATACTATGTTTGTGACCTAGACAGCGTTCTACCGCCGATGCTGCGGCGTAGGCTGGACGTACCCACGACTCATGCCCAATTTTCGGGTGCGGATCGTGACACATTTTTAGTGGTGGCCCATGCAGGTCTAGCTTCGTAAGTTGTGCGGTGTCGTGGTAGTGCGACAACTTAGTTGTACTACTGCGAGCCTGTTTTAGGAAATAGGATTTAGGCCGAGGATATGCTCAATCACAATTAGGAAATTCTGATTCTTATGACATTACTCTTAATGATTTTCCTTTAGAAATTTACTGTCCTTCCTTGATGATATCGTATCTATTGCTTTAATTGATTCTTTCGATCTGTCTTCAGGATGCCGCCAAGAAGGTCCCAGAGACTCGGAGCAGCAGATTCAGAGAGGTCTGCCACCTCTCGCGCTGCCGGACAGACATCAGCAGCACCTCCTACATCTCCAGTACATGTGGGAGTGTCTGCAGCATTCGGGGGTCCTCTACCACCAGTTCAGAGGGTCCCCACAGCTACGACGGCACCACCACCACCAGCTCAGCATCCAGGAGGTGTGTCCGTCGATGGAGCACAGATGTTCGCCTTGATTCAGGGCATGGTCGATGCCCAGAGGACGTCGGCAGAGGCCCAGAGAGTGCAGGCTGAGGCACATCAGGCCCAGACAGAGATGATGAGGGTGAACATGGAGAATACTCACCAAGTGGCTCTCCAGGCTGTGGAGAGAGTCACTCAGCAGCAGCAACATCCTGGTCAGCAACAACAAAGGCCGGGCACCATTGTGGACTTCAAGAGGATGATGCCTCGGGAGTTCAAGGGGACAGAAGGGATACTCTACGCCGATGATTGGCTAGAGGACATCGAGAGGAACTTGCGTTTGGCGCAGATTCCAGAGGTGCTCCAGATCGAGGCCGCTGGCAGCCAGATGTTCGACATTGCCCTGACATGGTTTCGCACGGAGCCGAGACTCTTGTGCAGGGGACTCACTTGGGAAGCTTTCAAGGAGCTCTTCAAAGAAAAGTTCTTTCCTGATGTCGCCCTGGGAGCTTTGGAGAGTCAGTTCCATGACTTAGCCCAGGGGAGCTCGTCCGTCGATGAGTATGCCGCGGAGTTTTCCCGCCTGAGTCGCTTCGCGCCATCGATGATTAGAGATCCGGGGGACAGGGCCCGGAAATTCAGAAAGGGGCTGACAAGGGAGATCAAGTCTCGCACGTCGGGACGTCGCACAGCTACCTACGAGGGCATATTGATGGATGCCCAAGTAGCCGAGGACGACTTGGGCCTCAGGCCCAAGAGGAGACGCGATAGTTCCGGAGGAGCAAACAGTAGTACGGGACCGGGCAAGCGTCCACACTTTCAGCAGCAACAGCAGAGACCCTTTCAGCAGCAGCATCAGGTACCAGCCCGAGGGCAGGTCCAGCGGCAGCAACAGAGACAGAACCAGCCCGCCATCCAGTGCGCGTACTGCGGGAAGATGGGACATACTAGAGATATCTGCAGGAAGAGATTGGGCTCATGTCTATCCTGTGGATCGACGACACACCAGCTGAAGGATTGTCCTACCTTTCGTCCAGGTCAGGGTGGAGCAGCCGCCCAGAGAGGATCAGACAGGGTGCCTACCGCACCAGGAGGCCAGCAACAGAGGGGACCACTTCCACCGCAACATCAGAAGTTCGCCCAGCATCAGCAGCAGAGAGGTGCACCCCAGGGGCGAGCATACGCCATGGCAGTCGAGGAGATCGAGCCAGCAGGAGACTTGATCACAGGTTCGGTTCTTCTCGATTGTATTCCCGCATTTACCTTATTCGATTCTGGCGCTTCCCATAGTTTTATGTCTGTATCATATGCACTTCGACATCATTTAGACACAGAACCATTAGCTAGGACTTGCAAGATCATGACTGGTGGAGGTATTATCCTAGTCCGTGATCACTGCAAGGACTGGAGAGTGTCAGTAGGAGGCCGAGACTTGAGCGTGAGTTTACTCGTCATGCCACTTCCGGGGTACGATATTGTGCTCGGAATGGACTGGTTGAGTAGGCATCATGCTACTATAGATTGTTATAGAGGCAGAGTATTATTTAGACCACCAGGAGAGCCGGAGTTTGAGGTCGTCAGAGGGGCAGCGGAACAGAGCAGGAGCACATTTTGCGGAGCCAGGGCAGAAGAAGAGGAGTTGCCAAATCCTCTGATAGCGGAGTTCCTGGATGTATTTCCAGAAGAGCTGCCAGGCTTGCCGCCAGACAGAGATGTTGAATTCTCTATAGACTTGGTTCCAGGAGCGGAGCCCATTTCACAACATGTTTATAGAGTCAACAACAGCGAGCTGGCAGAACTGAAGAAGCAAGTTGAGGAGCTGCAGGACAAAGGCTTCATCAAATCCAGTTCATCACCATGGGGAGCTCCGGTATTGTTCGTACCGAAGAAGGACGGCACGGTGCGCATGTGCATTGATTATAGAGCTTTGAACAATATCACTATCAAGAACAAGTACCCGCTGCCGGGGATAGATGATCTTTTCAATCAGTTGAGCGGGGCGAGGGTGTTTTCAAAGATTGATTTGAGGTCAGGCTATCACCAGGTGAAGGTGAAGAAAGAAGACACGCCGAAGACAGCTTTTCGGACCAGATATGGCCAGTTTGAGTTCATGGTAATGCCATTTGGTTTAACCAATGCACCGGCAGTATTCATGAACTTGATGAACAAGGTGTTCCACCAGTACCTTGACAAGTTCATGGTGGTATTCATTGACGATATTCTTGTATATTCCAAGACCCCGGAGGAGCACGAAGAGCACCTGAGATTGGTCTTAGAGACTCTCAGGAGGGAGAAGCTGTACGGGAAACTCTTTAAGTGTGAATTCTTCCTTGACAAGGTCGAATTTCTTGGGCATATGGTATCGGGTGACGGAATCTCGGTTAACCCAAAGAAGATCGAGGCAGTGGAGTCGTGGGCTACCCCCAGTTCGGTAGCTGAGATCAGGAGTTTTCTCGGGCTAGCAGGATACTACAGGAGGTTTGTACAAGATTTCTCCAAGATTGCAGCGCCGATGACCAGACTGACTAGGAAGGATGTGGATTTTGTGTGGACGGAGGAGTGCCAGGCTGCATTTGATGAACTGAAGAAGAGGTTGACGACAGCTCCAATTTTGACGTTGCCAGCAGGGACAGGTGGTTTCACCATCTACAGTGATGCTTCAGGGAAGGGTCTGGGATGTGTTCTTCAACAGCACGGGAAGGTAATTGCCTATGCTTCCAGGCAGTTACGCCCTCATAAAAAGAACTACCCCACCCATGATTTGGAGTTGGCAGCAGTTATCTTCGCTCTAAAGCTGTGGAAACATTACCTGTACGGAGAGCGTGTGGAGATCTTCACAGACCACAAGAGCTTGAAGTACGTATTCACACAGAAGAAGCTGAACATGAGGCAGAGGAGGTGGTTAGAGTTGATGAAGGACTTTGACATCTCATTTCAGTACCATCCAGGGAAGGCTAACGTAGTCGCCGATGCCTTGAGCAGGTATCCGATGGCTATGTACTTGACGACTGATAGACATTTGTTGGCGGATTTGGAGAGTTTGGAGATTGAGGTGTTAGTTCCCGGTACTGAGATTCAGATGTGGGGATTGCAGATACAGTCCGAGCTGATGGACAGGATCAGAGCGGCGCAGTATGAGGATGAGGCCTTGAGGAGTATCAGAGCACATGTTCAGGCAGGATTGTCGGGCGACTTTACTATCGCAGATGACGGTTCTTTACGGCACGGCACGAGGATGTGTGTGCCGACCGGGGAGCTGCGCGAGGAGGTTTTGCAGGAGGCACACCGCTCTCAGTACTCGATGCATCCCGGTGCCAACAAGATGTATCGAGACTTGAGGGAGCACGTATGGTGGTATGGAATGAAGCGCGAGGTAGCACGCTTCGTATCCCGATGTCTAGTGTGCCAGCAGGTAAAGGCAGACCGGCAGAGGCCAGGTGGTTTGCTTCAACCTTTACCGATTCCAGAATGGAAGTGGGAGCATGTGACCATGGATTTCGTTTCAGGGCTTCCACGTTCTCCAGGAGGGAAAGACGCGATTTGGGTCATTGTGGACAGGTTGACCAAATCAGCCCATTTCTTACCTTTCAAGGTGGGCACGTCGACAGAGAGGCTCGCAGAGATGTACGTGCGTCAGATTGTTAGGCTTCATGGAGTTCCAGTGAGCATCGTCTCGGATCGGGATAGTCGTTTCACCTCCCACTTCTGGAGGAGTCTGCAGGCTAGCTTGGGCACTCAGCTCAAGTTCAGTACCGCATATCACCCTCAGACAGACGGGCAGTCTGAAAGGACTATTCAGACTCTCGAGGATATGCTACGCACTTGCGTTTTAGATCTCGGAGGTTCTTGGGAGGATCATCTGCACCTGGTAGAGTTCGCTTACAACAACAGCTACCAGGCCAGCATCGAGATGTCACCTTTTGAGGCTCTTTATGGACGGAGGTGTCGTACACCGCTATCGTGGGACGACGTTGGAGAGAGAGCCTTGCTAGGACCAGAAATGGTCGTGGATGCAGCAGAAAAGGTGAAACTCATCAGAGACAGACTGCGAGTGGCGCAGGACAGACAGCGGCATTGGGCCGACAGCCACCGTAGACCCCTTGAGTTTCAGGTATAGATTGTTATTTTGGCTTGTGTTTATTTGTTTAGACTGCGTGTTGAGACTGTTTTGTTTTAGGTTGGCGATCTAGTATTCCTACGGATTTCTCCGACGCGTGGAACGATTCGTTTTGGTAGAGGCAGAAAGCTTAGCCCACGCTACATCGGACCCTTTGGCATTCTCGCTAGGGTAGGTGCAGTGGCATATAGACTGGACTTGCCGCCTGCATTGGAGGGAGTGCATGATGTGTTCCATGTGTCGCAGCTGAGACGGTACGTGGCAGACCCTAGTCACGTACTTGACCACTCGGAGATTGAGGTTGGTCCGACGCTCAGCTACCCCGAGCAGCCCGTAGAGATCTTGGACCGCAGAGAGAAGGTGTTGCGGAACCAAACTATTTCTTTGGTTCGTGTTGCATGGAGACATCACTCTCCAGGGGAGTCGACCTGGGAGAGAGGACGAAATGCGCGAGCAATACCCGTATCTCTTCTAGACTTGAGGTATGTTCCTTTTCTGATCTCATTCTTGTTGTAGTTCAGTCCAATTTCGAGGACGAAATTTCTTTTAGGAGGGTAGACTTGTCACTACCACTTTTCCAGGTAAGGGCATTTGTGTAATTTCACTATTTTGGATAATTATGTGTTTAATTAATTTGCTGATATTTTAAAACTATTTATTTGATGATTGTTTTAGGTCAAGCCCTAGAACCCATTAGGTCAAACCCTAATGACTAAACCCTAATTGTAAACCCAGTTCTAGTGAAACCCTAGAATTCAAATTTTAGGGTGAACCCTCAAACCCTAGACTGGCTAAACCTTAGCTAATTAGGTTCTACATGACCTAACCTAGGGGTTAAACCTAGACCATACACTAGAAACCCTAACTGGGCCTATATATATATAAGGAACCCTCTCATTCTTCATATAGAGAGAAGAAACCCTAGCCTCCACAAGAGAAAAACCATCTCCCCACCTCCAGATTTCGAAATCCTAACCCTAGGGTTTCTACCTTCCTCCTCCAAGCAAGGGAAGCAAGGAACGTGGGTCAGAAAGCCTTGGGGAAGAAGAACCTCATTGAAGAAACCATCCCTGCAGGTAAAAACCCTATCTTTCTTCATTAAATTCCTGTTTTCAGATGTTAATGGCCATTAGGAACTCACCCTATTGTTTAGAGTTCGATTTTAGGGTTTTGTTTAGGGTTAAGTGTCCCCAACATTTGTTTCCCCCAATTATCAGGAACCCTAACCCTAGGTATTCGTAGGTAGATTGATTTCATCCCATGTGTGTTGGTTGAACTCGATTTTTAGGGTTTCAAGTTAGGTTCATGAGTAAACTAGATGAAACTCTATTTCCAAATGCTAGGTGTTTGTTGAAATGCCAAGAAGGATGAATACCTATCTAATCTACCCTAATAATAACCTAATTCGATGTATGATATTGATATATATATATATATGCATAGGTGTAGATGTGTGGTTGTTTTGATTCCTGGGGAGTCGAGTGTTGTGGGCTGTGTTATGAATAGGGAATTCAGGGCAGTGGGTGATCGGGTTTTGTGTGAAACTGTGTGTGTTGATTTCCTGGCTGTGTGCAGAACTGTGAGTTATGCATCAAGAAACTCCAGTGTATGGGTAGGAGTTATGTCAGTGTGTACCCAGACATATATTCCTGTGTGTAGGTATGCAGGCTGAGGGAGGAATTCTGAGTATGGCAGTGTGTATATGGCTGTGTGTTTATGTATCAGTGACTTGTGCAAGTGTGTGTGTGGACTGATTTCCATGTGCAATAGAATCAGTGTCTAGGAGTGTGTGAGTGTAGATTAGGGTGTATTAGTGTATCCAGACTCTGTGGCTTGACTGAGTAGGGTGTTGTGTATCAGTATATGTGTATTAGATTAGGTGTGGATGTGTACTGTGTATTAGTACTGGAGGTTGTGTCAACCTGGGAATTTATTTATCTGTGTGTACATGTGAATATGTATCAGTATACATATTAGAGGGGTGTATACTGTGCAGATTTGGTTTGGGTATCAGTGAGTTGTGTGTGTGTAGTTAGTTAAATCCTGTGTGTAATGTTCATGTGTACTAGTTATGTTCAGTGAGGATTTTAAGTGCAGTGAGTGTTTTGTGTCAGTTTAAATCCTGTGAGCAGTGTGTGTCTGTGTGTTAAATAGCTAGGTGAGAGTGTTTCAGCAAGGGGGAAAATAGGGCAGTGTGTGTGTGGGCAATATGCTGTGTTGTAGCAGTTTAGTTGTGAGTGCCTATGTTGTATTAGGTTTTGGCTGTAGGTATCAGCATTTGGATTGGGATATGAGTATCAGTTAGATTGGGTCTTTACAGTCCAAGTCTGGACAGTAGCCTTAGTAGAGCACTGATACTGGAAGTATTAGTGTTCTAGTCTAGGTGCAGCTGCTACTTGAGTGATGTTGAAGGGAGAGAGTTCAAACCTAGGTATGTACTGTGGGGAGTACACTGATGCAGAGTGGTATCTCATGTCAGGAAGGAGTGTGTAGGAGTTGAATGTCAGTTAAGAGGAAGAATGATTTACCTGGGTAGGAAGTGTATTGTGGGCTCGGGTAAGTGTCTGTGTGTGAGGATTCAGTTGTGACTACAGGATTTGTGTTAGTGTATGTTTGTGTCTATCCTAGAGTATCAGTAAGGTAAGGTGGTTTGGGATATTGGGTTGGACTATAGTGTCAGTTAAGTAGTAGGTATCAGTCAAATGTGGGTAAATGCTAAGGGTGTTAGTATGGGATAACTCAGGATTGGTTTTACCTTGGTGTCAGTTAAGGTATATACTCAGTATATATATGTAAGTTATTTACATACTGATAGCATATAGTATAAGAAATAGTAACTAGTTTCAGCAAGATACCAATATACCACACTATATGAGTTATATATAATGATAGTACCTAGTATAATGATAGTACCTAGTATATGAGTTATATATAATGATAATACCTAGTATAATGAATATTAGCTAGTATTAGTAGTATTACTAAATATAATCTAATATTAGTTAGTATAGAACTAATATTGACTAGATTGACCTAGTATGCCTTAGCTAACCTTAGTATGGACCTAGAAGTGGCCTAGAAACATCACAACAAGCTAGTTAACCATGTATATCATCTCATATCAATCATATTGACACCTACATTTCATATTTAGGTTATTGTGACTCCATTTTGGACATCGATCCTCACATTTTGCTCAGGACCACAGGCGAGTACATTCTCTGACAGTTTTCATTGTTGATTACTTCTATAAATTGTAGTGTATTACATACTTGATTCCGACACTGTGGATACACGAGTTAGCACCCTAGATCCCCATCATGAGGAGTCGTGATTGGAATCCACCGTGCTAGCTGGGGATGGGGAATTATTAGTAGATTATGTGATCATATCCAAATCCTTACCATGCATCATAGCTCACCCCACTTCTCACGTCGGGTGCGGCCTGACCATCATCATGCTTCATAGCTGTTATATATGATTAGCCTGACCATTATCATGCATCATAGCTAACCATATGATTAGCCTGACCTTCAAGAATCATAGCTAATCATATATAACCAGCCTGATCTAGTCCCAAGCCGATCACATAATAAACTAATATTTCAACCACTTAGCTAGATGTTTTATCTTTATTCAGATTTACTTGTTCTAGCATTCACTATTTATTGCTCATTGCTAGATGCTCTATTGTCTATTTTATTTCTCCAGTACTTCACATGTTCAGCTTTTATTTCTATCTTGTATCTCTTACACTGTTTATAGATTTTGTCAATTTAATGAAACTGCTGTTAGTGCTTGTGCTTCGCTCCAATCCTGACTGGGTAAACATTTTTCAGAGGACCTGGAGAACTTTTGCCCTACTCATTACGGTCCAGGAATAAAGGAGGATTTTACCCCAGAAATCCCCGAGGAGGTGCCTATCCTAGAGGAGAACTTACCAGCCTGTTCTTAGATTACTTTTATGCATTATTGTTTTAAGACTGAGACTGAGTTGTATTTTTTTTTATTTGTGACTTTGTGAGGTCATTTAGACCCAGGATTTGAGTTGGACTTCTTATGGTTGGTTTAAATAGAACTCTTTTCAATTCTCATCGTGCCATTATGTTTATAGTTGTGATTGAGTATATTATAGAACTGTGATTTATTTATCATTGTCCTCCGTACGGAGTTGAGACTATTGACAGGATATACTATGTTTGTGACCTAGACAGCGTTCTACCGCCGATGCTGCGGCGTAGGCTGGACGTACCCACGACTCATGCCCAATTTTCGGGTGCGGGTCGTGACAATTCGCCTCCTCGATAGTGTCCCCGTTAGCGTGAAGCAAGTCGTATATGGCATTTCGGTGTTGTCTAGCTTTCACCGTGGCATAAATCTTTTTTGAACAATTATAACCGTCTCTGAGCCAGTTGCATTTTGCCCGTTGTCTAACATGGACTTCATCTAGGAACCTCTTCCTGCGCCGTAGGTCCTAAAGAGCAACTTTCTCTCCATTGAGATCGTTGTTGAAGGGATCAGAGTGGACTCTCATTTGGATGGCGACAAGGTTCTCTTCAAGCTCCTGAAGAGTCATTGCGGGGTGCTCTCTATTCCAAGTCTTAAGCCGTTGTTTGGTGCTTTTAAGTTTAGACACAACCTGGAATTGGGCAGTACCACGCCTTGTGGAGTTCCAGCCCAGTTGAAATACTTTCTCGTACCCCTCCTTATGACTCCACTCATTATTAAATCTAAAAGGTCTCCCTTTGAAAACTGACTGTTTCGCCAATCTGATAACAATAAGGGAGTGGTCACTGGTGCCAGGAGGTAGGCAATCCGCACCACAAAATTGGAAGAACTCAAGCCAACGACCATTGCAAACAGCACGGTCTAATTGAATGAATATACGATTGCGGATAGCTCGATTATTCCATGTCCAAATTTGGCCCGATTTAGCCTTACAAGTAAGTACGGAGGATAAGATGCAACTTTAAAATTCTGCCAGAATATCTTCCTGAACAGGGCATCCCCCTTTCTTTTCATTGGCATGAATGATAGTATTGAAGTCTCCCCCCATGAGTAGAGGAAGTCTGTCCCCTACCATGTTGTTGTTGACGGTGATTTCTCTCTAATCTCCTCCGCTGAATCTGATCAGTATGCCTATAAATTGCTCCAGACACAATTTCAAGACCACCCATGTTGATAAGTTTAATGGTGATCAATTGATCCGAGAAATGGACAAGTTTCCCTTTCCACGGGCCATATCCGCATACTCTAAATTGTGGACAAATTTCCAGTCCACCGGAGTTCACCTCCTGATCTTCGATGTCGATTTGATTACAGATTCCAAAATATTAATGATAGAACACTTAGACTTCTTGGTATAGTCCATAACTTCTCTCAATCTACCTATAGATTTAACCCCATCACATTTTAGGTGAAAATTGTCATAAAAGATGAGTGTTGATACCCTTGTTAACACGCGAACTCTCCCTAAGGGGGGGGGGTGGGGTGACTCCATCCTGACGAGCAGCCGACATTTTATGACCTCCCTTCTTATGTTCAACTTTGGCTTGTCAAATAGGATTGATCACGACCAACAGTTCATGAAGAGAGCATGTCTCCGTCTTGTCCTTGACTCCCGGGGATACCAGAGAAATATGATCCGTCACCAAATTATTTCTAACTCTGACACTATATTCATCATGCACAATTGCCTTGGCCTAAAAAATAACTATGTGAGATCCTACCGCCTCGTCTCCTCCTTTACCCTTCTCACTTTGCTGGGCGTCCTCTCTAAACACTACCATTGCCCCATGGTTCTCCAAGGTTCCTTCTTCATTTAAATAATCTGTCTCCTGGATAGGTTGGTCAGCGCTTGCTTCATTCATTTTTCCCAAGACAGTAGGCTTGGGAACCCCCATGAGCTCTTGCACCTCAGTTTTTGTGTTGGCTACATCAATACTTTTGCTACTCGAATTTTTGACATTAGTCTGGATATCCAACTTGGTTGTCTCCGCCACATTGGGGGCTTTATCTACCTGTTGGATGACAGGACCTTGCTGATTAGCAGTACTCTGGGGTATAATGTCAGTTCATTGCTGATTATTTTTTTAATGGGGTTCCCAGTCCGGGCATTGAGAGTGAAAGTGGCCAAAAATCTTACACGTACGACAGCAAGGCGGGACCCATTCGTATTCCACTTTCTAGAATATAAATTCACCCGATGGTAGTTCGATTTCTAACTTCTCCGGTAACGAATCTGCTGCATTAATTTTTCCGTAACGAATCTGCTGCATTAATTTTTTCGAAGACTCACAAATGACTGTTGTTCCCTCTTTGTGGTAGCGTTGTCCGGGCGTAACAGTTTTCCAGTGCCACTAGTTATCTTCATAATAGCCTTAGTGGTCCAAAGTTGGGGAGAGAGTCATATGAAATGTATCCAAATCGGTACGGTGGCCAATTGGTCTTTCTCAAAGTTGGAGGATGGGTTCCAGTGTCTTAAAACAACCAATCTACCGTCGAACGTCCATGGGCCATTATGGATAACCCGCTCTAGGTCTGGTTTAGAAATTGAAAATATTTTTTTTACCACTACCTACAACAAAAACAAAAAAATATTTATTTTGAGGAGAAAAAGAACTTCAAGATTTTTACTTCCCATTTTCTTGATATTTGATTACCTGTATGCATAAGCACAAGTAATTTTTTTGTTTAGAAACTCGATGAGTGGTGTTAAGATCTTTTCCATGTGACATTAATGAGTAAATGACAGTGAAACAAATCTGATTTTACTAATGGATGATGTAAAAAGTTTTACAACTATGAATATATATAGTGGGAGAGCGAATTCATATTCGTATAGGAGTAGGAGAAGAAATATGTATCCAAATAGGAGAAGAATCTATATCCTAAATCTAATTAATATATAATCAAAACTATAATTAATCTTACCACCCCATTCAAATTTATGGTGGGTCAACCAACATGAGTTTGTCCAATAGAAACTGAAATCACGGTATGAGATGCGACTTTGTAAAATAATCTACCAGTTGATCAACGGATGTCACATGTGGTAGAGAAATAGTGACAGCTACCAAAAAATTTTTACGGCCGAAATGACAATCAATTTTAATGTGCTTTGTCCGTTCATAAAAAATCAAATTATTTGTAATCTGTATAGTACTCTTGTTGTCAAAGTGAAGCTGCGTAGGTCCTATAGAGTAATGTCCATATTAAAGAGAAGTCTACGTACATGGACGATCTCCCTGGGGGTGGCAGCCATACCTCTGTACTCTACCTCAGTAGAAAAACATGCAACAAAGTTGGGTCACTCTTTCTGGCTTTAAATTAATCCTAAGTGTGATTATAAAAAAAATGCTTACTTTTTTTAATTTTAAAATAGTTTATATTTCCATCAAATATATTCACATTGTTATTTAACATTTCACATTTAGTTGATTTTTTTTACTTGTATAGTTGAACTTTTTTTTTTAGAAGACGGTAAATATTATTGAAAATCAAAACAAGATATTACAACACTATCATCTAACCAAGACACAAAATAAATTCATCTTGGGTTTAGGATATCTATATCAGCTTGTATTTGTCTTTGTACAAAAATAATACTGGTAGCAAGTCTCTCAAAGATACGTTGGTTTCGTTACCTCCACACATGCCACATCAACATACCTAGAATCATCCGTAGTAACATATATGCTGCTGGTCCTTTGCCATTTTGAGTTCTGACCTCATTTAAGACTGACAATAGGTCCCTATTCTGGGTGGCCGGAAGTCCAAAGCATCTGCAAAATTTATTTCAGATCTCCCAAATAAAGTGATAACAAAAAAAAATGTGGTTCCTGGTCTCATCCATATACCCACATAAACAGCGTTTCTTATCCGGACAGTCCACACCAAACCTGCTCAGACGGCCTCTAGTGAGTAGTCGGTTACGGATCATCTTATATAGACATAGGGAGTTCTTAACCGCTTCTCCTTTAGTCCAAACCAGATCTGTCCAATCCACGTCCGGATTTCTGCTCCTGATTTGATTGAAGGTCTTCCGAAAGCATAAAGTGTCTTTATTCATTTTCTCTCACATCTAGTAATCCTTCGTGCCAAACATGTCTATCTCCACCTCTCTAATATCAGCCGCATGGACGGCCTCTATCAACCGACCTTGTAAGTTTTACGCTCCCTTCTAGATAATATTATGTATACATGTTTTCTGCATGAAAAAGTTTTAAGTTTGACATTGGGATCAATAAACGGTGTCCTGAATGTCATTAAGTTGGAGAAAATTGTTGCATGCCATCTGTTCTTGCCAAATTGGTCCCAAAATCTTCACTTGTCCATTAATTTATTCTCATGTCATAGTCTCATGGGCGGGATTTTCTCCTAAAATTGTCCGACAATTTATGATATATAGATGCTTGGACTTCACATACAGTTGTAGCCGCATGCAGTTTCTTGACAACTTGCACTGATGATAGCCCCAAGATCATACCAGGTCCAAGTAGAGCTTGTAAGACTTTGAATAGAGCTTGTAAGACTTTGAATAGTAATAATAATAATAATAATAATAATAGACTTGAATGAGACGGACTAGTACAGTAGTACTGACTAAGTAATGCATATTTAGGACCATAAGAATTTGTTTCCCTTCTTTTGCTATATCTAATATTCTTAAGCTACATAATTACAATATATTACTGTCAAGAAGAGAGAGAGAGAAAGAGAGAAGTAAATTATTGATCAAGAATTAGCATCGAGAGAACTATATAGGAGAAAATGAGAGAACTTATATCTTGATCGTTGTGGTGGGCTGTTGGTTCTAGGGTTCACTTGCGATTTGTCAAACTAGAAACATTTGGATTTGGTTTAATTTGTATTTAGTATATTTCATATGATCAAATTCGGCACTAAAATTTTAATGTTATTTTTTTTAATCCCAAATAAATAAGCAAATAATTCATTAAACACAAATTTATAAAATCATATTTTCACCTCTTACAAAATGATCATTGATGCAAGGAACATAACTGTTGAATTTCTTTCTTGGTTAAGAGGTTTTTTTTATAATTTTGTTTTTATGAATTGTGTCAAGCTGATTACAAACAATACTGCTGTAAGAGTTAATGAAAGACTGTTGGATTTTTTTCTTGGTTAATTAAATATGTTGTACTGCCATACACTTTTTTTGTGCTAAATTTTTAATTATTCGTACGGAATGTGTTTAAAACGTTACAGTCTTAAATATTGTGTATTAATTCGAATCTTTCAAAAGTACGTAGATATTATATGTTTATGAGAGATAAGAAAAACACTACCAGAATAAATCAAATTAATTAGCGAGGTCTGAAAACGTCGCTAAACGACATAAAAATGTCGCTAAAAAAATTTAGCGACGTAATTAACGGCGTTTCAATGAAGTCGCGTTGAAGCTAGTCGCTGACAGGAAAAACATCGCAAAACGTCGCTATAGCGACATTTTCTAGCGACATATATGAGTCGCTAATATTTTTCATATTAGCGACATTTAGCGATGCAACGTAGCTAAATTAGAGACGTGTTGTATCGTAAACGTCGTAAAAAAAAATTTAAGAAGATGAAAGTTATCCAAGTCCAAAAGTTTTATCTATATTATTAATCCAATATAGATAATAAAGGTCCGTTTATTTTATTTATAAGCAAAGCTTTATTACAAATAGTGCTGAAACTGAAAGCACAGACATATTTTACTCATACAACAAAGTATGCATATAAGTGCACGAACTAGGAGATAACTTAGTTGTGGCCATTGCCACCCCCACCACTCCCATAACCCGACCCACCACCCGAACCGTAGCCTGATCCTGACCCCGAACCCGATCCACCACCGCCACCTCCACCGCTGCCCCCGCCTCCTCCATGAGCACCGCCAGAACCGGATCCAGATCCGGAACCTGATCCGTATCCAGACCCGCTACCACTTCCATTCCCTCCACCGGAGCCTCCCCCTCCACCTCCCCTGCCACCACTTCCATAACCTCCTCCACCGGCACCACCGTATCCGGATCCCGAACCAGACCCAGATCCGGACCCGTATCCGGAGCCGTTACCGTCCCCTTTCCCACCACCACCACCGCCACCTCCACCTCCACCTTGTCCGTAACCGCCTCCGTTCGTCCCACCACCACCTTTGTCATAGCCAGAACCGCTTCCGGAACCGTAACCGGAGCCTTTACCGCTCCCTTTCCCACCACCCCCGCCTCCGCCTCCCCCTTGCCCATAACCGCCACCGTTCGTCCCACCACCACCTTTGCCATAGCCGGAGCCGCTTCCGGAGCCGTACCCACTGCCAGAGCCGTCACCGGAGCCACCCCCACCGCCTCCTCCACTGCCACCACCTCCACCGCCACTGGTGCCTGTTAAGGACCGGGCGGCGGAGCTAAGGCCAATGCCAAGGAGAACTATGAAGGCGAGAGCGAGAAGCCTAGTCCTCTTAGCCATATTTGTGTTTGATTTGATTTGATGAGATGAAGAGTGGCCGGGTGGTATTTATAGTAGTTTTGGTTGGTTTGCATGGGAAGTAGAATGTGCACTTACGTCACCGTGGAGTATGAACTGGAAGAAATTGTTAGCGAGTCTTGGTGCACTTTTGACAAATTGGTCACAAATTCTTCATTTCTATCACTTTCAATTTGTGGATTCTCTTCCAAATCCCAAAGGTGGTGGTGGGAAGGAGAATTTGTGGATTCATTTCTATCACTTTCATTTCTATCACTTTTGACAAATTACTCTTTTCCATACATATCGGACAAGACAAAGTACATGAGTAATCCACCCTGATAACATCTCATATGCTGAAAAATCGTTGATGGTCCACATGAGAGATACTCTCATATGAAAGTTCTGCTCCTTCGATATATCATATGTCCGAATGCCGAATTACCATAATTGTTTCAACTCATCCACCAACGACTGCAAGTAGATATCGATGTTCTTCTTTGAATTTTTTGGACCAGGTATGATAAGTGTCAAGAAAATGTAAGGAGTCTTCGTGCACATCCACAGTGGTAGATTATAAGGAGTCAAAATCACCGGCCAACAAGAGTATTGAGATCCCGACTGTCCGAAAGGAGTGAATCCATCATAACATAAATCCAACCGGACATTTCTGGGCTCCGCAGCAAATTCTGGATGACACAGATCAAAATATTTCCATGCCTCTCCATCGGAAGGATGAGATAATTCTCCTTCATCCATATTTCGTTCCTTGTTATGCCATGTCATGTGTTGTGAGGTATTTGCGGACATATACATCCTCTGTAGCCTCTTTGTGATCGATAAAAACTGTATGTACTTGTAGGCACGCAACCTTGTTCGGACAGTTGACTTTTTTTTGTCCCGAGTTGGCTTGTACCGGTCCAAATGTCACCCTCACTTTTCCAACTAGGGGTAGTTTGATAATTTAACATAGGTATTTAATTTTAGGAATAAATATTAATATTATGGTGCTATAAATATTTAATTGATGCTTATATTAATTATTTATTTATTAGTATGCTATATAATTATTTGTGACTTGTATTATTTATTTATAATTAGGAGGCTAGCCCAATAGTTATACTTGACACTGGTGAACCAATTAGACTTGTCATGACAATTAGTAAGCCCAACATGGATCAAGCCTAATAGACACATTTCCACTAATTAATTAAGAAGTTTTATCTTAATTAGAATTAGTTAAAAGCTTTCCAAAATTGCCCTTCCCTAATCCTATTCATAATTGGATGGAAGGGACAATTTGGACTATGCATATGACTTGGAGAAGGGGGAAGGGGCCTGGCATGATAAAAGCCTCTCTTCTCTCTCTCTCTCTCTCTCCTCATTTGCATTTTATTTTGATCCCCAATTCATAGATCCCCAATTCATAGATCTACAATTCACTTCTTTTCCTTCATCAATTCAACCCAAATTCCTTCATTCCCTCTCATCCCCATTCAATAGAAGAAGCATTTGGAGCTTGGAGAAGCAAGGAGGACAAGGAAGAGAAGCTTTGGTGGAGAGATCGTGTCCGGATCGTGTCCATTGTGCTTTTCATTGGGAATCAATCTCCCAATAGGTATATATCTGAATTCATCTCTAATTTGAGTCCTAAATCATGCATTTGACTCTTAAGAACACCCCAATGGCATAGGGATACATATAGGATGAAGTTCTAGGCATAATTGTTAGGAATTGACATTTTTACATAGGTTTTTGTATACAATTTGGGGGAATTACGGGATTGACACATCAAGTATGTGTCATGAGACCAATTTAGAGTAATTGGACTTAGATCGGGGTTGAGATACTAGCCACGTGTCCACAAGTGGACACGAGTAGGCCGTATCACGATATGGTGTGATACCGTGTGATACAGAGCTATATTTTGTGTATTTTGTGCAATTCCCCTTAATTCATATTGCAGTTCATTCTAATAATTGTTATTGATATATTTGAGATGAGGAAATGGATATCATAAAGTATTGTAAGTTTTGGCATCCCATTTGATTATGTATCGAGGATATTCTATCTTAGCATTCTAAGTGTTTGTGCCAATGTCTATTAGGAGTTTGATCATTGTGTGTTGATTTTATATATGTATAGAATTCTTATATATATATATATATATATATATATATATATATATATATATATATATATATATTGGTATATATTTATTCTATATTGTGTCAGCATTGCGGTATTACTTCAGTGTGCAGTGTGTTGGTGTATTTACCTGGTTGCTCGAGTGACAGGGAATAGAGGATTGCAACAGTTTGTATTATGCAACCATTAAGGCAACTGTGTACCTTTGCCAAGTAATTGATTTGGGCTTGGGTGGCAGTTTTAGTTGGGAGCCTAGCATTAGTGTGATTGGGGGAAATTATGTATCGGAGGCCTGCACTGTGTTTTGTGGTTGGCAGTGAATCCTCCTTAGTGCAGGAATTATATTCAATAATGCATTTGTAGGTTGACCTGTGCACAAGTGTGGACAGGTGTAACATTATAATCTGGAACCTGAGTTAGTAGAGGATAATTGCGGTCAGTACATCACTGCCTGTATGTGTATGTGTAGCAATGCACCTGAACTTATGAACTTTGTTGTGTCTACCAGAGGATTAGGAATATTTGCCTTTGGATTACAACTGTAAGGGTGTATTGCAGTTTATGTTGTTGTCTGTGCTTATGTGCAGTGTATATGTAAGTTGAGACCTTAGGTTAGAAATATTGTTGAGTACACTTATACCTTAGTGCATTGATTATGCATATCAGTGAATAGATAGTGTGAAGGGGGAGTTCATCTGATGTTAACACTATTGGTAGGATGCAGAGACTTGAATCCTCAGTATTAGATGTTAGTATTATAGACTTGGCCATGAGTGTTAGTTGGTTTATGTAGTAATGCAATGGTATCAGATGTTGTAGTTAGTGCATCGGTCATCTTAGTTGATGTATTAACAACCAGTTGTGTGCTAAATTAGTATCAGCCACTGAATTGGTAGAATAAGAGTGTATTAGCTAAGACTGGTAATGCCAGTTAGTTAGGATTATATCAAGAGATTGTAGAGTTAGTTAGTGTCTTGATGGGTTGCTAGTGGAGGTCAGTTGAAGTTAAGTATAGTATCGTCTAGGGGTAAGTGACTGATAGGTTAGATGTGCATGTAGTAGAACCTAGAGCAGCAACTACAGCATAGCAGTTAGTCATTAGTAATTAGTATATAAGTATTAGAGTATTGGTTAGATAATATATGATAGATTTATGTATTGGCATTATGTTAGTATCATCATAGTCAGGTAACTGGTAGAGTATTGTGTGTATCAGATTATTTATGCACAGTTAGTGTATGATAGTTGTAATTAGATAGTCGTTAGTAGATATTGATTAAGGATGGGTCAAATATTAGTATTAGTTGTATTATTAGTACTTATTAGTAAGTACTATAGTATTTAGTTAGTGTAAGTATAGTTGGATTAATGATGCACTTAAATAATGACCTTGTATACCTAGTATAAACTAGTACTAGTTAGTTAGTGACTTTTTTTTTAGACCAAATAACTTTAGTTGGACTTAATATGACTTAGTTAAGTTAGAATAAATTAGGAATTGACCTAGAAGCATGCATTAGTGTATTTTTACTCATTAACCCTTATTGCACCAAATTGACATAATATTTCCTATCTAGGATTGTGTGACACCAGCTTGGGCATCGAGAGACACCCTTTGCTCAGAACCAGAGGTGAGTACATCTCTCTGTTAGTTTTAATTTCATGATAGTGTATATATCACTTGTTCTAGAACTGATATACCTGATTCTGACACACATTATTACACGGACTGGTACTATATGGATCCTGTCAGAAGATGTTATCCCCTTACAGTGTTCAGGTGGTACTCCTTTCACATGTAATTCATAGTATGCATTGGGTATTATTTAATGTACTTCTTGTGCATCCACTATTTCGTGTGCTAGTGTGACTATATCGTATTCATGTGCGTAACGTGTCATGATTCGATCCATGAGTATTGGTTGGGGAGGGGGAGTAGAAGTTGGTTATGTGATCAAGCCCTACTGATCTCATGTGTATGTCGATTATATACCTCACTTATTATCGAGTTACCATATTTACCTCATGTGTAACCTAAGCCGATCACATAACGAACTTGCGCTCTAAACCACATAGCTAATATTCATGTTCTTCAACTTACAATTTATTTCCATATTACCAGTATTTACTTTCCAGTTCTTTATTATGATTATTTGCATGTTCTCACATGTATTTTCTATTTCTTAATACTTGTGCATCTTGTATCATTTTCTATTACTCGTCATATATGCTTTACAATCTATTTGGAGTTGCTTTCATAGTTTTGTACTTCGCTTATTTTCTGATTGGATATATTTTTTAGATGATTGGCTAGAAGAGTTGTGTCCCACTTATTACAGGCCGCAGGATGGTGAACCACTAGAGGATACTCCCCTAGAGCAGGAGGACATAGTGTCAGTGATCAAAGAGGCCTAGTTATATAGTCTTGGACTTGTACTAGTCTTATTTTGGACTCATGGCATGTATATATTATTCGAAAAATTTCACTCAGAGCACAAAAATTTACTATATTTCTAAAAAAAGCAAAAAAGTTTCAAAATTTACAACAAAAGCATTAAAACGCCCTTTGTAAGGGCGTTTTACGCTTTTCCGTTCACGGACTTAACGGTCAAAAACTTGACGTTAAAAAAAATAATAAAAAAATAAAACGCCCTTACAAAGGGCGTTTTATATTTTTAAATTATTTTAATTTCTTTCTCTCCTCTCTCTCCCCTCTCTCCTCTCTCCTCTCTCCTGTACATATTTTAAATTTTTTTTAAATTATTTTAAAAAAAGTTATATGTACATCTCTCTCTGTTAAAAAAGTAATAATATTTAAAGTAAAACGCCCTTTGCAAGGGCGTTTTGTATTTTTTTATATTTTTTTATAAATATTTTATACTTCCCGCCCCTCT
Organism: Iris macrosiphon; assembly: GCA_036927795.1. NCBI lineage: Eukaryota > Viridiplantae > Streptophyta > Magnoliopsida > Asparagales > Iridaceae > Iris > Iris macrosiphon. The sequence goes on from JAYESA010000011.1 coordinate 8,625,083, forward strand.
GTATTTTTCTGCGAAAAAAAATTAATATTTAAAGTAAAACGCCCTTTGCAAGGGCGTTTTGTAATTTTTTATAATTTTTTTATTAATATTTTATACTTCCCGCCCCTCTGTATTTTTCTGCAAAAAAAAAAATTAATATATAAAGGAAAACGCCCATAAGAAGGGCGTTTTTCCTTTATATATTAATTTTTTTTTAGACCTCTGTAGACTCTCCTCTCTCTCCCCTCTCCCGCTGTCTCTCTCCCCTCTCTCTCTCTCTCTCTCCCTCTCCCGCTGTCTCTCCTCTCTCTCCCTCTCCGCTCTCCCGCTGTCTCTCACCTCTCTCCCTCTCCCTCTCCCGCTGTCTCTCTCCTCTCCCGCTGTCTCTCTCCTCTCTCCCTCTCCCTCTTCCTCTCCCGCTGTCTCTCTCCTCTCTCCCTCTCCCTCTCCCTCTCCCGCTGTCTCTCTCCCTAAGGACTTCCACCTCCGCCTCTTCTTGGGGCGGATCCGAGTGGGAGAAGAAGGTCCGCTCCTCCGCCCGCGTCTGCCGACCCGACGGCCTCTCCGTCCTCGTCACCGGCGCCGCCGGCTTCGTCGGCAGGCACGTCTCCCTCGCCCTCAAGCGCCGCGGCCTCTCCGTCCTCGTCACCAGTCCCTCCTCGATCGCGCCGGCGTCTTCGTCGTCGAGGGAGACATCAACGACTCCCCCCTGCTCCGCAAGCTCCTCGACGTCGTCCCCTTCTCCCACGTGGCCCACCTCGCCGCCCAGGCCGGCGTCCGCTACGCCATGAAGAACCCCTCCTCCTACGTCCACAGCAACATCGCCGGCCTCGTCTCCCTCCTCGAGGTCGCCAAGTCCGCCGACCCCCAGCCCGCCCTCGTCTGGGCCTCCTCCTCCTCCGTCTACGGACTCAACACCCAAGTCCCCTTCTCCGAGTCCCACCGCACCGACCGGCCTGCCTCCCTCTACGCCGCCACCAAAAAAGCCGGCGAGGAGATCGCCCACACCTACAACCACATCTACGGCCTCTCCATCACCGGCCTCTGCTTCTTCACCGTCTACGGACCCTGGGGCCACCCCGACATGGCCTACTACTTCTTCACCAAGGACATCCTCAAGGGAAAAACCATCACCATCTTCCAAGCCCCCGACGGCTCCTCCGTCGCCCGCGACTTCACCTACATCGACGACATCGTCCATGGCCTCGTCGCCGCCCTCGACACCGCCGAGAAGAGCACCGGCATGCGCGGGAAGAAGCAGGGACCCGCGCAGCTGAGGGTGTACAACCTCGGCAACACCTCCCCCGTTCCCGTAACGGAACTCGTGTCCATCCTCGAGAGGCTCCTTAAGGTGAAGGCCAACAAGAAGGTCGTCACGATGCCCGCCAACGGGGACGTGCAGTTCACCCACGCCAACATCAGCCTCGCGCAGAGGGAGCTCGGATACCGGCCCACGACGGACCTCAAGACGGGGCTCAAGAAGTTTGTCAAGTGGTACCTCGAGAGGAGAGAGAGAGAGGAGAGAGGAGGAAAGAGAGGGGAGCGGGCGGACAGGAAAGAGGAGAGAGAGGAGAGAAGAGAGAAGAGAGAGGAGAGAGGAGAGAAGAGAGAAGAGAGAGGAGAGAGGGGAGAGAGAGGAGAGAAAGAAATTAAAATAATTTAAAAATATAAAACGCCCTTTGTAAGGCCGTTTTACTTTTTTTATTATTTTTTTTAACGTCAAATTTTTTACCGTTAAGTCCATGAACGGAAAAGCGTAAAACGCCCTTACAAAGGACGTTTTAATGCTTTTGTTGTAAATTTTGAAACTTTTTTGCTTTTTTTAGAAATATAGTAAACTTTTGTGCTCTGAGTGAAATTTTCCGTATATTATTTTGAAGAGTTGTTGAGCCTAGACTTATAGTATTGGACTTGATGATGTATTGTGACTCATATCTCTCTTTTTATTCCATATTGTGCTTTCATCCTCCTTAGTTTGATATTGTGATTGAGTACTGTTTACCAATATTACATTATTATATTGTTCCTCCATTTGGAGTTGAGATAGCATGACAGGTACCCTTATTATATCGTGTGAGATATTTAGATAGTTATATTTTCTTAAGCAGAGTTCTACCGCCGATGCTGCGGCATAGGCTAGACATTGTTCACTACTCGTGCCCTCATTCCGGGTGCGGATCGCGACACCGCATGACAAAAAATACATTTATCTTTATCATTATTCTCCTTGTAGTACAACATGCAACCGTTTCAACAATAATCTATCTTTTCGTAGCCTAATCCAAGTTTCTCTATCATCATCTTCGACTTGTAGAAGTTTTCAGACAACTCCTTCGATCCTTTTTGCACCAACTCTCTAACAAACTGAATTATCCGGTCGTAGCATTCTTACGGCAAGTTAAAATCAGACTTTAGGTTCAACATTCATATCACCATCGACAGGACATAATGAGAATCACAACCCAGATAAAATTGAGTATCGACATTCTTGAACATATCATAGAATTTCTTCGCATCAGAATTAGGATCCTCCGGATCAAAACTTGGACCGGCCACATCAAATACCAACTCACGCATCAGGTTTCGTTATCGATATTCAAAGTTATCTATGAGAGTGGACTCTTCTACCTCCGTATTGAAGGAGGAATACTTATATTACGGAAATAAAGATTTTTCTTGAGCCGTCCACTCCTTGTAGTTCAATACGAAACCCTTCTTATAGAGATTCTCCCTCACGAGATTCACCTCTTTGAATGGTATATTACGATATTTGAAACAAGGACACTCGATGAGCCTCCCATCCATGAAATGAGGTTGACTACGGACGTATTTGAGAAATTCCTCAACGCCCTCCATGAAAACATCTGTCAAACCAATCATACTCTCATGTCGCCGATTGTACATCCATGATCATTGATTATGCATGTACGGTATATATTAATTCAAACAATATGGATTAATTAGATTCAAGATGAGTTAAGATATTTGCTAAATGATTAGTTAGTTAGGATACTTGATGAAGAAGTCTCATAAAGAACTAAATATTGTAAAAGCTAGAGTTATGATACTTGTTTTACGCGTATCCAAAATCATACTTTCTCGACACAAATCCGAATATTGCCGATACATGCCTTAGCATAGTAAGGTTGTAAAAGCAAGTAAAAAAAAAAAAAACTTATCTATCACATGTAAACTAATCGGCAAGGGTGACTACTATTTCATTCAATTTCAAAACAACTAAGAAACAACACTAGAAATACTTAAAATTATGCCTAAATGTATGAAATATATTTTCTAAAATTTTACTAATTTCTTAATAATTATTTGTTTTCCGATACAAAAAATCTGATACTCCGATCCGTAACAGACGATATGGCAGATAATCCGATTCGTAATTCTATATCTATTTCTAAGTAGTTAATACCTAATTATAGTAACTACTAATTACTATTCATATTAGTACTCTAAAGTGTAACTATAAACGACTATAATACAATTTAATTTTTCGATCGATTTATTTGAGCTTTTTTTGCTAATATATATAGTAACTAAATATACTAAAAAAAATTAAACAGAACCGAATAATGCTCACCGCTAATTGTGACTTTGTCTGTGTCAAAATCCAGATACAACAAACCCAAATCATGTCCATGTCTGTATCGAGAAAAAAATTTGGTAATCAACACTATGTTTGTGTCACGTGTCCATATTTGTGTCTCATGTTGGTAAACCTAATTCAATTTCAAAGCTACAAAAAAGTTTAACCTAAATTCAAACTATCCAAAGTGTCGTGTGTCAGTGTCTGTGTTTGTCTCAAGTATCCGTGTCCAAATCCTAAATTAAAATAACCTAGTGTCACTACCACTTTTCCCATATAAGGGTATTTTTGTAATTTAGCTATTTTAAAATAATTATGTATTTAAATTAATTGCTGAGTTTTGTAACTAATTATATTATTACTAGAATGGTTAGTTTAGGTCATAACCCTAGAATCCATTAGGACAACCCTAATGAGTAAACCCTGATTAGAAAACCCTATTCTAGCAAAAACCCTAGAATACAAAATTAGGGTGAACCCTCAAAAACCCTGGACTGACTTAACCGGAGTCTATTTGGTTCTACATGAGAGGGCCAAGAGGGTTTAACCTAAAAACTAGGCATAGAAACCCTAGAACTAGGTTTATATATATATGAAGCTTCCCACACAGCCATCCTTCATGTAAACAGGAGAAACCCTAGCCTCCACTAGAGAAAAACCATCTCCCATCCAAAAATTCGAAACCCTAACCCTAGGTTCCCTTTCCTCTTCCTCCAAAGCAAGGAACGTGGGTCAGGAAGCCTGGGAGAAGAAGAATCTCATTGAAGGAACCTTCCCTGCAGGTAAAACCCTAGTTTCTATTCCTTTAATTCCTGTTTTCAGATGTTCATGGCCATGAGGAACCCCAAATCTGTGTGTAATTCGAATTTTAGGGTTTTGGATTAGGTTTTGGTGACCAACATAGTTTTCCCCAATTTTACAGAACCCTAACCCTAGATTTTGGGTAGGTAGACTGATTTCACCCTCCTATGTGTAGGTTAGATGTTGTTTTAGGGTTTTGTTTTGGGTTTTCAGGAATTCTTGGTGTGGTTTTCGTTCTTGCACATCTTGTGTTTGGTAAAATGCTTCACAGGAGGAATTACCTATCTAACCTATTTAATTATAATCTAAATTGATGTATGATGTGTATATATATATTATACATATGTATTTAGATTTGTTGTGATTTTGGAGAGGTGAATGCACTGTGGGGGAAGAGAACTGTGAAGGAGTTACTGTATGATCGGGTATGAGTATTGGAGGAAGACACTGTTCAGTCGGGTTGATCCCTGCTGTGCACTTGTCCACATGTGTATTTGTGTGCACACCAGGGATGGGGGAAACAGGTTTTTAGTTGGTTTCAATAGAGAATTCTATGTAAACTGTGTGTTGAGAAGTTGTATGACTGCCTGTGTGTCTTAGTGTGTCTAGATAATTAGGTGTTGTGCATCAGTGTAGGATTTAATTGACAGTGAGCAGTGTGACAGTGATATCCTGTGTGTTGTACAGTTTAATGTGTGTATGAGATATCTGAGAATGTGTGTGTCTATGTATAAATTATCTGTGAATTTCCTGTGTCCCTGTGTTGTGTATCCAGGTATGGAGTTAAGGTGAGTGAATTTTGAGGGTGTGAGGTGATGTATCAGGGTATTTGAATTTGGGAGGGGAGAAAATCTGTTAAACTGATGCTGTGTGTGCTTGTGAGTTGAGGTAGTTAGGAATTTTATGGGTAGCTGTGTGTGTAGATGAGGGAGAGTGCAGTGAGGTTAGATGTATCCTGTATGTTAATTCCTATGTGTATCAGTTAACCTAAGACTGTGTATAAGTTACCTGTGTTTGTGCTGTCAGTTTTATGTGTCAGTAGGTGTATAACTTGGTGTCAGATTATCTATGTGTATGCAACCTATGTGTATCAGTCAGATATATCCTGTGTGTATGTGTCCCTGTTTTGAGAACCAAACCTGTGTCTACCTGTGTAGTATATATATATATCAGTAGCAGTTGCAGTGAGATTGGGTTCCTCACCTAGTAGTATATTTGTCAAGTTCATAGGTTAGTCTCAGTTTTGATATTGTGGGTAAATGACTATTATGTTAGCCCAGTTTTGATACTGGGTAGTAGTGTAGGTAGGTGTGCAGTGTGCATTGTTTCGAGTGAGTTTGGGGTTAGTAGAGTATCAGGATGTAGTCCCTGTGCATTCGGGTGGAGTTTTATTGAGTTCCTGTGAGTAGGTATTGGATTTTTGCAGTGAGTAAGTATCCATATGTTATTTTCTGTGTGTATCCAGATCTATATTACCTGTGTCTATGTACAGTAGGAATCCTAGTGTGTGATAGAGTGTCTGTGAGTTAGATTCAGTGTGCAGAGAGGAATTCAGTGTGTGGGGGTGTCTCAGATGTTTCTCAGAAATCTGAGTATCTGAGAGTGTGTGTCTGAGTCAGTGAGGTACCTGTGTGGGTGTGTATGTAACCTGTGTGTGAAAGGGTATCAGTAACTAGGGGGTGAGTGTCTGCTAGTGTGAGCATGCCTGTGTATTCCTGTCCAGTGTGTGAGTGTGCATTGTATCAGTGTATGTGTTAGTCTAGTTATGTGTATCTAGTAAGAGAGGGATCTCTGAGTTAGTATCCTACACTTGTTTAAGGTAGGTGATTGCAGTAGCTAGTAGGATTGGGAGCTGGGAGTTTGAGTTGGGTGTCTTGGGTCAAGTGTTAAGGAAGGGTTATAGAGCTAGTGTCTAGATGTCAGGTAGGTAGTTATACTATAGTTGTATTTGCCTTAAGTTAGAATGTTTAAGGTGACAACTTGAAAACCAAATGTATAAGGTATATGCACTAGTAATACCTAGTATAGCTCAATGTTAAGTTAGTTAGTAGTACTAATTAGTATTAGCTAATATGCACTAATACTAACTAGAATACTTAGAATGATCTAGACAACTGAGTACAGTGAGGTAATGGTCTAGTTAACCATAGGTAAACCTAGAGTTGACTTAGTAATACCTAGTTTAGACCTAAAAATGGCCAAACACCTCATTTCAACTTAGATAAACACTTTTACCTTTTCAAACACCATTTTAACATTGTTATCTTATATATAGGTCATTGTGATCTCACTTTGGACCTCGATCCTCACATTCTGCTCAGGACCACAGGCGAGTACATTCTCTGACAGTTTTCATGGTTGATTACTTCTATAAATTGTAGTGTATTTCATACTTGATTCCGACACTGTGAATACACGGGTTAGCACCCTAGATCCCCATCACGAGGAGTCGTGGTTGGAATCCATCGTGCTAGCTGGGGGATGGGGAACTATTAGTAGATTATGTGATCATATCCAAACATTTATATGCACCATAGCTCACCCCACTTCTCACGTCGGGTGCGGCCTGACCACTTATATGCTCCATAGCTGTTATATATGATTAGCCTGACCATTATATGCACCATAGCTAACCATGCGGTTAGCCTGACCTAAAAGAACCATAGCTAATCATATATAACCAGCCTGATCCAGTCCCAAGCCGATCACATGATAAACTAATAATTCAAACACTTAGCTAGATGTCTTATCTTTATTCAGATTTACTTGTTCTAGCATTTACTACTTATTGCTCATTGCTAGACGCCTACTGTCTATTTCATTTTCTCCAGTACTTCACATGTTCAGCTTTTATTTCCATCTTGTATCTCTTACACTGTTTATAGATTTTGTCAATTAATGAAACTGCTGTTAGTGCTTGTGCTTCGCTCCAATCCTGACTGGATAACCAACATTTTTCAGAGGACCTGGAGGACTTTTGCCCTACTCATTACGGTCCAGGAATAGAGGAGGATTTCACCCCAGAAATCCCAGAGGAGGTGCCTATCTTAGAGGAGAACTTGCCTGCCCATGCTTAGATTATTTTTTCTGCATTTACTATTTTAGACTGAGACTGAGACTGAGATGTATTTATTTTTATTTGTGACTTTGTGAGGTCATTTGGACCAGGATTTGAGTTAGATTTATTGTGGTTGGTTTTAAATAGAACTCTTTTCAATTCTCATCGTGCCATTATGTTTATAGTTGTGATTGAGTATATTATAGAAATGTGATTTATTTATCATTGTCCTCCGTACGGAGTTGAGACTATTGACAGGATATACTATGTTGTGACCTAGACAGCGTTCTACCGCCGATGCTGTGGCGTAGGCTGGACGTACCCACGACTCATGCCCAAATTCCGGGTGCGGGTCGTGACACGTTTTAGTGGTGGCCCATACAGGTCTAGTCTCCAGTCATAGTCTTAGACTGTTTTAGGAAATAGGAATTAGGCCAAGAATATACTCAATCACAATTAGGGAATTCTGATTCTTATGATACTATTCTTAATGATTAATTCCTTTAGAAATTTTCTGTCCTTCCTTGATATCATATCTATTGCCTTAATTGAATCTTTCGATCTGTCTCCAGGATGCCGCCAAGAAGGTCCCAGAGACTCGGAGCAGCAGATTCAGAGAGGTCTGCCACCTCTCGCGCTGCCGGACAGACATCAGCAGCACCTCCTACCTCTCCAGGACAGGTGGGAGTGTCTGCAGCATTCGGGGGTCCTCCACCACCAGTTCAGAGGGTCCCCACAGCTACGACGGCACCACCACCTCCACCACCCCCAGCTCAGCATCCAGGAGGTGTGCCCGTCGATGGGGCACAGATGTTCGCTTTGATTCAGGGCATGGTCGACGCCCAAAGGACGTCGGCAGAGGCCCAGAGAGTGCAGGCTGAGGCACATCAGGCCCAGACAGAGATGATGAGGGTGAACATGGATAATGCTCACCAAGTGGCTCTCCAGGCTGTGGAGAGAGTCGCTCAGCAGCAGCAACAACCTGGTCAGCAACAACAGAGGCCGGGCACCATTGTGGACTTCAAGAGGATGATGCCTCGGGAGTTCAAGGGGACAGAAGGGATACTCTACGCCGATGATTGGCTAGGGGACATCGAGAGGAACTTGCGTTTGGCGCAGATTCCATAGGCGCTCCAGATCGAGGCCGCTGGCAGCCAGATGTTCGACATTGCCTTGACGTGGTTTCGCACAGAGCCGAGACTCTTGCGCGGGGGACTCACTTGGGAAGCTTTCAAGGAGCTCTTCAAAGAAAAGTTCTTTCCTGATGTCGCCCTGGGAGCTTTGGAGAGTCAGTTCCATGACTTAGCCCAGGGGAGCTCGTCCGTCGACGAGTATGCCGCGGAGTTTTCCCGCCTGAGCCGCTTTGCGCCGTCAATGATTAGAGATCCGGGGGACAGGGCCCGGAAATTCAGAAAGGGGCTGACAAGAGAGATCAAGTCTCGCACGTCGGGACGTCGCACAGCTACCTATGAGGGCATATTGATGGATGCCCAAGTAGCCGAGGATGACTTGGACCTCAGACCCAAGAGGGGACGCGATGTTTCCGGAGGAGCAAACAGTAGTGCGGGATCAGGCAAGCGTCCACACTTTCAGCAGCAGCAGAGGCCCTTCCAGCAGCAGCACCAGGCACCAGCACGAGGACAGGTTCAACAACAGCAGCAGAGGCAGACTCAGCCCGCCATCCAGTGTGCGTACTGCGGGAAGATGGGACATACTAGAGATATCTGCAGGCATAGATTGGGCTCATGTTTGTCCTGCGGATCGACGACACATCAGCTGAGGGATTGTCCTACCATTCGGACTCGTCCAGGTCAGGGTGGAGCAGCCGCCCAGAGAGGACCAGGCAGGGTACCTACCGTACCAGGAGGCCAACAACAGAGGGGACCACTTCCACCGCAAAATCAGAGGTTTGCCCAGCATCAGCAGCAGAGAGGTGCACCCCAGGGGCGAGCATACGCCATGGCAGTCGAGGAGATCGAGCCAGCAGGAGACTTGATCACAGGTTCGGTTCTTCTCGATTGTATTCCTGCATTTACCTTATTCGATTCTGGCGCTTCCCATAGTTTTGTGTCTGTATCATATGCACTTCGACATCATTTAGACACAGAACCATTAGCTAGGACTTGCAAGATCATGACTGGTAGAGGTATTATCCTAGTCCGTGATCACTGCAAGGACCGGAGAGTGTCAGTAGGAGGCCGAGAGTTGAGCGTGAGCTTACTTGTCATGCCACTTCCGGGGTACGATATTGTACTCGGAATGGACTGGTTGAGTAGGCATCATGCTACTATAGATTGTTATAGAGGCAGAGTATTGTTTAGACCACCAGGAGAGCCGGAATTCGAGGTCGTCAGAGGAACAGCGGAACAGAGCAGGAGCACATTTTGCGGAGCCAGGGCGGAAGAAGAGGAGTTGCCACATCCTCTGATAGCGGAGTTCCTGGATGTATTTCCAGAAGAGTTGCCAGGATTGCCGCCAGACAGAGATGTTGAATTCTCTATAGACTTGGTTCCAGGAGCGGAGCCCATTTCACAACATGTCTATAGAGTTAACAACAGCGAGCTGGCAGAACTGAAGAAGCAAGTCGAGGAGCTGCAGGACAAAGGCTTCATCAAATCCAGTTCATCACCATGGGGAGCTCCGGTACTGTTCGTACCGAAGAAGGACGGCACGGTGCGCATGTGCATTGATTATAGAGCTTTGAACAATATCACCATCAAGAACAAGTACCCGCTGCCGAGGATAGATGATCTTTTCGACCAGTTGAGCGGGGCGAGGGTGTTTTCAAAGATTGATTTGAGGTCAGGTTATCACCAGGTGAAGGTGAAGAAAGAAGACACGCCGAAGACAGCTTTTAGGACCAGATGCGGCCAGTTCGAGTTCATGGTGATGCCATTTGGTTTAACCAATGCACCGGCAGTATTCATGAACTTGATGAACAAGGTGTTCCACCAGTACCTTGACAAGTTCGTGGTGGTGTTCATCGACGATATTCTTGTGTATTCCAAGACACCGGAGGAGCACGAAGAGCACCTGAGATTGGTCTTAGAGACTCTCAGGAGGGAGAAGCTATACGGGAAACTCTCTAAGTGTGAATTCTTCCTTGACAAGGTCGAATTTCTTGGGCATGTGGTATCGGGTGACGGGATCTCGGTTAACCCGCAGAAAATCGAGGCAGTAGAGTCGTGGGCTACCCCCAGTTCGGTAGCTGAGATCAGGAGTTTTCTCGGGCTAGCAGGATACTACAGGAGGTTTGTACAAGACTTCTCCAAGATTGCAGCGCCGATGACCAGACTGACTAGGAAGGATGTGGAATTTGTGTGGACAGAGGAGTGCCAGGCTGCATTTGATGAGCTGAAGAAGAGGTTGACGACAGCTCCAATTTTGACGTTGCCATCAGGGACAGGTGGTTTTACCATCTACAGTGACGCTTCAGGGAAGGGTCTGGGATGTGTTCTTCAACAGCACGGGAAGGTAATTGCCTATGCTTCCAGGCAGTTACGCCCTCATGAAAAGAATTATCCCACCCACGACTTAGAGTTGGCAGCAGTTATCTTCGCTCTAAAGCTGTGGAAACATTATCTGTACGGAGAGCGTGTGGAAATCTTCACAGACCACAAGAGCTTGAAGTACGTGTTCACACAGAAGGAACTGAACATGAGACAGAGGAGGTGGTTAGAGTTGATGAAGGACTTTGACATCTCATTGCAGTACCATCCCGGGAAGGCTAACGTAGTCGCCGATGCCTTGAGCAGGTATCCGATGGCTATGTACTTGACGACAGATAGGCATTTGTTGGCTGATTTAGAGAGCTTGGAGATTGAAGTGTTAGTTCCCGGTGCCGAGATTCAGATGTGGGGATTACAGATACAGTCAGAGCTGATGGACAGGATCAGGGCTGCGCAGTACGATGATGAGACCCTGAGGAGTATCAGAGCACAGGTTCAGATGGGATTGTCGGATGACTTCACTATCGCAGATGATGGTTCCTTACGGCACGGCACAAGGATATGTGTGCCTAGTGGGGAACTGCGCGAGGAAGTTTTGCAGGAGGCACACCGCTCTCAGTACTCGATGCATCCCGGTGCCAACAAGATGTATCGAGACTTGAGGGAGCACGTATGGTGGTACGGAATGAAGCGCGAGGTAGCACGCTTCGTATCTCGGTGTCTAGTGTGCTAGCAGGTAAAGGCAGACCGGCAGAGGCCAGGTGGGTTGCTTCAACCTTTACCGATTCCAGAATGGAAATGGGAGCACGTGACCATGGATTTCGTTTCAGGGCTTCCACGTTCTCCAGGAGGGAAGGACGCGATTTGGGTCATCGTGGACAGGTTGACCAAATCAGCCCATTTCTTACCTTTCAAGGTGGGCACGTCGACAGAGAAGCTAGCAGAGATGTACGTGCGACAGATTCTTAGGATTCATGGAGTTCCTGTGAGCATCGTCTCAGATCGGGATAGTCGTTTCACTTCCCACTTCTGGAGGAGTCTGCAGGCTAGCTTGGGCACTCAGCTCAAGTTCAGTACCGCGTATCACCCCCAGACAGACGGGCAGTCGGAAAGGACTATTCAGACTCTCGAGGATATGCTACGCACTTGCGTTTTAGATCTCGGAGGTTCTTGGGAGGATTATCTGCACCTGGTAGAGTTCGCTTACAACAACAGCTACCAGGCCAGCATCGAGATGTCACCGTTTGAGGCTCTTTATGGACGGAGGTGTCGTACACCGCTATCGTGGGACGACATTGGAGAGAGAGCCTTGCTAGGACCAGAAATGGTCGTGGATGCAGCAGAAAAGGTGAAACTCATCAGAGACAGACTGCGAGTGGCGCAGGACAGACAGCGGCATTGGGCCGACAGCCACCGTAGACCCCTTGAGTTTCAGGTATAGATTGTTGTTTTCTGGTTGTGTTTGTTTGTTTGTTTAGACTGTGTGTTGAGACTGTTTTGTTTTAGGTTGGCGATCTAGTATTCCTACGGATTTCTCCGACGCGTGGAACGATTCGTTTTGGCAGAGGCGGGAAGCTTAGCCCACGCTACATCGGACCCTTCAGTATTCTGGCAAGGGTAGGTGCAGTGGCTTATAGACTGGATTTGCCGCCTGCATTGGAGGGAGTGCATAATGTGTTCCATGTGTCGCAGCTGAGACGGTACGTGGCAGACCCTAGTCACGTACTTGATCACTCGGAGATTGAGGTTGGTCCGACGCTCAGCTACCCTGAGCAGCCCGTAGAGATCTTGGACCGCAGAGAGAAGGTGTTGCGGAACCAAACTATTCCTTTGGTTCGTGTTGCATGGAGACATCACTCTCCAGGGGAGTCGACCTGGGAGAGAGAAGACGAAATGCGCGAGCAATACCCTTATCTCTTCCAGACTTGAGGTATATTTCCTTGCTGATTTCATTCGTGTTGTAGTTCAGTCCAATTTCGAGGACGAAATTTCTTTTAGGAGGGTAGACTTGTCACTACCACTTTTCCCATATAAGGGTATTTTTGTAATTTAGCTATTTTAAAATAATTATGTATTTAAATTAATTGCTGAGTTTTGTAACTAATTATATTATTACTAGAATGGTTAGTTTAGGTCATAACCCTAGAATCCATTAGGACAACCCTAATGAGTAAACCCTGATTAGAAAACCCTATTCTAGCAAAAACCCTAGAATACAAAATTAGGGTGAACCCTCAAAAACCCTGGACTGACTTAACCGGAGTCTATTTGATTCTACATGAGAGGGCCAAGAGGGTTTAACCTAAAAACTAGGCATAGAAACCCTAGAACTAGGTTTATATATATATGAAGCTTCCCACACAGCCATCCTTCATGTAAACAGGAGAAACCCTAGCCTCCACTAGAGAAAAACCATCTCCCATCCAAAAATTCGAAACCCTAACCCTAGGTTCCCTTTCCTCTTCCTCCAAAGCAAGGAACGTGGGTCAGGAAGCCTGGGAGAAGAAGAATCTCATTGAAGGAACCTTCCCTGCAGGTAAAACCCTAGTTTCTATTCCTTTAATTCCTGTTTTCAGATGTTCATGGCCATGAGGAACCCCAAATCTGTGTGTAATTCGAATTTTAGGGTTTTGGATTAGGTTTTGGTGACCAACATAGTTTTCCCCAATTTTACAGAACCCTAACCCTAGATTTTGGGTAGGTAGACTGATTTCACCCTCCTATGTGTAGGTTAGATGTTGTTTTAGGGTTTTGTTTTGGGTTTTCAGGAATTCTTGGTGTGGTTTTCGTTCTTGCACATCTTGTGTTTGGTAAAATGCTTCACAGGAGGAATTACCTATCTAACCTATTTAATTATAATCTAAATTGATGTATGATGTGTATATATATATTATACATATGTATTTAGATTTGTTGTGATTTTGGAGAGGTGAATGCACTGTGGGGGAAGAGAACTGTGAAGGAGTTACTGTATGATCGGGTATGAGTATTGGAGGAAGACACTGTTCAGTCGGGTTGATCCCTGCTGTGCACTTGTCCACATGTGTATTTGTGTGCACACCAGGGATGGGGGAAACAGGTTTTTAGTTGGTTTCAATAGAGAATTCTATGTAAACTGTGTGTTGAGAAGTTGTATGACTGCCTGTGTGTCTTAGTGTGTCTAGATAATTAGGTGTTGTGCATCAGTGTAGGATTTAATTGACAGTGAGCAGTGTGACAGTGATATCCTGTGTGTTGTACAGTTTAATGTGTGTATGAGATATCTGAGAATGTGTGTGTCTATGTATAAATTATCTGTGAATTTCCTGTGTCCCTGTGTTGTGTATCCAGGTATGGAGTTAAGGTGAGTGAATTTTGAGGGTGTGAGGTGATGTATCAGGGTATTTGAATTTGGGAGGGGAGAAAATCTGTTAAACTGATGCTGTGTGTGCTTGTGAGTTGAGGTAGTTAGGAATTTTATGGGTAGCTGTGTGTGTAGATGAGGGAGAGTGCAGTGAGGTTAGATGTATCCTGTATGTTAATTCCTATGTGTATCAGTTAACCTAAGACTGTGTATAAGTTACCTGTGTTTGTGCTGTCAGTTTTATGTGTCAGTAGGTGTATAACTTGGTGTCAGATTATCTATGTGTATGCAACCTATGTGTATCAGTCAGATATATCCTGTGTGTATGTGTCCCTGTTTTGAGAACCAAACCTGTGTCTACCTGTGTAGTATATATATATATCAGTAGCAGTTGCAGTGAGATTGGGTTCCTCACCTAGTAGTATATTTGTCAAGTTCATAGGTTAGTCTCAGTTTTGATATTGTGGGTAAATGACTATTATGTTAGCCCAGTTTTGATACTGGGTAGTAGTGTAGGTAGGTGTGCAGTGTGCATTGTTTCGAGTGAGTTTGGGGTTAGTAGAGTATCAGGATGTAGTCCCTGTGCATTCGGGTGGAGTTTTATTGAGTTCCTGTGAGTAGGTATTGGATTTTTGCAGTGAGTAAGTATCCATATGTTATTTTCTGTGTGTATCCAGATCTATATTACCTGTGTCTATGTACAGTAGGAATCCTAGTGTGTGATAGAGTGTCTGTGAGTTAGATTCAGTGTGCAGAGAGGAATTCAGTGTGTGGGGGTGTCTCAGATGTTTCTCAGAAATCTGAGTATCTGAGAGTGTGTGTCTGAGTCAGTGAGGTACCTGTGTGGGTGTGTATGTAACCTGTGTGTGAAAGGGTATCAGTAACTAGGGGGTGAGTGTCTGCTAGTGTGAGCATGCCTGTGTATTCCTGTCCAGTGTGTGAGTGTGCATTGTATCAGTGTATGTGTTAGTCTAGTTATGTGTATCTAGTAAGAGAGGGATCTCTGAGTTAGTATCCTACACTTGTTTAAGGTAGGTGATTGCAGTAGCTAGTAGGATTGGGAGCTGGGAGTTTGAGTTGGGTGTCTTGGGTCAAGTGTTAAGGAAGGGTTATAGAGCTAGTGTCTAGATGTCAGGTAGGTAGTTATACTATAGTTGTATTTGCCTTAAGTTAGAATGTTTAAGGTGACAACTTGAAAACCAAATGTATAAGGTATATGCACTAGTAATACCTAGTATAGCTCAATGTTAAGTTAGTTAGTAGTACTAATTAGTATTAGCTAATATGCACTAATACTAACTAGAATACTTAGAATGATCTAGACAACTGAGTACAGTGAGGTAATGGTCTAGTTAACCATAGGTAAACCTAGAGTTGACTTAGTAATACCTAGTTTAGACCTAAAAATGGCCAAACACCTCATTTCAACTTAGATAAACACTTTTACCTTTTCAAACACCATTTTAACATTGTTATCTTATATATAGGTCATTGTGATCTCACTTTGGACCTCGATCCTCACATTCTGCTCAGGACCACAGACGAGTACATTCTCTGACAGTTTTCATGGTTGATTACTTCTATAAATTGTAGTGTATTTCATACTTGATTCCGACACTGTGAATACACGGGTTAGCACCCTAGATCCCCATCACGAGGAGTCGTGGTTGGAATCCATCGTGCTAGCTGGGGGATGGGGAACTATTAGTAGATTATGTGATCATATCCAAACATTTATATGCACCATAGCTCACCCCACTTCTCACGTCGGGTGCGGCCTGACCACTTATATGCTCCATAGCTGTTATATATGATTAGCCTGACCATTATATGCACCATAGCTAACCATGCGGTTAGCCTGACCTAAAAGAACCATAGCTAATCATATATAACCAGCCTGATCCAGTCCCAAGCCGATCACATGATAAACTAATAATTCAAACACTTAGCTAGATGTCTTATCTTTATTCAGATTTACTTGTTCTAGCATTTACTACTTATTGCTCATTGCTAGACGCCTACTGTCTATTTCATTTTCTCCAGTACTTCACATGTTCAGCTTTTATTTCCATCTTGTATCTCTTACACTGTTTATAGATTTTGTCAATTAATGAAACTGCTGTTAGTGCTTGTGCTTCGCTCCAATCCTGACTGGATAACCAACATTTTTCAGAGGACCTGGAGGACTTTTGCCCTACTCATTACGGTCCAGGAATAGAGGAGGATTTCACCCCAGAAATCCCAGAGGAGGTGCCTATCTTAGAGGAGAACTTGCCTGCCCATGCTTAGATTATTTTTTCTGCATTTACTATTTTAGACTGAGACTGAGACTGAGATGTATTTATTTTTATTTGTGACTTTGTGAGGTCATTTGGACCAGGATTTGAGTTAGATTTATTGTGGTTGGTTTTAAATAGAACTCTTTTCAATTCTCATCGTGCCATTATGTTTATAGTTGTGATTGAGTATATTATAGAAATGTGATTTATTTATCATTGTCCTCCGTACGGAGTTGAGACTATTGACAGGATATACTATGTTGTGACCTAGACAGCGTTCTACCGCCGATGCTGCGGCGTAGGCTGGACGTACCCACGACTCATGCCCAAATTCCGGGTGCGGGTCGTGACACCTAGTTAGGATCGTTACCTGTTGTTGTGGAGGATGGGGCTCCGCCTAGGATGTTTGACCAGAGAGGAGGGGGCCAGAGAGGGGGGTCGAGGAGGGGACGGAGAGGGGGATGGGGCGGAGAGAGGATTGAGGAGGAGGAGGAAGAGGAGGAGGAGGGTCGGGGAAGGAGAAGGAGGAGAAGGGAGAGGGGGCCGAGGTCGGGGGTCGTCGGAGAAAGGGAGAGGGGGTCGCCGTGAGAGGGGGTCACCGGAGAAGAGGAAGGGGCCGGGGCCGGGGCCGGGGCCGGGGTCGGGGTCGGGAGAGAGAGTGAGAGATTGAGAATGGAAAAAAATAAAACGCGTTCTGAAATTTTAATACAGAATAATCTGCCGAAGTAAAATCGACACCCCATCGGCGGACTAGCGACGAAAAACTAATATAGGTTGTCTACATAATTAAATTATTCATTATTCCGCCAATTATCCGTCGCTGACTTCGCTATTTTTCAGTATTTTTGTAGTGAGATACATAATGTCATTAATAATTCGGCAAACAGAAGGAAAATCAGAATGGCAAAAGTAGAAGTATAAAATGGCACAGTACAAATAAAATACGTTAAAAAATTCGATCAAATATTTGTCAAACTAGAAACTTTTGGATTATATTTAATTTGTATTTAGTACATTTCATATAAACAAATTCGACACTAAAAATTTGACGTTATTTTTTTCTAATCCCATATAAATAAGCAAACAACTCATTAAATACAAATTTATAAGTTCACATTTTCACACCTCTCACAAAATGATCATTGATGCAAGGAACATAACTGTTGAATTGCTTTCTTAGTTAAGAGGCTTTTTTTATAAGCATTTTTTTTTTATGAATTGTGTCAGGCTGATTAAAAACAACACGGCTGTAAGAGTTAATGAAAGACTGTTGGATTTCTTTCTTGATTAATTAAATATGTTGTACTTCCATACACTTTTTTTTTGTACTGAAAATTTTAATTATTCGTATAAAATGCGTTTAAAACGTTACGGCCTTAAATATCGCGTATTAATTCGAATCTTTTAAAAGTACATAGGTATTATACGTTTATGAAAGATACGAAAAAATTACGTAATTATACACATTTTATTCAGATGATTGCTAACAAGGGGCGTTACTATTTGCGATATGAATGCATGTACTCATATGTTCATTAACAATAACGGTATAGTTGTGAGACCGCCAATGACTTTCATTATTTGGTTATTGTTGATATTTTAAAATTGTATTTTCTTTCTTAAAATGAGATGAGATCATGAGCGTTCGCTACGACTTGTTACATCGCTTACCAAACACCCCATTAATTTCTCTGACATTCTAGTGGGATGCTACCTTATCTTCAATCTTCATGATAACGTGTTTTATGCATGGAAAAGTTTTTAAGTTTGACATGGGATCAATAAACCGTGTCCCGAATGTTAAGTTGGAGAAAATTGGTGCATGCCATCTGTTCTTAGTTGACAAATTGCTTGGAATTTTCTCCTCCAATTGGCCGACAATAATTACAATATATTACTGTTAACAAAAGAGAAAGAAAATTATTGATCAAGAATATTATTTTTATTTTTATTTTTGACTTTCCGGCATAACGTATGGGGTCCAACGTAACGCTCGAAATATTTTGTGCACACTGTCATTGCATGTCTTTGGGTCCCTTGTCTCCCAACTCCCACCATTTATAAATAGAAGAAATAATATGCTCCAATGGCTCGATCCACTGACCTTCTGCCACCCAGCCGGAATCTTATCTCTCTCATCGGTAACCACAAGAGTTACTCGAATTCGGTTATTGGTCAAGAATTTGCATGGAGAAAACTAACCACATACACATGAAGAAAAATGAGAACTTTTCCAAAGAAGATCTTATACATTGACAGGCTCCTTTTCTTTTCTTCTTTGTTATATATATTATGCTAGTTGGCTGTGGTAGATCTAGATAATTACAATATATTACTGTCAAGAAAAGAGAGAATTAAATTATATATTGATCAAGAATGAGCAGGGAGAAAACTAACCGTGTATATTTGGGAGAGAACAAATGAGAACTTTTCCAAAGACAGGCATGAGGTATCGATACAATACTATCAAAATTTACTTCTCCTTTTTTTTTTTTACTGTATATTTTGTAATTATCTAGCTCGACCTACCTAGAGCTATCAATACAAGACTAAAAAAAATTGATTTGTCATTTCTAGAATCAAGAATATCGATATACATGTTTGAAGAAGTTCAGTCGTATCAATATGTTGTCATAATACGAGTCTAAAAGATAATGTCCAACGCAAAGGATACTTCCATATCCAAAATGATTCGTGATATAGACGTGATAACTTGATTTTAAGTTTGTACTAGAAATTAACTTGATTAGAAATGCATAGTACGGGGGCTAGACTTTTACAAGATACTAACCTCTAGTAAAAACATGGCATAACAGGCACCCATAGCTAGGTTATCACAAGGCTTAAATTACTGAGGATGTAAGTCGAAATTTTTTGCTACCACCCGCACTACAACTTAGCTGGCATAATATTAATTAGAAATAATAAAGAAGAAGGGGAAAAAAATCTTATGGACCAAAATATGTATGACTTAGTCAGTACTAGTACTGTCTCATTCAAGCCTATTATTATTATTCAAAGTCTTACTCTACTTGGACTTGGTATAATCTTGGCTATCATCAGTGCAAGTTGTGAAGAAACTGCGGCTATGAGAGTAGATGGAAGTGAAGATTTTGGGACCAATTTGTCAAGAACAGACGACACCATGTTTTATCCAACTTCATATTCGGGACACGGTTTATTGATTCATGTCAAACTTAAAATCTTTTCCATGCAGATTAGAGAAAAGGTTTTTTTTATTAGAAGATAAGGTTGCATTCCACTAGAATGCGGATACCAAAAAAATAACTGTAACTTAAATATCATAACCTAAAATATAATGGGAACATATAACAAGAATTAGTAGTGGCTTCAAGGAAGAAGCTAGCTACAATTATTTATTTATTTATTTTGGAAAAGGACATATTGACGTTTGATAATTAATTTCTTCTACTCCTCCATGAGTCTTAAACACTCGACTACACGGGCTGCATGTCTCTCCACTAACCACTAGACTAGAAGATCATTGGCAGCTATATATATATATATATATATATATATATATATGGAAAAAAGTAATTGTATTAAGATCAAAACTCAGTTACATCCCTGCCAGCTTAACGGATGGTCCGTTTTGCCATCATAGCTCTTACACAAACTCAATAATGTTACTAATACCAGTAGGAGGTGTAACCAACCCTTCGAAGATCTACCTGTTGCGTTTCCTCCAGACATGCCAGACAGCTGCCGCAATCCGAATGTAGGGTTCCCTGAACCACTCTAATCCCCTTCTCCGGTCATTACGAATAAGAATGAATAGACCATCCAAGTCCCTGAGCGCTCCCATACGGAGGTCCAGCCAACTCCCCTGCTCAAGCTGAATCTGTTCCGTATAGGTACACCCGAAAAATAAGTGGCTAAGTGACTCGTTACCCCTCTGACAAAGCACGTAGGCCTGGTTATCCAGATGAACCCCGAACCGCACTAAACTATCCAAGGTCAGAAGTTGACCCAATCAAACCCGGTACAAGCATAGTTGCATCTTTCTTGCTGCCCCCTTCACCCATATAAAATCCTCATTTCTCATGGTCGGCTGCTGTTCGCGGATGGAAGCATACACCCGCCTATGCACCAAGCCTCCAATAGGAGAAGGATCCCATACCCAAACATCCGCTTCCGGACTTGCATCGACCCGTTGCTCCAAAATCAAATGTTTAACCTGTGAGGCACAGCGGTGGGTATGCGGGATCCACTCCCCCTACTACAATATGCTGGCTACCTGCTGCTTCTCCATAATTTGCGAGCTAACCCTAGCAGCACAAAACAAGCTTTTATGGCAAATCCACGGATCATACCACAAATTGGTATTTCCTCCATCTTTAAACCTTCTCTAAACTTCCTTCTTCACCTCCGACCAATACAGTAGAATTGTTTTGAATGTCACCGAGTCATTACTATTGATCCGATGCACCCAAAAATTCTCACCCTTCAAGTACCTACTTGACATCCATGTTGCCCACAGAGAGCGTTGCAAGATGAATTTCCATGTTAATTTCATACCTGCTATTGTCTGTAAGATCCGCAATGACTATAAACCAACTCCCCCTTTTTGTCTCGTCCGACACAGGTCTTCCTACTTTATAGCATGGATGTCCCCATGCCAGATAAAATTTTGCTTAAATCCTCTCAATCTTCCTAACCGTGGTGATGGGCACCATATGTGCCTATAGCCAATAGATAACAATGGCTATGATAACTGAACTGACAATCTCAGTACGCCCACCAAATGATAAGCTTTGTGCCTGCCAGCCCTCCACCCACATTTGTGCATATTCTACCAAACTCTAACAGTCACTGTCTCTCGCATAATTGATAAATAGAGGTATCCCAAGGTTTTTCACTGGTAGTCTCCCTTTTTTCACTCCCAACCAACTCGCTCGCTCCTTCTTGTCAGGACAATGGACATCAAAATAAGATGTGCTTTTGTCCCTATCTAAATGTAAACCCGTGAAGTCCAAAAAGTGCTCCAAAATTTTTGCCAAAGCCATGAGGCCCATGTACGAGGGGGATAAGAATACCTATAGATCATCAGCAGATATCAAATACGAAACCTAAGGAACAATTCGCCTATAAGTAGAGCAATCTGACGCTAATCCACCGCAAGATTCATGAGACAAGTGAAATATTCCATCACTAAGGTGAAAAGGTACGGGGATAGAGGACCACCTTGACGGAGCCTACGGCTGCTGCGGATAAACCCATGCAGCTGCCCCTTGACGAGGACCAAAATTATAGGGATTGTGATGCACTCCCTGACCATAGCCTGGTCGAAGCCCATGAAGCGAATGATATGACACATAAACTCCATGTTCACCGTGTCATATGCCTTTCATAGATCTAGTTTGACACACGCCTTCATCACTCCAGCTTTGTTGAGCCCCCTAATCAATTCATGTGCCAATAAATTATTGTCAACGATCGCCCTCCTTTTGATAAACGCAACTTGATTGTACGATACCAACTCCAGCATAATAACCTCCATCTGGCAGCACATAAGATGAGTAATCAATTTATATATATAGTTGTAGCATGCAATGGGGCTGAAATCTGTAAGTGTTGTATCCTCCTCCTTTTTCGGTATGAGAGTCAGAAATATATGATTCATCTCCCTAAGGAGCCGTCCATGAGCGAAGAAGTCTTGGACCACCTCACTGACCTGCTCCTTAACCGAACTGCAATGTAGCTTAAAAAATTTACTGTTGAAACCATCTGGTCCAAGAGCTTTGTTAGGGTCCACAGCGAAAACAATTGCTTACAACTCCTCCACTCTCACCGGTGCCAGAAGCTCCCCATTGCCAGCAGTTGTGACCAACTTCTTACATACAATATGAGAAAAAGAGTTTCTATAATTATTTTGATTATATAACTAAGTATAGTACCTGACAGTCTCCGCATGTAGCTCCCCTTGTGAGGTAGATTCCTTGTCATCCGGACCACTCAGTTTGCTAATGTGATTACGATGTTGCCGCATCTGTACCACATCATAGAAGAATTTAATATCGTGGTCCCCCTCCTTAAGCCAATTGCATTTTTCCCTCTAAGCTAGCTCTATCTCCTCCTATAGGCGCAGTTGACCTACATCCAGAATGAGTTGCTTTTATCTGTCCACCAGCCTGGAAGTCCGTTTGCACCTCCCGCAACTTGGATTCCTCCTCCACCAGATTACGTCGTGGTTGCGCTTTGTTCCACAGCTTCAACCCCCGCCTTTACTGCTTTAAGTATGACAAAACAGAACTGCAGATTTTCGTTGACCTCATGTTGAAGGCCCCAGAATACCACCTCCTCGTACCGATCCAAAAGCGACCATTTATTGTTAAAATGAAATAGTCGTGCTTTGGATATGTCTACATGTGTAAAACGGACACAAATAGGAGAGTGATCACTAGTACCTGCCGCCATGCCCTCTGCACACAAGTTTGGGAACCTGTGAAACCACTCTCGATTCCCCAATGCGCGATCAAGTTGAAAAATCACCCGCTTCTGAATAAATTTGTTATTCCACGTCCAAATGTGACATGCACGTTCCAGTTTATGCAGCCCTGCTCGCAATACACAATTCTGGAAGTCTTGCAGTATTACATCAGGTACCACGCGCCCACCAATTTTTTCATGATGAAACATAAGCGCATTAAAGTCCCCCATGAGTACTAGTGGAAGTTTTAACTGGACTTCAGCTGCAGCACATAGCCGAATAATATCCTGCCAGAGAGAATCCCCGTAAACTGCTCCGAAGAAGAATTTAAGACCACCCCTATTCATCAACTCCAAGGCAATTAATTGACCTGACCATCCCACATGCAAGTGTCCCACCGAATCCATAATCTTGCCATATTACATAAGGCAAGGTTATGCGTGTGCTTCCAATGCGCAGTCGTCCTCCTAGACAACACCATTTTCGACCTAATCTTGGTCTCTAGAAGAGCAACCACAGAACATTGCTCTCGCTTGACTACCTCACTAACCTCCTTCTATCGCCCTAACGAGCACACCCCGTGCACGTTTCATGCCATTATAGACATTAATTAACCAAGGGGCCACCCTCCACGTCAACGTTACTGCCGAAGGGGATCGCGAGGGGAGGGGGATTGACCGAAGAGGGGGTATCTGGAGAGAAGGAGGAGGAGCTCCGTGTAGGAGGAGGAGGAGGCGATGTTCAGGGTCGGAGTGGGAGCGCGGTTGGCGCTAGAGCTCTGGAGCCGAAGGGGATCGCGAGGGGAGATCGCATGAAATTCTAAAATAACCTGAAAACGATTCTAAATAAGTATTTATATAAGTAATTAAATCAAAGAAATTATTTTCTAATTAACCTACAAAATTCCCAAAAAAATTAAATAATTTAATATAAAAATACTAAAATTAAAAATTAAAAATTAAAAATTAAAAATTTGGGAGTTTACAGTCCGTGTTCGGGTTCCGCACACAACCCCCAATCTAATTTCACACACAACACCATCTCAGTGTGTGTGTGTGTGTGTCCGTGTCCGTATTAGAGTTTGCATCTACGTGTGTTAGTGTGTCCACGTGTGTGTGTCCGAGTTAGGGTTAAGGTTAATGTCTACATGTGTGTCTGTCCGAATTATGATTGGGATTTACCTAAGGAGGGTGTTGTCGGAGAGGAGGAGGTTGACCGAAGAGGGAGTGTCTGGAGAGGTGGAGGAGCTCGGTGAAAGAAGAGGAGGAGGTGGTGTCCGGAGTCGGAGGGTGAGCACGGTTGGCGTCGGAGCTGTGGAGCCGAAGGGGATCGCGAGGGGAGGTCGCACGGGAGGATTTCTATATTTTGTGGACAAATGGTTTAACCGGATATTTGCAGTGCCGAAAATTAATTTTTCTAACATGAACTAAATATTCGGCGTACGATCAAGCACTGTGACGTCAATCTTGCTAGTGGGATGCAACCTTTATCTTCAATCTTCGTGTATACGTGTTTTCTGCATGGAAAAGTTTTAAGTTTGACATTGGGATCAATAAACCGTGTCCCGAATGTCATGAAGTTGGAGAAAATTGGTGCATGCCATCTGTTCTTGACAAATTTTGGTCCCAAAATCTTCACTTGTCCGACAATTTATGACATATAGATGCTTGGACTTCATATACAGTTGTAGCCGCACGCAGTTTATTTACAACTTGCACCGATGACTTTGAATAATAATAGGCTTGAATGAGACAGTACTAGTACTGACTAATAAGTAATATATACATATTTAGGACCATTAGATATTTTTGTTCCATTCTTCTTTGTTATATATCTAATTAATATTATGCTAACTAGCTATCGTGGAGCTAGATAATTACAATATATTACTGTCACGAAGAGAGAGAGAGAGAGAGAGAGAGAGAGAGAGAGAGAAGTAAATTATTGATGATGAATTAGCATCGAGAGAACTATATGGGAGAAAATGAGAGAACTTTTCCAAAGGATATCTTACACATTGACAGGCTCCTTTGTATCGAAGAATGCATGCGAACTCAATTTCGGAGCCGACATCTCCCTGATGGGTTGTCCGAGTCGGAACCTATATCTTGATCGTTGTGGTGGGCTGTTGGTTCTAGGGTTCACTTGCGATTCCGATCTCTTACAAATCAGTCGGATTTGACCAAATGACCATTGTTCTAAGAAGATGGAAGTTATCCAAGTCCAAAAGATTTATCTATATTATTAATCCAATATAGATAATAAAGTTCCGTTTATTTTATTTAAAAGTAAAGCTTTATTACAAATAGTGCTGAAACTGAAAGCACAGATGAAAGCACAAACATATTTTACTCATACAACAAAGTATGCAAATAAGTGCAGGAAGCCGGAGATAACTTAGTTGTGGCCATTGCCACCCCCACCGCTCCCATAACCCGACCCACCACCTGAACCGTAGCCCGATCCTGACCCCGAACCCGATCCACCACCGCCACCTCCACCGCTGCCCCCGCCTCCTCCATGAGCACCACCATAACCGGATCCAGATCCGGAACCCGATCCGTATCCAGACCCGCTACCGCTTCCATTCCCTCCGCCGGAGCCTCCTCCTCCACCTCCCCCGCCACCACTTCCATAACCTCCTCCACCGGCACCACCGTATCCGGATCCCGAACCAGACCCGGATCCGGACCCGTATCCGGTGCCGTTACCGCCCCCTTCCCCACCACCGCCACCTCCACCTCCACCTTGTCCATAACCGCCTCCGTTAGCCCCACCACCCCCTTTGCCATAGCCGGAACCACTTCCGGAACCATATCCGGAGCCGTTACCGCTCCCCTCCCCACCACCGCCGCCTCCGCCTCCCCCTTGCCCGTAACCGCCACCGTTCGTCCAACCACCACCTTTGCCATAGCCGGAGCCATTTCCGGAGCCGTACCCACTGCCGGAGCCATCACCGGAGCCACCCCCACCGCCTCCTCCACTGCCACCACCTCCACCGCCGCTGGTGCCTGTTAAGGACCGAGCGGCGGAGCTGAGGCCAATGCCAAGGAGAACTATGAAGGCGAGAGCGAGAAGCCTAGTCCTCTTAGCCATATGTTATGTGTGTTTGATTTGATTTGATGAGATGAAGAGTGGCCGGGTGGTATTTATAGTAGTTTTGGTTGGTTTGCATGGGAAGAAGAATGTGCACTTACGTCACCGTGGAGTGTGAACTGGAGAAATTGTGAGCGAGTCTTTGTCTACTTTTGACAAATTGGTCACAAATTCTTCATTTCTATCACTTTCAATTTGTGGATTCTCTTCCAAATCCCAAAGGGAGCCTCATGTGTCTCTACTTCCTCGACTCGAGAAGTCAATTAATTGCCATGTAATTAACGAGATGGCATCAGGTCCTGCAGTCTTAGTTGGTTGAGTATTGTACGTTGTAACCTACTGTCTCTTGAATACAAAGCTGTACTACAATATAATAATTTGAAAGCCCATCAAAAAGATTGGATTCTTGCAGTTTTACACATTAAAATTAGAATAAAATTTGAAAGCCCATCAAAACGATTGGAGAAACAAATGACTTGTTTATTGGTTTAATGTTAATTCTGCTATGGAACATGTGTTTATTAATTAATTAGAAGGATTTGTTGTGCAAAAAAAAAATAATGGAAAATGTCTATAAACTAAATAAAATATTTTATGGACTAAAACAGACACCTAGAACTTAGTACAGAAAAATAGATTAATATTTTTGTACTAAAAATGCTTTCCAAAGAAGTTTTCAAATAAGTCATAGTGACCCAACATTTTATTTGAAAAGAAATGATGGAAATAAGGATGTTGATCCCATGAAGCATCATTGGAGGACTTGTGTACTTGACTCATAGTAGTATCGACTATCATGTTCTCTGTCAGTTTGATATCGAGGTTTATGCACATGCCTACAAAACATCATCTTGATTTTGCCAAACGTATTTTATGATATACTCGTGAAATCGTATGTTACGGTATTTGTTATTCTATGTGACTAAATTCAATTTATACAACTACTGTGATAGTGATTGGGTAGGTTCAATGGACGACAGGAAAAACGGTCAATAATTTTTTGTTTAGTCTTGGATATAGAGCTGTTTGTTAGATGTCAAAGAAGCATATAACAACAATATTATCTTCATCAGATCAGAATATATTGCAGCATCTTCTATAGTTTATCAAGCAATTTAGATGTCAAGGATTCTCGAACATTTGAATTTTCCTCAAGTAGGGACGTTTACAACTTATTGCGACAACAAGACTATTGCAATGTCAAAAAATTATGTCCATCAAGGAAGAACAAAGCATATAGAGACTCGCCACCACTTCATTTTCGAGATTGTGCACAAATGAGAAGTTGAGTTGAAGTTGTGCAACACCGATGACCAAGTAGTTGACATTTTCACAAAGGCTCTATCGGAGAACAAGTTTAATAAATTCAAAATTGTAGTGGGCAGGAGCAGAGCTTTCCGCCCCAATTTTTTGATAAAAAGATTAAAAAAAATTTGTAAATATTTTCTTAGTTTTGTTTTATTATTTTTGTTCGAATTTGAAGTATGCAACAATTAAATAATAAATAGGTTCTTAAAAATTGATATTTTAGTCGGTGTGATGCTAGTGTTCTCGTGTCGTTCAAGCTATACCTAAAATTCAGTCCTTCCTAATTTTAGAGACTGCTCCGCAACTGACAATGAGAATAGGTAATTAGACATGTTTGAATTGAGGGAACATGTTAGAAATAACTCATCTACGAGCTTCACATTCTTCTTTTTTTTGTTGGTCCGCTGGACGATTGCTGAAAAGTCGACCGTCTTGGGGTTTTTCCCGGCTCTGGCAGCCTCGTCGCATTATAAAAATTAATCAATTAATTATAAATAAGCAAAAAAAAAAAATTACAAAAAAAATGATCTAGCAAAATTTTTTAATATTAACCATCCGTCGAAAATGCTCGACGGTCGGAATGGATCCACCATCATGGAGACCACCCTTAGCACGGGAAGCCTATGCCTTCTCGCACTTGCCCTTGTAAGCCGAAGTGTCCATCTTCTTCTTCATCTCCTTCCAGTACTCCGCCTTCAACCACTACTTGCGGTGATCCGGTCAAAGTAACGTCAGTGCCTTCTGGTCATTGATCATATCTCTCAAACTCTTACTGGCGACGGTCTTGTAGCACTTTCGGACATCACTATCTCTATGATCCGGCCACCAATACAACCTTTACAAATTAGAAAAATATTTTTTATCATTGTAATCAAAAAAATTATATATTTTTACATTGCCTTTCATTTTTTCTTGATATCCATCACCGTATTGAAGATGTTGTCGAATACATTCTTTTCGATATACTTGGCATCAATTTTGTGCGTTATGAGATTTTTCTTCCAATAAGGTAAGTCCCAAAAGGTACTCTGCTTCGTCCAATTATGCCTACTTCCGAACCCTTCAAAGTGATCGGCCGATATCAGATCTTCCATCATAGTCGGCAATCAATCTACCACTTTTCAAACTTTGTCTCCCGTCAGTCTCAACGGGGGAGAAGATAGTTCATGTTTACCAGCTCTAAAGATATCTTTGTTCCTTCTCAACAGATGAGACGCGGGAAGGAACTGACGGTGACAACCAAAAAAGTATATTATT
This sequence comes from Iris macrosiphon, assembly GCA_036927795.1. Classification (NCBI taxonomy): domain Eukaryota; kingdom Viridiplantae; phylum Streptophyta; class Magnoliopsida; order Asparagales; family Iridaceae; genus Iris; species Iris macrosiphon. The sequence continues at coordinate 8,653,702 of JAYESA010000011.1, forward strand.
CTCCAGTCTGTGACAGAATGCCTTACTCTTTTCCATACATATCGGACAAGATAAAGTACCATGAGTAATCCACCCTGATAACATCTCATATGCTGAAAAATCGTTGATGGTCCACATGAGAGATACTCTCATCTGAATGTTCTGCTCCTTCGATATATCATATGTCCGAACGCCTAATTACCATAATTGTTTCAACTCATCCACCAACGACTGCAAGTTGATATCGATGTTCTTTTTTGGATTTTTTGGACCAGGTAAGATAACTGTCAAGAAAATGTAAGGAGTCTTCATGCACATCCATAGTGGTAGATTATAAGGAGTCAAAATCATCGGCCAACAAGAGTATTGAGATTCCGACTGTCCGAAAGGAGTGAATCCATCAGAACATAAACCCAACCAGACATTTCTGGGCTCCGTAGCAAATTCTGGATGACACAGATCAAAATATTTTCATTCCTCTCCATCGGAAGGATGAGATAATTCTCCTGCATCCATATTTCATTCCTTGTTATGCCATGTCATGTGTTGTGATGTATTTGCAGACATATAGATCCTCTGTAGCCTCTTTATGATCGATAAAAACTGTATGTACTTGTAGGGACGCAACCTTGTTCGGGCAATTTACTTTTTTTTGCCCCGAGTTGGCTTATACCGGTCCACATGTCACCCTCATTTTTTCAACTAGGGGTAGTTTGATAATTTAACATAGGTATTTAATTTTAGGAATAAATATTAATATTAGGGTGCTATAAATATTTAATTGATGCTTATATTAATTATTTATTTATTAGTATGCTATATAATTATTTGTGACTTGTATTATTTATTTATAATTAGGAGGCTAGCCCAATAGTTATACTTGACACTGGTGAACCAATTAGACTTGTCATGACAATTAGTAAGTCCAACATGGATCAAGCCTAATAGACACATTTCCACTAATTAATTAAGAAGTTTTAGCTTAATTAGAATTAGTTAAAAGCTTTCCAAAATTGCCCTTCCCTAATCCTATTCATAATTGGCTGGAGAGGGACAATTTGGACTATACATATGACTTGGAGAAGGGGGAAGGGGGCCTGGCATGATAAAAGCCTCTCTTCTCTCTCTCTCTCTCTCCCTCTCTCTCTCTCTCTCTCTCTCTCTCTCTCTCTCCTCATTTGCATTTTATTTTGATCCCCAATTCATAGATCCCCAATTCATAGATCTACAATTCACTTCTTTTCCTTCATCAATTCAACCCAAATTCCTTCATTCCCTCTCATCCCCATTCAATAGAAGAAGCATTTGGAGCTTGGAGAAGCAAGGAGGACAAGGAAGAGAATCTTTGGTGTAGAGATCGTGTCTGGATCATGTCCATTGTGCTTTTTATTGGAAATCCATCTCCCAATAGGTATAGATCTGAATTCATCTCTAATTTGAGTCCCAAATCATGCATTTGACTCTTAAGAACATCCCAATGGCATAGGGATACATATAGGATGAAGTTCTAGGCATAATTGTTAGGAATTGACATTTTTACATAGGTTTTTGTATACAATTTGGGGGAATTACGGGATTGACACATCAAGTGTGTGTCATGAGACCAATTTAGTGTAATTGGACTTAGATCGGGGTTGAGATACTAGCCACATGTCCACAAGTGGACACGAGTAGGCCGTATCACGATATGGTGTGATATCGTGTGTTTCGGAGCTATATTTTGTGTATTTTGTGCAATTTCCCTTAATTCCTATTGCAGTTCATTCTAATAATTGTTATTGATATATTTGACATGAGGAAATGGATATCATGAAGTATTGTAAGTTTTGGCATCCCATTTGATTATGTATCGAGGATATTCTATCTTAGCATTCTAAGTGTTTGTGCCAATGTCTATTAGGAGTTTGATCATTGTGTGTTGATTTTATATATGTATAGAATTCTTATATATATATATATATATATATATTGGTATTTATTTATTCTATATTGTGTCAGCATTGTGGTATTACTTCAGTGTGTAGTGTGTTGGTGTATTTACCTGGTTGCTTGAGTGACATGGAATAGAGGATTGCAACAGTGTGTATTGTGCAACCATTAAGGCAACTATGTACCTTTGCCAAGTAATTGATTTGGGCTTGGGTAGAAGTTTTAGTTGGGAGCCTGACATTAGTGTGATTGGGGAAAATTATGTATCGGAGGCCTGCACTGTGTTTTGTGGTTGGCAGTGAATCCTCCTTAGTGCAGGAATTATATTCAATAATGCATTGGTAGGTTGACCTGTGCACAAGTGTGGACAGGTGTAACATTATAATCTGGAACCTGAGTTAGTAGAGGATAATTGGGGTCAATGCATCACTGTATGTATGTGTATGTATAGCAATGCACCTGAACTTATGCACTTTGCTGTGTGTACCAGAGGATTAGGAGTATTTGCCTTTGGATTACAACTGCAAGGGTGTATTGTAGTATGTTGTTGTCTGTGCTTATGTGTAGTGTATATGTAAGTTGAGACCTTAGGTTAGAAATATTGTTGAGTGCACTTATACCTTAGTGCATTGATTCTGCATATCAGTGAATAGAGAGTGTGAGGGGGGAGTTCATCTGATGTTAACACTATTGGAAGGATGTAGAGACTTGAATCCTCAGTATTAGATGTTAGTAGTATAGACTTGGCCATGAGTGTTAGTTGGTTTATGTAGTAATGCAATGGTATCAGATGTTGTAGTTAGTGCATCGGTCATCTTAGTTGATGTATTAACAACCAGTTGTGTGCTAAATTAGTAGCAGCCACTGAATTGGTAGAATAAGAGTGTATTAGCTATGACTGATAATGCCAGTTAGTTAGGATTATATCAAGAGATTGTAGAGTTAGTTAGTGTCTTGATGGGTTACTAGTGGAGGTCAGTTGAAGTTAAGTATAGTATCGTCTAGGGGTAAGTGACTGATAGGTTAGATGTGCATGTAGTAGCACCTAGAGCAGCAACTGCAGCATAGCAGTTAGTCATTAGGAATTAGTATATAAGTATTAGAGTATTGGTTAGATAATATATGATAGATTTAAGTATTGGCATTATGTTAGTATCATCATAGTTAGGTCACTGGTAGAGTATTGTTTGTATCAGATTATTTATGCACAGTTAGTGTATGATAGTTGTAATTAGATAGCCGTTAGTAGATATTGATTAAGGATGGGTCAGATATTAGTACTAGTTGTATTATTAGTACTTATCAGTAAGTACTATAGTATTTAGTTAGTGTAAGTATAGTTGGATTAATGATGCACTTAAATAATGACCTTGTATACCTAGTGTAAACTTGTACTAGTTAGTTAGTGACTTTTTTTTAGACCAAATAACTTTAGTTGGACTTAATATGACTTAGTTAAGTTAGAATAAATTAGGAATTGACCTAGAAGCATAAATTAGTGTATTTTTACTCATTAACCCTTATTGCACCAAATTGGCATAATATTTCCTATCTAGGATTGTGTGACACCATCTTGGGCATCGAGAGACACCCTTTGCTCAGAACCAGAGGTGAGTACATTTCTCTGTTAGTTTTTATTTCATGATAGTGTATATATTACTTGTTCTAGAACTGATATACCTGATTCTGACATATTGTTACACGGACTGGTACTATATGGATCCTGTCAGAAATGTTATCCCCTTACAGAGTTCAGATGGTACTCCTTACACATGTATTTCATCGTATGCATCGGGTATTATTTAATGTACTTATTGTGCATCCATTATTTTGTGTGCTAGTATGACTATATCGTATTCATGTGCATAACGTGTCATGATTTGATCCATGAGTATTGGTTGGGGAGGGAGAGTAGAAGTTGGTTATGTGATCAAGCCCTACTGATCTCATGTGTATGTCGATTATACACCTCACTTATTATCGAGTTACCCTATTTATCTCTTGTGCAACCTAAGCCGATCACATAACGAACTTGAGCTCTAAACCACATAACTAATATTCATGTTCTTCAACTTACAATTTATTTCCATATTACCAGTATTTACTTTCCAGTTCTTTATTATGATTATTTGCATGTTCTCACATGTATTTTCCATTTCTTAATACTTGTGCATCTTGTATCCTTTTCTATTACTCGTCATATATGCTTTACCATCTATTTGGAGTTGCTTTCATAGTTTTGTACTTCGCTCATTTCCTGATTGGATATATTTTTTAGATGATTGGCTAGAGCAGTTGTGTCCCACTTATTACGGGCTGCAGGATGGTGAGCCACTAGAGGATACTCCCCTAGAGCAGGAGGACATAGTGCCAGTGATCAAAGAGGCCTAGTTATATAGTCTTGGACTTGTACTAGTCTTATTTTAAACTCATGGCATGTATATATTATTTTGAAGAGTTGTTGAGCCTAGACTTATAGTATTGGACTTGATGATGTATTGTGACTCCAATCTCTCTTTTTATTCCATATTGTGCTTTTATCCTCCTTAGTTTGATATTGTAATTGGGTATTGTTTACCAATATTATATTATTATATTGTTCCTCCATTTGGAGTTGAGATAGCATGACAGGTACCCTTATTATATCGTGTTAGATGTTTAGATAGTTATATTTTCTTAGATAGATTTCTACCGCCGATGCTGCGGCATAGGTTGGACATTGTTCACTACTCGTGCCCTCATTTCGGGTGCGGGTCACGACACCGCATGACAAAAAATGCATTTATCTTTATCATTATTCTCCTTGTAGAACAACATGCAACCGTTTCAACAATAATCTATCTTTTGGTAGCCTAATCCAAGTTTCTGTATCATCATATTTGACTTGTAGAAGTTTTCAGACAACTCCTTTGATCCTTTTTGCACCAACTCTCTAACAAACTGAATTATCCGGTCGTAGCATTCCTATGGCAAGTTAAAATCAGACTTTAGGTTCAACATACGTATCACCATCGACAGGACATAATGAGAATCATAACCCAGATAAAATCGAGTATCGACATTCTTGAACATATCATAGAATTTCTTCGCATCAGGATTAGGATCCTTCGGATCAAAACTTGGACCGGCCACATCAAATACCAACTCACGCGTCAGGTTTCGCGATCGATATTCAAAGTTATCTATGAGAGTGGACTCTTCTACCTCCGTATTGAAGGAGGAATACTTATATGACGAAAATAAAGGTTCTTCTTGAGCCATCCACTCCTTGTAGTTCGATATGAAACCCTTCTTATAGAGATGCTCCCTCACGAGATTCAGCTCTTTGAATGGTATATTACGACATCTAAAACAAGGACACTCGATGAGCCTCCCATCCATGAAATAAGGTTGACTACGGACGTATTTGGGAAATTTCTCAACGCCCTCCATGAAATCATCTGTCAAACCAATCATACTCTCATGTCGCCGATGTACATCTATGATCATTGATTATGCGACATCTTCGACAAGGGTGACTCACTACTAGAAAAAGTGGGATTAGTGACGTATTTTAGCGACTCCAAGTAAAAAACGTCGCTAAATTAGCGACTCCGTAAAAATCGTCGCTAAATGGCGACATTTAGCGACGTTTAGCGACTTTTATTAAGATGTTAAAAGATTAGTCGCTATAAGTTCAATTAAGGTCGCTAAACGTCGCTAATATATCTGATTTAGCGACGTTTAGCGTCATAATTAGCGACGTATCTATAAAAAATATTTAGCAACGTATTTAGCGACATCTTCGACGTCACTAATTTTTATTTTAGCGACGTATTTTTTGACGTCGCTAAACGTCGCTAAATTTTGTTAATTAGGTCTCAGTTTTCTTTCCCCATCCGTCGAAAATTTTGAAATTTTATTTTCGATTTCCCCCCCCCCTCCGGCGACCGGCTCTCCACGGCTGCGGCTTCCCCCTCCTCCTCCTCGAGCTCTAGGTAATCTCTCTCTCTCTCTCTCTCTCTCTCTCTCTCTCTCATGTGACACTGACACAAGACACACTTGACAGACATGACACACGTACACAGACACGACACACGCACACAGACACTGACAGACACACACGACACACACAACACACACACACAGACGCAGACACACACACACAATCACACAGACACTGACACTGACACTGCCACAGGCACGACACACACACACACACACACACACTGACACACACACAATATTTGATCTATTGGTTGTGTCCATGTGAATTGAGGGTTGGTATCATGGTGGTGTGGTGTATGGAGATGTATCCTAGAGTATCTTGGTGTTGCACACCAAATGTTTGTGAATTAGACTAGTGGTTGTGTGTGTGTGTGTCTATTTATGCCTTAGAGTATCATATGATATGTATATGTAAATTGGTGTATTATCTATTTGCATATGAGAGAGTGTATGCATGCTTGAGCAATGGCAAGGCAGCAACAAGCACTGTTGCGAGCCATGGCTATTTCCTAAGGGCAGTTGGAAACAACTAAGTGAAGGGAAGATTTAGCCACTGCAGAATAAGTGCAAAGTATCAGAGGTTGCAGACTTAGTTACGGTCTGCAGGCATGTGTTTGGGTTAAGGTATAGACAAGTATCGGGTAGGTGTTCACTGGTCACTTGTTGCATGCCAATACAACCCTTAACTGGGTTGTAGTCCAGTGAGCAAGTATAAGAATGAAGTGCAAGGTGCCAGGCCAAGGGTAATAGATCGTCGTGGCATAAAACCATTATCCCTTTGCTTCGATTCGGCAAGGATCTTTCCTAAGCTACCCTGAGATCGAATTCCTTATTCACATTTCTTTGACCTCTCGTCCTCCTAAGCAAGCTTTCCTATATTCCTTTCCGGTTCGTTCTAGCTCACACGCACACACTGAACTAATCCGTCATTAGAAATGCCTAGGAATGGATAAAGGTTGCTTCATTTCCCGCCGGGGCAGAAACTAAATCTGAGAAAAGTGAGTCAAGTTCCAGTGGGCAATAAGAAAGCCATTGTCTGACTTCCTTTCTATGAGTGAATGGGAGTTTTAAGACTTGCAAAGCTTTATTTAGGAGAGGCTCTCAGTGTGGATAGTAGAGTACTTAATTTCAAAGTAGAATATCCTAGTACGACCTAGAAGACATAGTGTAGCAAGGTATTAACCTAGTATTGACTAGTATAAACTAGTATGGATCTAGAAGTGGCTTAGAAACATCACCATGAACTACTTAACCATGTTTATCATTTCAAGGGCTCTTGGACTTTGATAAATGAAAGTATGTATTATATCATTTATGAAATGAAAGTATTGCTTATTTTAGACTTTGATAAATGGTCAGTTGTTTTGAATATTGCTTATTTTAGACTTTGATAAATGAAAGTATGTATTATATCAATCAGTTATGATTTTTATAGTACGGTTAAGTTATGAAGTTAGGTGATAAACCACTGTATGTAATGGTTTATATGATACATACTGTCATTTTTGCAGAAGTATCTAGAAATGGATATGAATTACTATATGCGTCATCGTTCGTGGATGTACAACCGTCATCCTGATGACATGTGCGGTGTGCGGGATAAATTTATTGAGGGTGTACAGCAGTTCCTGCAGTTCGCCAAGGCTTTCCCTCAGTACATGGACGGTACCAAAATTAAGTGTCCGTGTGTGAGATGTCGCAACAGGAAATATCATCCAGAAGTGGAAGTTACATATCATTTATACTCGAAGGGCTTCACGCCGAATTACTATCAGTGGACCGCGCACGGAGAACTTGTATCTCTAGCATCAGAGTCGGAGCCCTGTGTGGAGTCGTATACGGATGTCCACGACCACGATGCTTACGACGACGGGTTGGTGAACATGGTTTATGATCCGCAAAGCAGGCATAGTCCCAACTTACGCCTGCACTCTCTCTCGATGTGTCCTACCTTGCCGTAGTGGTGACAGGTAGGAAGAGTTACGGCCCGGTGTGCTGCTCTCTCCGGTATACTCCTCTGGAATCGTTTTGCAGAATCTCCTGGTGCTGTCTTGGATGGTACGGATGTGTTTGGCCTCTTCAGATTCGATTCCCTTCTAGTGACGCGCTCCATGCGTCGTGCTGCTGCAAGAACCTCAGTATAAGATGTAGGTGCGACTGAGCCAATCAATCTCTGAAGCTCGAACTTCAGTCCATCAAAGAACTCTTCAGCTTTCTCTTCCTCTATCGAGATCAATGTCGGAGCAAAGCGACTTAGGCGTATAAACTCCGCGTTGTATTTTTCCACTGTCATGTTGCCTTGGATAAGGCGGTTGAACCTGTCTCTGAGCTCTGATCGTGCAACTGCCGGAATGTACATCTCTTGGAAGAGTCTGGAGAACTCTTCCCAAGTGACTCGGTCCTGTCCGAGCCTCCTTTCTTCTTCTAACCACCAGTGATGCGCATTATCAGTTAACTGCATTCTGACTGCAGTCATCCACTTCTCTCTCGGAAGTTCAGCGGCTTCCAACTGATGCTGAATGTTAGTGAGCCATTCATGAACTTCTGTTGGCCCTTCCTTGCCAGAAAATGTGCGAGGCTTGAGATGACGGAAATCGGTGATAGATCCCGTCGCTGTTCGCCTCGCTGGTGGATTTGCCTGCTCCAATGCGGATACCAGGCTGGTCCTCAGATACTCTGCCTCCTGTCGGTGGGCCTCTTGCTGAATCTGTTGCTGTGCTTGCATCATGGCATACATCATCTGGAACATCTGTTGCCCGTCCATGGCTTGTCCGGGCGGGAAAACTGGTATCTGCGGAGTGAACTGTGGTGGAGGTGGGATGTCATCTCTCCGGAACCTTGGATTAGGCTGTCCGGTTTGATCGCTCTGCGATGCTTGTCCTCCATTTCCTGGAGTCACTCCGTCTGCATAAGTAACCACAGCATCCCGTGGTGTATCCAAAGGAATCTCGTCTCCGTTCCTGGGATCCATTTCTCTACGACCAAAAGATAAACTGTAAGAACGCACAGAGGAATCAATACAGGATGCAGTTCAAGTAACAATTTCGAGTTCGATATAGAGTGCAATAATGGTTTAGATCATGGATGAGATCCTATGACTTATCCTATCCTTAGGGCAGGCTGGTTCAGTTCCTAAGTTGAAACCGAACAATTTAGTCGTAGACCTGCATGGGCCACCACAAAAACCATGTCACGCCCCAGTCCCAAAATACCGAGGGACCGGACGCGTGGCAATGGCCAGCAGTACACACCGATGGACAAACCCAATTTAATGGATCCATCAGGGCATACTTAAGCTGTAAAACAAGTCTACGACAATCATGGCACAACTAATCTCATCCACACAAGATATAAAATATGATCCACAGAATAAATAAGGAATGTAAATCATCAGCTAGTCTCACAAAGTACTTCGGGGAACAACCCGAAAATATCTAGTACAATGGTTCAACAGACCAGAAATAAATGACTGAAATAAATAAATAAATACTGAGCATGAAACATGGTTGCTCAGGCAAAGTCTTCAGCTAACACCTCGTCCTCGGGTGTCGGTCCAGCTCCTGCTCCGGTCCCGTATATTTCGGGATAAACCTCGTCTGTAAAATCTGGGGACAAAATCCGGATCCAGGTCCTCAGGGGACATAGCAAGGTACAAGAAAGCTCATGCCAATAAATCAATAAGCAGTGCAGCAATAATAAATAAATACAGCAATAGGGTAAATATGTAACCATCTAAGTGCAATGCAAGTGAGAGCATCACTAGTCTCAGGCTGAGCCACTACAAGCTCTGTGTCGGGGAGCCGGTAGCGGAAATAACAAGTAATGTGCCTAGCTCTGCTACGAGAGTCTACGACCTCACAATAGTAGTAGATATATATAGAAAATAGCCTGTAGCCTGTGTGTCTCTCCCCATCCAATGTAACCACGCATGTCATGACCATAACGTCTCATGTCCATGTCAAGCGGGATCATCACTAATGCAACAAGTCATATGTATCTATGAATATAGTATCTCTGTCAAGTCCTGTATCCTATACAGGATTACCACAAATATCTCGGAAGATCCTATCTCATGAATGGTGTCAAGTGTCCTGGGTCATATGGTACTTGATAAGACAAGTACGAGAATATAAAGTGTCACGAATGTCCATCTCTAGATGACAGTACCCAACACCGCGTACGGTGTTGGCACCCGACTGATAATCGGACGCTAAGTACATCACACGGTCCTAGGTTGAGCATGCACAACAATATAATGAAGCAAGGAAAATAAGTAACAATACTGCAGAGATTGGCAAGGTACACTTGCTTGATGTTTGAATATCAACAACTGTCCCTGTAGCAGTGGATCCGGTAGGTGCTACTCCAAAAGCTGTAATAAACATCACCAACAGTCTCAGAAGATGTCAAACTGCTAGAAATGCCTGTCCTTACGTCCAATTTGGACACAGGGGCAAAAAGGTCATTTTCGGGCCAAAGCGGGGTCCACATGTGGGCCACTTTGCACCGAAAAGCGTGTCAGGGTCAAAGGTCTCCAAAACAGTCAAACTCAGTGTCTACAAGTCAGGAACGATGATACGAACCCAACGGAACTTTCAGAATTGAATTCCGATGGGCCGATCACAAAATCGCCCGTCAAGTGGAGCCTATGGGGCCCACGATACACGATTTCGTCAACGTTCTCAGAATCGGACCAAACTTGGGTCACAGGACCAGCGTATTGCTACGAGTCCGATGGCGTAAGTTTCGTCTCGATCCGACGTGTATACACAAAGTTACAGCGTGTTCCAGAAAGGTCGGATACGGGGTGTCGTCGGCGGATACGCGTTGATTCCGGGGTGCACGCACCTCCGAATCGACTTCTGCAAAATCCCACACGACTGTATCAATGACGCGCACGGTTCGGTAAAGACCGCGTGCGACCAAGTCGTCCCGTGTGGCGGGGCGTACTCGGTTCCGGGGTGAAACAGGGTATTGTTTTTCCTGTTTTGGATCGCGGTGTGCGATCACCACAGGACGCGATGCTCCAAGCGAGTTGCACGGGCACCGAGAGGGTTATATAGTCTATGCATAGCAACTGACGGAATCGAAATCGGAGTTGCGATGAGGGAGAAAATGGTACCTGAACAGGGCTCCGTGAACGCTGAAATTCGCGTGTCCGAGAGTCCAATTTGTGTCCTGGATACCGATTCCAACTTGGGCAGTGTTCTGCCGTGTCCGCTCTTGCTTCAGGCGGCCAGTGGCGGGCTTCGCCGAAGAGGCCGAGATCGGAGTCGGCAAGGTCGGGCTAGGGCGGCGAGGAGTCGTCGACGTGGGCGGCGGGTGGACGATCGGCAGGGAGGAGTTGGGGGACGGGTTCGAACTGAGGCGGAGCGCGGGGAAAGGAAGGCGGCGAGGGGTTCTGGCCGGGGGTCTGGAGGCGGCCTGACGTGGATGAGAGGGCCGACGTCGGTGTCGAACAGAGGGGACGGCGAGGTTGCTGACGGGGTAGTAGACGGCGGCGGCGAACTTGGCCAGGCGGAGGTGGGTTGTCGGCTCGGTGTGAGGAAAGAGCAAGGTGGCTGTGAAGGGAATTCTCACGGTGGCTGCTGCCTAGGGCACGAACTCCAAGGCACAGCAATATATTGTGCTACAGTGTTCACGGCAGCCTAGGGTTTGCAGCGGGTCGGGTTGGTCTGGTTCGGTTCGGTTCACAACCCAATAGCTTTTAGACCTTAAATCGTTGCTCCGGAGTCCAATAAATGCACCGAAAATTACCACATGTCCGGATTTCCATTTTACACCGCAAAATCTTAATTCCATAATATATTAACACCATCTAGCAGCACTTAAAATTCTTTAACCCACAATTACCTTCGTTATAAATTCCAGAAAAATACCGAAAATACGGGAAAGTTATTTTAAAATTATCTAAAAATTTGGGTGTTTACAGGTTCAAGTCAACAAATGCTCCTATCAGAGACAGCTTTCTGGATCTTGATTCCACAAAAAATAGTTGTTTGTGTATCAAATCTTCGAACTACAAAGACGTCAATCCGGGCAATAAATTTTTTGGCATCTTACGAGAGATTGTGGAATTGACATATAATTATGGCACAGAACCTGCTAATATCGTGCTATTCAGGTGTGAATGGTTCGATCCGATTCAAGATTAAGATTGGAAAATTGACAAGCATGGCCTTGTGGATATAAACTACAAGCGTAGATATCAAGGCTACGAACCATTTGTCCTATCAAGTCAGGCTCAGCTCGTGTACTTCACAACTTATCCTAGACGGGAGACAGCGAGGTCGGATTGGTGGGCAATATGCAAGACTAAAGCTAGAAATACCTTTGATATTGACGAAATAGCTTATCAGGAGGACGATCTACCTCTTGTAACAAATATTGTAGATGTGGACTCAGCGAAAGTTACTCATTACACGAGTAATAATGTAGAAGATGTAGAATTATCCGAAGAGGAAGGCAAATTAGATGAAAGTGAAGACGAGAAAGAGGAAGAGGAGGACGAGGAAGGCGAACAAGATGAATTTTTTGAAGATGATTGAAAATAAAATATATTGCATGTAGAATATAACTATATTTTGACTGTAGAATGTAGATCAAGGTTGGAAAATTGACTGTAAAATATATTGCATGTAGAATGTACCCATTAACGAATATATGTATTATATTTTGACTGTAGAATGCTTTGAGATATGCATCACATTTTGACTGTAGAATGTACTATATATTTGTGTTTCTCTATATTCATCATATGTTGTTATCAGATATGACAGGACGATACGGACGATTCAGCAGGTCCCGAGGTAGACAGAGTGCTCCTCCGGTACTGCCTACTGTTGGTTCCGGATCATCGTCGCCTAATACTCCAGTATATCGATCACTCACATCTCCGACTGTTGGGACAAGTAGTTCCTGGCGTGATAGTACACCCTCGTCCAGCGTTCCTCCTGTAGACGGAACCATGGGGACAGATGAGCATGTCGAGGAGGTCGTGCCCATGTTGTCCCAGCATCAGCAAGATCCTCCATGCGCACCTCCGGAGGAGACGAGGACAGAGATTTGGGCCGACGGTACAAAGTAAGTCAATTAGATTGGTTTAGTATATATTTTTGTTTCTCTTTATTCATCGTATATTGACTTTTTCAATATTCTAAATTATTATCTCTGTATAGATATCGTCCATCGTCGGTTCAGAGACGCATGGGCCAATTTTTGAGGAACAACTACGGTGGCCCTTGGATCAACTACTCTGAGGCTCCGGAGGAGAGAAAGGCGTTCTGGTTTGCGCACTTCAAGATAAATGTATATTAAATAAATCCTCTAATTTATGCATATTATCCGTGATACTAACTTACTAAATTATTTATTGTAGCAAACGTATTTTTATTCTCCGCACCGGGCCGAGTTGATCGAGCGGCTATTTTCTACCGTTGCCGCCAAGCTTATCCGAGATGCTCTGGATGACCAGAAGGCTCGTGATCGTGCTGGAAAACCGATCCAAGGTTGGATCACGCCTGAGCAGTGGACTGCGATGAGGGCTAGATTCGACGATCCGAGCTACAAGGAAAGGTCTAAGAAGGCCAAGGCGGCTAGGCAGAATGCTGCCAAGTGGTGTGGTGGCTCGATTCCGATGAAGGAACATTTCCGTCGTCTGATATATTTTTTCTTTTAAAATATATTATTTTAATATAAGTACCATAAAACGGTACTTGGAAAAAATGTTTAAGTTTAGTAATAAATAATATATTTTTAATAGATACAGAGGGGTGAGGATGCAAACATGGTGACCGTCTTCTTGGCCACCCATCGCAAGGATGGAAATCTCATTGATGAGAGGGCCTCACAGACCTATGTAAGTATTACTTTACTTTGTGTTAATTTTAATATAAGTTAGGCAATTATCGAGTTTCTAAACCTTTCTAGGCCGAGTATCTTCGGCTGCGTGAGCGGGCGACTGCTAGTGCACCTACACCTGGAGAGGCTGGTACTTCGTCGCAGCCCGCTCCAGCTCCGTCGGCGAACGACCTGTGGGTGACCGCAGCTGGTGGTCTCCAGAGGGGTACGTACTACGGTACGGGCTTCCTATGGCACCCTGGTTGCGACGCACTCATCTAGGGCCTCCCCGACAGCTGCGAATTTCACACAGCCCTCGCAGTTGCAGCCCTCGCAGTCGTCAGCCAGAGTCCAGGAGGCCGTCCAGGAGTGTCACGCCCCAGTCCCAAAATGACGAGGAACTGGACACGTGGCAATAGCCAGCAGCACGCACCGATAGATAACCCAATTTAATGGAACCATCAGGGCGTACTTAAGCTGTAAGTAAGGTCTACTACACAAGTCACACTAATCTCATCCATAAAGATAAAGAAATAAACTGCATAATCAAATGGAAATAAGTAGCAACATCATCACAGCAAGTCAGTCGGAGAAATAATCCGACTTAAGTCTGAATAAACTGGCTCTATAGGCCAGGAACAAAAGATATAAACATGAAATAAAATACTGAGTACTGGAACAAGCACTCAGGAGAAGTCCTCGGCAGTCACCTCGTCTTCAGTGTTCGGTTCAGCTCCAGCAATAGCTTCAGCTCCTGTCCCGTATACCTCGGGATACTGCTCCTCAGCTAAACCTGGGGACATAATCCAGTCCAGGTCCTCAGTGGACATAGCAAGGCACAAATAATACAAGCCAAAATGAATAAGCAGTGCGATAGATAAATGAAACAGCAGGGTAAACTAAGTAACTAACCATCTATGTGATATGCAAATGAGAGCAACACTAGTACTCAGGCTGAGACCGCTACAAGCTCTGTGTCGGGGAGCCGGGTAGCAGTAATAACACGTAAAGGGTCTAGCTCTGCTGGAGAGTCTACAACCTCACAATAATAGTAGATATATATATAGAACAGCCTGTAGCCTGTGTGTCTCTCCCCACCCAATGTAATCACGCAAGCCATGACCATAACGTCTCATGTCCATGTCAGCGGGATCATAACTAATGCAACAAGTCATACTGTTTATAAATAAATAACTCTGTCAAGTCCTGTATCCTATTCAGAATCCCCACGAATAACTCGGGAAGATTCTGTCCATGATAGTGTCATGTGTCCTGGGTTGTAGGGTACTTGAGAGGTCAAGTACAAAATAAGGGGGGTCGTAAATCCATCTCTAAATGACGAACCCAACATCGCGTACGGTGTCAGTACCCGACTATGATCGGGCTCTAGGTACGTCGTACGTTTCCTAGGTTAAGCAGTTTAAAATAGTTTATATGAATTTGCACAAAAAATCCAGCAGAGTATTTTTACAGAAAATAAGAAAATAATGACTGCAAGTTTGGCAAGGTGCACTTGCCTGGTTTTTGAAATCCACTTAGGTCCTGGTTTCGGAAATTTCCAGAGATGTCTCCGAAAGCTGAAATAAACAGTACCATCATGCTCAGAAGGTGTCAAACAGCTAGGATCGCCTGTCCTTGGGTCCAATTTGGAGACAAAGGCAAAAACGGCAATTTCGGGCTAAAACGGGGTCCACCGGTGGGCCCGCTTTGCACCGAAAAACGTGTCGGGGTCAATGGTCTCCAAATCCACCAAACTTAGTGTCAACAGGTCAGGAACGCTGATACGAACCCAACGGAACTTTCAGATTTGAATTCCGATGAGCCGATCACGAAATCGCCCGTCGATCGGGGCCTGTGGGGCCCACGACACGCGATTTCGTCAACGTTCTCAGAATCGGACCAAACTTGACCCACAGGACCAGCGTATCGCTACGAGTCTGATGGCGCAAGTTTTGTCTCGATCTGACGTGTGTGCACGAAATTAGGGTGAATTGCAGAAAAGGCGGATACGGAGCGATGTCCGCGGATACGCGTTGATTCCGGTGTGCACTCACACCCGAATCCGCTTTCGCGAAATTCCACACGTCCGTATCGACGAGGCGCACGTATCTGTGAAGACCGTGCACGACCAAGTCGTCCCGTTTGGCGGGGCGTACTCAGTTCCGGGGTGAAACAGGGTCTGGTTTCTCCTGTTTTTGGATCGCGGTGTGCGATCGCCACAGGCCGCGATGCCCCGAACAGTTTATCCGGGCACCGAGAGGGTCATACAGGCTTCGCGTAGGAATTTACGGAATCGAAATCGGGGTTACGAGCAGGAAGTTATGAGTACCTGAAGGGGACCGAGAAATCAGGGTTTTCTGTGTCCGAACCGTGTCCTGGACACGTGTCCAGTGCTGTGTCCGGCCTAGGGCAGTGCTGTGTCCTGCGCGTGTCCGCGGCTCTGGGGGTCTGGCTGTCGGTCGGCGAGGTCGGGCCGGGGCTGCGGCGGCTCAGGCGAGGGGCGGCGACGCACCGGAGCGGCGGGGGGGTCGACGGCGCCGGGCTCGGCGGCTCTCGACCGCGGGGAGGAGTTGGACACGGGGTCGGCTCCGCCTGGGGAGGAGGAGGAAGGGAAGAGGAGGAGGAGCTCCGCCTGGGGGAAGACGTCGCAGGGGCTGAGGAAGGAGGAGGTCGCCGGACGGGGTTCGCCGGAGTCGGGGTAGTTAGGGTTAGGGTTTGTGCTAGTTTGGGGGGGAAAGGAGGCGGAGATAGGGGTATAAATAGGGGCTCGGGGCGGGGAAGGCCGGGGCGACGTGGGCAGAAGAATCGGAGGGGGAGACGCGGTCGTGGCAGCCGAAATTCCGGCGGGCGGCGGATTCCACGGGGTCGTGGGGGGAACTGGGTGACAGGGGTGACCGGGCGGGTCGGGTCGGGCGGCGGGCTCCGGGTGAGCGGACCCGCCCGACCCGCTAAGAAGATTGGGCTGGGCTACGCTAACGGGCTCGGCCCACTGGGCCGGGCCGGGCCCAATCCGATAAAATAAAAAAATAAAATCAATAATAATAATAATAATACTTAATTAATTAATTTAGAAAATAGTTTTTAGGCTTTTAAAAATAGGTCTGAGGCCCAATAAAATCCCAGAAAATTACCCTAAGTCTGATTTTCTATTTTACACCATAAAATCATATTTTCATTACATTTTAATGTTGTTTATTGGCAATTAAAAATTACAAACTCACCACAGACCCTATGTAAATTACTGAAAATTGCATATTAAATTCCAAAAATTGATTTTAAAAATCTGAAAAATTTAGGGTGTTTACAATCTACCCCCTTAAGAGAATTGCGTCCTCGCAATCGAAGGGTAAACTATAAAGACAAGATTTACAGGATTAAAAGAATACTTAGGTTACCTGCATCAGCAAATAAATGTGGAAAACGCTGCCGCATAACATCTTCTCGCTCCCAGGTCGATTCGCCTGGAGAGTGCTGTTTCCAAGCTACTCGAAACAGCCTGATCGTCTGCCCTCGCAGTGTCTTCTCGCTGGTGTCGAGTATACCCACTGGCTGCTCTTCGTATCTCAGGCTAGGTCCCACTGAAATCTCAGAATGATCAACTATATGGCTTGGGTCCGTCACATACCTCCTCAATTGTGAGACGTGGAATACGTCATGCACTCCCTCTAAGGATGGAGGTAATGCAAGACGGTAAGCCACCTCACCAATGCGCTCCAGGATATCAAATGGCCCAATGTACCTTGGGCTTAACTTGCCTCTGCTGCCGAATCTGATAGTACCTCTAGTGGGCGAGATCCTCAAAAATACATGCTCTCCTTCCTTGAACTCCAGGGGTCGTCTGTGTGCATCTGCCCAATGCTTCTGTCTATCCTGGGCTGCACGGAGATGGTTCTGAATCTGCTTTACTTTCTCCACTGTCTCCGTTACCAACTCTGGATCCAGTAATTGACGTTCGCCGACGTCACTCCAGCATATTGGCGATCGGCACTTCCTTTCGTACAACGCCTCGAAAGGTGCCATCTGAATGCTTGCCTGATAGCTATTGTTGTAGGAGAACTCCACTAAGTGCAGATGATCTTTCCAAGATCCTCCAAAGTCCAGTATACAGGATCGCAACATATCTTCCAGGATCTGAATTGTGCGCTCTGACTGGCCATCGGTCTGAGGATGATAGGCAGTACTGAACTTGAGCCTGGTACCGAGACTCTCTTGCATGCTTCGCCAGAAGTGAGATGTAAATCTCGAGTCTCGATCTGATACAATACTAACCGGCACTCCATGTAATTTTACGATCTGACGCATATACATGTCGGCTAGTACTTCAGTGGATTATCCGACTCTGAACGGCAAGAAGTGAGCCGACTTAGTGAGCCGATCCACGATGACCCATACTGCATCCTTACCACTAGGGCTTCTTAGAAATCCAGTGACAAAGTCCATGGTAATATGCTCCCACTTCCATTCAGGGATGGGAAGTGGCTGCAACATACCTGCAGTCCTCTGGTGCTCGGCCTTCACCTGCTGGCAGACTAAGCATTTTGCCACAAATCGGATAATCTCCCTTTTCATTCCATGCCACCCGTAATATTGTCTTAAGTCCCGGTACATCTTGGTTCCTCCTGGATGAACCGAGTATATGGAGCTATGGGCTTCTGTCATCAATTCCTGCCTTAATTCTCCATTTGGAACACATAGGCGATTTCTGCACCTTAATGTTCCGTCCTCGTGGATGCGAAGTCCAGTCTGCACGCCTGCTTCTGTTCTTTCTCTCAGCCTTCGGAATCTGGCATCATTAGGCAAAGCTTCCTTGATTCTTTCCACCAGCGATGACTTTACTTCGAGGTTAGCCAGCAAACCATTTTGTCCAGGTAAAATAACCTCTATCTGAAGATCTTGCAAGTCTTGTAATAGCTGAGGCTGCTCCGTTAAGAAATAAGCCGAGGGTTTTCTGCTGAGGGCGTCGGCTACAACATTTGCTTTCCCCGGGTGGTACTGCAGATCGATGTCAAAGTCCACCATCAACTCAAGCCAACGCCTTTGCCTCATGTTGAGCTCCTTCTGTGTATAAACATACTTCAAGCTCTTATGATCAGTGAATATCTCGACCTTCTCTCTATACAGATAATGTCTCCAGATCTTCAATGCAAAAATCACTGCAGCTAGCTCCAGGTCGTGCGTTGGGTAGTTCTTCTCGTGGACCTTCAGCTGCCTTGATGCATAGGCGATAACCTTGCCATGTTGCATCAAGACACAACCTAGTCCACTACCGGACGCATCACTATATACAACAAAACCTCCTGACCCTGAGGGAAGAGTCAAGACTGGTGCTGTTGTTAGACGCCTCTTCAATTCTTCAAAGGCATGCTGGCATTCTTCTGTCCATATGAACTCCTGATCCTTCCGTGTCAGCTTAGTCATAGGTTCTGCGATCCTTGAAAAATTTTCTACGAACCGCCGGTAATACCCAGCAAGTCCAAAAAAACTTCTCACTTCCGCAACAGAGGTAGGGGTAGGCCAGGTTTCTATAGCAGTGACTTTCTCCGGGTCCACAGACAGTCCTTCACCCGAGATAATATGCCCTAAGAATGGCACCCTGTCCATACAGAACTCATATTTGCTGAACTTGGCATACAGCTTCTCCCTTCTCAAGGTTTCTAGCACAATTCTAAGGTGTTCCTCGTGCTCTTCGTGGTTCTTAGAGTAGATTAGGATATCATCAATGAACACCACCACGAACTTATCCAAGTACTGATGGAAGACCCCGTTCATCAAACTCATAAATACAGCAGGTGCGTTGGTTAAACCAAATGGCATAACTAGGAACTCATAATGCCCATACTTAGTTCTGAAGGCCGTCTTTGGGATATCTTCCTTCTTCACCCTAATCTGGTGATAACCGGATCTAAGGTCAATCTTGGAGAATACCTTAGCACCACTCAACTGGTCAAACAAATCATCAATACGTGGTAATGGGTACCGGTTCTTAATAGTTACAGCATTAAGGGCTCTGTAATCAATGCACAGCCGTACAGATCCGTCCTTCTTGGGTACAAAAAGTATAGGTGCTCCCCATGGTGAAACACTGGGCCGGATAAATCCTTTCTCCAGAAGGTCGTCAACTTGTGTTTTCAGCTCCACTAACTCCTTAGGTGCTAGCCGATATACCGATGAGGTGATAGGTTCGGCTCCTGGAGTTAGGTCTATCGTGAATTCTATCTCCCGATCAGGTGGTAAACCTGGAAGGTCGTCGGGAAATACATCCACAAATTCTGTTATGACTCTTGGGTAACTTGAATCTTCTTCTACGGTCAATACCCTAAGAGTTGGCTGGACCCCTTGTTCTACAGCTCCTCTATGAAATTCAAACTCAGGAAGGCTAGGGGGTCTAAATATTACTTTTTCAAGCCGGCAATCCAGTGTCGCATGGTACTGACTTAACCAGTCCATACCAAGTACAACATCGTAATCAGGCATAGAAAAGATCAGAAATTGGGCTCGCATCTCTCGGCCACAGACTACTACCGAACATGATCTACAAGTATCACTAACCGGGATAATTCCACCTCCCGTTAGTATTCTCTTCATCTTTGAGAGAGGTGCGGTAGCTATTCTATGTGTGGCTACGAAGCTAGCAGCAATAAATGAATACGAAGCTCCAGAATCAAATAATGCTACAGCAGGAATTGAAGCTACTAATATGGTACCTGCTATCACTTCGCCTGCAGTAGCTTCCTCAGTGACTGCTAGTGCATATTGTAATCCCCCTGTTTTTCAAGAAAATTTTAATTTGTGGAAATTTGGATTTTCTGATTTTTCTGGATTTTTCTCGGATTTTTCTGTCTTTTAAATCAGGTATTTTAATTATTCAATGATTTTTTTAAATGATAATAAATATTGTTAAAATATTATGAAATAATATTTTATGGTGTAAAATGAAAATCTGGACATAGGGTATTTTTCCGGGAATTTATTGGACCCCGGATGAATTTTTAAAGCCTTAAAAACTATTGTTAAAATTAACTGATTAATTAAACCAAATTAATTATTAAACCAAAACAAACCCTGAGTTTGAACCGGACCGGACCGGCCGGTCTGACCAACCCGGACCGCTCAGGCTAGCGGGTCGGATCCGGGTCAGACCCGACCCGCCATGACCCGATCCGACCCGTTCCAAACCCTAACCCCCAATTCTTCGTCTCCCCCGACTTCTCTCCTCCCGGCGGCCGTTTCAGCCGCCGTGGCCGCCGGCGACCTGTCGGTTCAGCTCCGCAACGTTCTCCGCCGCTTTCCCTTCACCTCCCTCAACCCCCTGCGGCCGTTCTCCTCCCCCTACTGCTATTTAAATCCCCCTCCGGCCACCCATTTCCCCTCTCCGCCTCCGGCTCTCCACCCAGCACCGCCCCACCCGGCCGTCCTCGACCCGCAGTCAACTCACCCCGCAGCTCCCCGCCTCTGCCGACCTGCCCGGAGCCACCGCCCTCTCCTCCATTTTCCTCCTCCGCCGTATCTCCCAGAGCCATCGCTGCCCTCGAGCTCTTCGACGCGCCACCTCCAGCAAGCTCGCCGTCCGCTGCCGCCTAGATCCGGCCGCCCTCGCGAGAACCCCGATCCGCCGCAGTCCCCTCTCCGCCACCTCCTTCTCCCGGTCGCCCTCCGCCGGAGCTCGGCCAGCGTACCCAAGCCCTAAACCTAGGTTGCTGACGTGTCGGACACAGCAAGGGTTCGACTCGGACACAGTGAATCGCGTGTCGGACACGATTCAAATCCGGGTTTTTAGTCCAGTTCAGGTGCGTGTATTTTCTTGCTCGTAGCTCGGATTTCGATTCCGTAAATTGTATCGCGTAGCCTGTATAACCCTCTCGGTGCCCGGACAAACCGCTCGGGGCATCGCGTCCTGTGGTGATCGCACACCGCGATCCAAAAACAGGAAAACCTAAGTCCAGTTTCACCCCGGAACTGAGTACGCCCCGCCAAACGGGACGACTTGGTCACGTACGGTCTTCACCGATACGTCAGCGTCGTTGATACGGACGTGCGGGATTTCGCAGAAGCTGATTTGGATGTGCGTGCACACCGGAATCAGTGCGTATCCGCGGACATCGCCCCGTATCCGACCATTCTGATTCTCGCTGTAACTTAGTGTATACACGTCGGATTGAGACGAAACCTGCACCATCGGACTCGTAGCAATACGCTGGTCCTGTGGGTCAAGTTTTGTTTGATTCTGAGAATGTTGGAAAATCGCGTGTCGTGGGCCCCACAGGCTCCAACTGACGGGTGATTTTGAGAACGGCTCATCGGAATCCAATTCTGGAAGTTCCGTTGGGTTCGTATCATCGTTCCTGACCTGTTGACACTAAGTTGGACTGTTTTGGAGACCTTTGACCCTGACGCGTTTTTCGGTGCGAGACGGCCCACATCTGGACCCCGCCTTGACCCGGAAATGACGTTTTTTGCCCTTGTCTCCAAATTGGACTCAAGGACAGGCGTTTCTAGCTGATTAATATTTTCTGGATCTGATGGTGATGTTTGTTTCAGCAGCCGGAGTACTGCCTGCAATTTCTGCTGAAGTCAGAGCTATAACTGGAGACAAAACCCAGGCAAGTATACCTTGCCAAATCCTGCAGTCTTGATACTTGTCTCCTGGTTTTACTATTCATTATCGTGCAAGATAGTTGTACAATATTTGCATGTTTTTCAGTTGTTACTTTCCTGTCATATATAGTTCTTGATGCTTGTTGATTTATTCCTGCTGCACTAGTCATATATTCTCGGTTTGCGTGCATGTTTATTATTTGCTCTTTCCTTGGATCACTACTTGCTCCATAGACATATTGTGATGGTTTATGTTTACTCTACATTCCTGGATTTGACTTGACTGATTTCCTAGTTCCTAGATGCTGTTATTGGACATTGACTACACTTGAGCAAATCTTGATCGTGAGTACCCATTGTACTGCGATAGAGACTTGTTCATTTGACTACCTCCTTCGTGAGCTCCCGTTGGGCTGCGAAAGAGCTATACTATAGACTGTGAGTCCCCGTTGGACTGCTTTCTATAGGATCGTGATCTCCCATTGAGATGCGATTACCCCGATTTCTTGTAGTCATGTTTGATAGCATCACTGTCATGCCACTGTCTTAGATATAGTATTATCTCTTGTCTTATTTGCTTGTGTTTACTTTCTTCTCTATCTTGCATGATCATTACTATATTTGGCTCGTATTCTTTTGTATCTTGCTATGTCCCCTGAGGACCTGGTTTTTGTTCTCCAGATTTAGCAGACAAGGAGTACTGCAGCTTATGAACCAACACCAGACGAGACTTTGATTGCAGTTGATAGCCATGCTTATTAGTTACTTTCTGGCATGTTTTAGTATATCTCTTCCTTGTCTGTATTCTCTTATTTATCGGCAGTGGATTTGTCTCCACCCGACTTAGTATTATTTCTTGCTGGATCTTCGACATTAACTTACTTTCAGCATTTATTTCATGGTTGATATTTTCATGTTGTTCTGTGGATGAGATTAGAAAACCCTGGACAATGTAATACAGCTTAAGTATGCCCCGATGGATCCATTAAATTGGGTTTGTCCATCGGTGCGTGCTGCTGGCCATTGCCACGTGTTCAGTCCCTTGATATTTGGGACTGGGGTGTGACATGGTTTTTGTGGTGGCCCATGCAGGTCTACGACTAAATTGTTCGGTTTCAACTTAGGGACCGAACATGCCTGCAATAAGATAGGATAAATTTCTAGGATCTCATCCACTTGCTTGAAACGTTCTTGATATCTATATCGGATTCAAATCAATTTCTTGAATTGCATCCTGCCTTGATTCCTGAGCGCCTCTCATTGTTTATTTTGGTTGCAGAGTTATGGATTCACGAGCAAACGACGAGGCTCCTGCAATATCTCCACGGGATACTTTGGTAACCAACGAAGATGAATCGACACCAGTTGATGAAGGACGATCAGCTCAACAAGCAAGTCATCATGCCACGAGAATCCAACAACATGACGTTCCACCATCGACGCAATTGCCCGTAATTCCACCAGGGCAGGCCATGGACGGGCATCAGATGTTTCAAATGATCTATGCAATAGTGCAAGCTCAACAAGAGGCTTGGAGTCGTAGCTTAGTAACGGTGCTAGAGCAGGCACGACGGCCAACGACGGGTTCTATCGCCGATTTTCGTCAACTGAAGCCCCGTACCTTCTCAGGAAAAGAGGAGCCCACAGAAGTTCATGAATGGCTCACCAACACACAACATCAATTAGAAGCGGCTGAACTTCCAAGGGAACGTTGGATGACTGCCGTCAGAATGCAGTTGACGGACAATGCTCATCACTGGTGGCTATCTGAAGAGACCCGACTCGGACCAGACCGAGTTACTTGGGAAGAGTTCTCTAGACTATTCCTGGAGATGTACATTCCAGCCATTGCTCGATCAGAACTTCGGGACAAGTTCAATCGCCTCACTCAGGACAATCTGACAGTGGAAGATTACAACGCGGAGTTCATTCGTCTGAGTCGTTTTGCCCCTACATTGATTCAGACAGAAGAAGAGAAGGCTGAGAAGTTCTTCGACGGACTAAACATTGAGCTATAGAAACTAATTGGATCCGTTGCGCCTACATCCTACCCTGACGTCCTTGCTGCAGCACGACGCATGGAGCGCGTCATCAGGAGAGAAACCAGTCTGAAGAGGTCATCCACATCAGCATCAGCCGGAGCACCACAGGAAGAAGCTGCAAAGAGATTTCACAGTCATCAGTCACCAGAAGCATCTCCACAGGCAATACCTGTCTGTCCATATTGTCACAGACGAGGCCATATCGAGGACCAGTGCAGACGCAAAAAGAGACTATGTTTAGCTTGCGGATCCAGTCAGCATATATTAAAGGAATGCCCAGAGCATCGAGAAAGAGCACCAAAAGTTAACCAGCAAGCACCGAGGCCAATCTATCCAGCATTGGCAGCACAACAAACGGAAGTTCAGGAAGTTCTACCACCAGCTTCAGGAGGGTATCCGCAGAGGCCACCCTTGATACCCCAGGCACTGCCCTTCCAGCAGGCTCAGCAGCAGAAGAGGAATCGACGGCGAGGACGCAGATAAGCCCTGACGATGACCTTGGAGAAACGCAGATCATGGAGTAGCTAGTGCGAGTAAGTTCCGTTTCTAGCATTTCTATAGTTCGTGCCTGCTGGTTCGTGACCCCAGACTTTAACCTAATAACCTTAACCTGATAATTTTAACTTGCTAACAATTGATAACCTAGTGTTGAACTTGATAATAACCTAGAAATTGTTAACCTAATATGTTTTAAAGATAACCTGGTTTTCTAAAAAAAAAAAAAAAAAAAAAAAAATTGTAATTTTCTAGATTTTCCCACATTTGGGAAATTGCATAACATTTAATGCTTAGGGAAATAATTTTCCTAGGTATTACTCTCCACCTTGAAATTCTTTAATTTTGATGTGCTTCGAATAAATGGTTGTAACCGTGTCATCTCTGTTGACCGGTTATTCTTTGATTGCGAGGACGCAATCCTCTTAAGGGGGGTAGATTGTAATCCCCCTGTTTTTCAAGAAAATTTTAATTTGTGGAAATTTGGATTTTCTGATTTTTCTGGATTTTTCTCGGATTTTTCTGTCTTTTAAATCAGGTATTTTAATTATTCAATGATTTTTTTAAATGATAATAAATATTGTTAAAATATTATGAAATAATATTTTATGGTGTAAAATGAAAATCTGGACATAGGGTATTTTTCCGGGAATTTATTGGACCCCGGATGAATTTTTAAAGCCTTAAAAACTATTGTTAAAATTAACTGATTAATTAAACCAAATTAATTATTAAACCAAAACAAACCCTGAGTTTGAACCGGACCGGACCGGCCGGTCTGACCAACCCGGACCGCTCAGGCTAGCGGGTCGGATCCGGGTCAGACCCGACCCGCCATGACCCGATCCGACCCGTTCCAAACCCTAACCCCCAATTCTTCGTCTCCCCCGACTTCTCTCCTCCCGGCGGCCGTTTCAGCCGCCGTGGCCGCCGGCGACCTGTCGGTTCAGCTCCGCAACGTTCTCCGCCGCTTTCCCTTCACCTCCCTCAACCCCCTGCGGCCGTTCTCCTCCCCCTACTGCTATTTAAATCCCCCTCCGGCCACCCATTTCCCCTCTCCGCCTCCGGCTCTCCACCCAGCACCGCCCCACCCGGCCGTCCTCGACCCGCAGTCAACTCACCCCGCAGCTCCCCGCCTCTGCCGACCTGCCCGGAGCCACCGCCCTCTCCTCCATTTTCCTCCTCCGCCGTATCTCCCAGAGCCATCGCTGCCCTCGAGCTCTTCGACGCGCCACCTCCAGCAAGCTCGCCGTCCGCTGCCGCCTAGATCCGGCCGCCCTCGCGAGAACCCCGATCCGCCGCAGTCCCCTCTCCGCCACCTCCTTCTCCCGGTCGCCATCCGCCGGAGCTCGGCCAGCGTACCCAAGCCCTAAACCTAGGTTGCTGACGTGTCGGACACAGCAAGGGTTCGACTCGGACACAGTGAATCGCGTGTCGGACACGATTCAAATCCGGGTTTTTAGTCCAGTTCAGGTGCGTGTATTTTCTTGCTCGTAGCTCGGATTTCGATTCCGTAAATTGTATCGCGTAGCCTGTATAACCCTCTCGGTGCCCGGACAAACCGCTCGGGGCATCGCGTCCTGTGGTGATCGCACACCGCGATCCAAAAACAGGAAAACCTAAGTCCAGTTTCACCCCGGAACTGAGTACGCCCCGCCAAACGGGACGACTTGGTCACGTACGGTCTTCACCGATACGTCAGCGTCGTTGATACGGACGTGCGGGATTTCGCAGAAGCTGATTTGGATGTGCGTGCACACCGGAATCAGTGCGTATCCGCGGACATCGCCCCGTATCCGACCATTCTGATTCTCGCTGTAACTTAGTGTATACACGTCGGATTGAGACGAAACCTGCACCATCGGACTCGTAGCAATACGCTGGTCCTGTGGGTCAAGTTTTGTTTGATTCTGAGAATGTTGGAAAATCGCGTGTCGTGGGCCCCACAGGCTCCAACTGACGGGTGATTTTGAGAACGGCTCATCGGAATCCAATTCTGGAAGTTCCGTTGGGTTCGTATCATCGTTCCTGACCTGTTGACACTAAGTTGGACTGTTTTGGAGACCTTTGACCCTGACGCGTTTTTCGGTGCGAGACGGCCCACATCTGGACCCCGCCTTGACCCGGAAATGACGTTTTTTGCCCTTGTCTCCAAATTGGACTCAAAGACAGGCGTTTCTAGCTGATTAATATTTTCTGGATCTGATGGTGATGTTTGTTTCAGCAGCCGGAGTACTGCCTGCAATTTCTGCTGAAGTCAGAGCTATAACTGGAGACAAAACCCAGGCAAGTATACCTTGCCAAATCCTGCAGTCTTGATACTTGTCTCCTGGTTTTACTATTCATTATCGTGCAAGATAGTTGTACAATATTTGCATGTTTTTCAGTTGTTACTTTCCTGTCATATATAGTTCTTGATGCTTGTTGATTTATTCCTGCTGCACTAGTCATATATTCTCGGTTTGCGTGCATGTTTATTATTTGCTCTTTCCTTGGATCACTACTTGCTCCATAGACATATTGTGATGGTTTATGTTTACTCTACATTCCTGGATTTGACTTGACTGATTTCCTAGTTCCTAGATGCTGTTATTGGACATTGACTACACTTGAGCAAATCTTGATCGTGAGTACCCATTGTACTGCGATAGAGACTTGTTCATTTGACTACCTCCTTCGTGAGCTCCCGTTGGGCTGCGAAAGAGCTATACTATAGACTGTGAGTCCCCGTTGGACTGCTTTCTATAGGATCGTGATCTCCCATTGAGATGCGATTACCCCGATTTCTTGTAGTCATGTTTGATAGCATCACTGTCATGCCACTGTCTTAGATATAGTATTATCTCTTGTCTTATTTGCTTGTGTTTACTTTCTTCTCTATCTTGCATGATCATTACTATATTTGGCTCGTATTCTTTTGTATCTTGCTATGTCCCCTGAGGACCTGGTTTTTGTTCTCCAGATTTAGCAGACAAGGAGTACTGCAGCTTATGAACCAACACCAGACGAGACTTTGATTGCAGTTGATAGCCATGCTTATTAGTTACTTTCTGGCATGTTTTAGTATATCTCTTCCTTGTCTGTATTCTCTTATTTATCGGCAGTGGATTTGTCTCCACCCGACTTAGTATTATTTCTTGCTGGATCTTCGACATTAACTTACTTTCAGCATTTATTTCATGGTTGATATTTTCATGTTGTTCTGTGGATGAGATTAGAAAACCCTGGACATTGTAATACAGCTTAAGTATGCCCCGATGGATCCATTAAATTGGGTTTGTCCATCGGTGCGTGCTGCTGGCCATTGCCACGTGTTCAGTCCCTTGATATTTGGGACTGGGGCGTGACACATATGCCAGACCTCGTCCCTGAGCGGGACCCCTTTGCTGACGAGCTTGTTGGAACAGTGCTGCCTGAGGTGGTAGAGGTGGCCTGGCTCCTCCAGGCCCTGTCTGAGTTGCTCCCCCAGCTGGAAGAGCTGCAGGTGGAGCTGGTCGATTCGGAACTCCCTCTCGACGTTCCGAGCAGTCCTTGGAGAAGTGTTGTCCAGATCCGCAAACCAGGCAGAGTCCCAGCTTGCGTCGACATTCCTTTTCAATATGTCCTACCTTGCTGCAGTAGTGGCAAGTAGGCAGGTTCTTAGTTGCTGCTCTTGGAGGCGGACTCTTCTGGGGACGTTTAGCAGACTCCCCTGGTGATGACTTGGACGGTGCTGAGGGGAAGGGACGTTTCAGGCTTGATTCCCTCCGAGTAACGCGTTCCAGCCGACGTGCTGCAGCTAGGACGTCGGTGTAAGAGGTGGGCGCGACCGATCCAATTAACTTCTGAAGCTCGAACCTGAGCCCATCAAAGAACTTCTCCGCCTTCTCCTCTTCGATAGAAATTAGCACAGGGGCGAAGCGGCTCAGGCGAATGAATTCGGCGTTATATTCCTCCACCGTCATGTTGCCCTGGATCAGGCGGTTGAATCTGTCTCGGAGTTCTGACCGAGCCACAGCAGGGATGTACATTTCCTGAAAGAGTCTGGAGAACTCCTCCCAGGTAACCTGATCATGTCCGAGCCTTCTTTCTTCGGACAGCCACCAATGATGCGCGTTGTCCGTCAGTTGCATCCTGACGGCAGTCATCCATTTGTCCCTTGGTAGTTCGGCGGCCTCCAACTGATGCTGTGTGTTTGTAAGCCATTCATGCACTTCAGTTGGTCCTTCCTTGCCCGAGAAGGTACGGGGCTTGAGTTGACGGAAATCCGTGATGGATCCCGTCGCTGGCCGCCTATTTGGTGCATGCTCCAATGCTGCGACCAGGCTGTTCCTTAGGTTCTCGGCCTCTCGGCGTTGGGTCTCCTGTTGGATCTGTTGTTGGGCCTGCATCATGGCGTAGAACATCTGAAATATTTGCTGGCCGTCCATTGCCTGTCCTGGGG
The DNA here is from genome assembly GCA_036927795.1 of Iris macrosiphon. NCBI lineage: Eukaryota > Viridiplantae > Streptophyta > Magnoliopsida > Asparagales > Iridaceae > Iris > Iris macrosiphon. Next base: position 8,682,991 of record JAYESA010000011.1, read on the forward strand.
GAAAGACAGGCATCACAGGAGGGAACTGGGGAGGAGGCGGGATGTCATCACGCCTGAACCTGGAACTTGGCTGGCCAGTTTGATTGCTCTGAGAGGATTGTCCTCTAGTATCTGGCGTCGTTCCAGCCTCGCAGGTAAACCCTGCTTCAGTCGGTGTTCCCAAGGGGGTCTCGTCACCACGTCTGGGATCCATTTCTCTGCATCAAAAGAAAACAATGAGAACGCACAGAGGAATCAAACAGGATACAGTTCAAGCAATTTAATTGAATTCGACATAGAGTTCAAAAACGATTAAATAAATGGATGAGATCCTATAACCTATCTTATTGCAGGCCTGTCCGGTCCCTAAGTTGAAATCGAACAATTTAGAAAGGACCTGCATGGGCCACCACAAAAACTGTGTCACGCCCCAGTCCCAAAATGACGAGGGACTGGACACGTGGCAATAGCCAGCAGCACGCACCGATGGATAACCCAATTTAATGGAACCATCAGGGCGTACTTAAGCTGTAAGTAAGGTCTACTACACAAGTCACACTAATCTCATCCATAAAGATAAAGAAATAAACTGCATAATCAAATGGAAATAAGTAGCAACATCATCACAGCAAGTCAGTCGGAGAAACAATCCGACTTAAGTCTGAATAAACTGGCTCTATAGGCCAGGAACAAAAGATATAAACATGAAATAAAATACTGAGTACTGGAACAAGCACTCAGGAGAAGTCCTCGGCAGTCACCTCGTCTTCAGTGTTCGGTTCAGCTCCAGCAATAGCTTCAGCTCCTGTCCCGTATACCTCGGGATACTGCTCCTCAGCTAAACCTGGGGACATAATCCAGTCCAGGTCCTCAGTGGACATAGCAAGGCACAAATAATACAAGCCAAAATGAATAAGCAGTGCGATAGATAAATAAAACAGCAGGGTAAACTAAGTAACTAACCATCTATGTGATATGCAAATGAGAGCAACACTAGTACTCAGGCTGAGACCGCTACAAGCTCTGTGTCGGGGAGCCGGTAGCAGTAATAACACGTAAAGGGTCTAGCTCTGCTGGAGAGTCTACAACCTCACAATAATAGTAGATATATATATATAACAGCCTGTAGCCTGTGTGTCTCTCCCCACCCAATGTAATCACGCAAGCCATGACCATAACGTCTCATGTCCATGTCAGCGGGATCATAACTAATGCAACAAGTCATACTGTTTATAAATAAATAACTCTGTCAAGTCCTGTATCCTATTCAGAATCCCCACGAATAACTCGAGAAGATTCTGTCCATGATAGTGTCATGTGTCCTGGGTTGTAGGGTACTTGAGAGGTCAAGTACAAAATAAGGGGGGTCGTAAATCCATCTCTAAATGATGAACCCAACACCGCGTACGGTGTCAGTACCCGACTATGATCGGGCTCTAGGTACGTCGTACGTTTCCTAGGTTAAGCAGTTTAAAACAGTTTATATGAATTTGCACAAGAAATCCAGCAGAGTATTTTTACAGAAAATAAGAAAATAATGACTGCAAGTTTGGCAAGGTGCACTTGCCTGGTTTTTGAAATCCACTTAGGTCCTGGTTTCGGAAATTTCCAGAGATATCTCAGAAAGATGAAATAAATAGTACCATCACGCTCAAAAGGTGTCAAACAGCTAGGATCGCCTGTCCTTGGGTCCAATTTGGAGACAAGGGCAAAAACGGTAATTTCGGGCTAAAACGGGGTCCACCGGTGGACCCGCTTTGCACCGAAAAACGTATCGGGGTCAATGGTCTCCAAACTCACCAAACTTAGTGTCAACAGGTCAGGAACGCTGATACGAACCCAACGGAACTTTCAGATTTGAATTCCGATGAGCCGATCACGAAATCTCCCGTCGAGCGGGGCCTGTGGGGCCCACGACACGCGATTTCGTCAACGTTCTCAGAATCGGACCAAACTTGACCCACAGGACCAGCGTATTGCTACGAGTCCGATGGCGCAAGTTTTGTCTCGATCTGACGTGTGTGCACGAAATTAGGGTGAATTGCAGAAAAGGCGGATACGGAGCGATGTCCGCGGATACGCGTTAATTTCGGTGTGCACGCACAACCGATTTAGCTTCCACGAAATCCCACACGTCCGTATCGACGAGGCGCACGTATCTGTGAAGACCGTGCGCGACCAAGTCGTCCCGTTTGGCGGGGCGTACTCAGTTCCGGGGTGAAACAGGGTCTGGTTTCTCCTGTTTTTGGATCGCGGTGTACGATCGTCACAGGCCGCGATGCCCCCGAACAGTTTGTTCGGGCACCGAGAGGGTCATACAGGCTTCGTGTAGGAATTTACGGAATCGAAATCGGGGTTACGAGCAGGAAGTTATGAGTACCTGAAGGGGACCGAGAAATCAGGGTTTTCTGTGTCCGAACCGTGTCCTGGACACGTGTCCAGTGCTGTGTCCGGCCTAGGGCAGTGCTGTGTCCTGCGCGTGTCCGCGGCTCTGGGGGTCTGGCCGTCGGTCGGCGAGGTCGGGCCGGGGCTGCGGCGGCTCAGGCGTGGGGCGGCGACGCACCGGAGCGGCGGGGGGGTCGACGGCGCCGGGCTCGGCGGCTCTCGACCGCGGGGAGGAGTTGGACACGGGGTCGGCTCCGCCTGGGGAGGAGGAGGAAGGGAAGAGGAGGAGGAGCTCCGCCTGGGGGAAGACGTCGCAGGGGCTGAGGGAGGAGGAGGTCGCCGGACGGGGTTCGCCGGAGTCGGGGTAGTTAGGGTTAGGGTTTGTGCTAGTTTGGGGGAGAAAGGAGGCGGAGATAGGGGTATAAATAGGGGCTCGGGGCGGGGAAGGCCGGGGCGACGTGGGCGGAAGAATCGGAGGGGGAGGCGCGGTCGTGGCAGCCAAAATTTCGGCGGGCGGCGGATTCCACGGGGTCGTGGGGGGAACTGGGTGACAGGGGTGACCGGGCGGGTCGGGTCGGGCGGCGGGCTCCGGGTGAGCGGACCCGCCCGACCCGCTAAGAAGATTGGGCTGGGCTACGCTAACGGGCTCGGCCCACTGGGCCGGGCCGGGCCCAATCCGATAAAATAAAAAAATAAAATCAATAATAATAATAATAATACTTAATTAATTAATTTAGAAAATAGTTTTTAGGCTTTTAAAAATAGGTCTGAGGCCCAATAAAATTCCAGAAAATTACCCTAAGTCTGATTTTCTATTTTACACCATAAAATCATATTTTCATTACATTTTAATGTTGTTTATTGGCAATTAAAAATTACAAACTCACCACAGACCCTATGTAAATTACTGAAAATTGCATATTAAATTCCAAAAATTGATTTTAAAAATCTGAAAAATTTAGGGTGTTTACAAGGAGGCCGTTGACCGTTAGATTGCGTCTCTTCGTGACGAGTTGCTGCGAAGTATGGAGGAGCAGCCCCGGTCCCAGCTGCAGGCGGACGATCCGATGCTCATCGCACGATTGGATATGCTCGACCGCAGCATGACGGAGCTCCAGGATTTGACAAATGATATTAGAGCCTCCAATGACCGCAACATCATGGAGTTGCAGGCGTCACAAGTATCAATTGGCGAGAGGCTGACGATGATGCAGGATTCAATGGTTCATAGCAGTACGAGGCTGTTATCTACCATGGATTCTTACAACCAGCGACTCGTAGACTTGGCGCGGGCACGGCCTCCTGGTGCGCCTACATCGACACAGACTCCACCGACGTCACTGCCTTCTCCATCGACATCGGTGTCGATTCCACGGGACGAGTATGAGGAGTTCTTATCCTTCAAACGTGCCGGTGGTCATCCTCCTGCAGATCCGCAGTAGTATTGTTAGTCACTGGATATTTATATTTTTTTTATTATTTAGGATGCGATTGTATGGATATAAATTTGCCATATTCTTTACGTTTACGATGAGATTTGCTGGATGCTTTCTTTTCTTCAAATTTTATTATATTATTCATATTTTGGTTTACAACTGATGACTGATACTTGGCCTGTATTTACCCAGTGCACTAGAATTTTTTCCCTTGGTGCTGCTACTGTGTTCTTTATTCAATTATTTCTACTACCATCATATACCTTATATTCCAGTACAATTATTTTCGTACAATGGCAGATTCGTGGATAGGGAACTATACTAGCTACCTATCTAATTTATTGTAGAAATTTCGGGATCAATGATTGTACCATACAAAATAGAAATACTTTTTCTTGGGTAAAGAAACAGATGACTCGATCTATTTCTGTATCGAACATGATATATGTAATAACTGAACCCAAGGGGGTTAGTAAATCCAGAAATGCAATTTTTTTTTTAAAAATTAGCGACGTTTAGCGACGTTATCCTTAGTCGCTAAATACGTCGCTAATTAGCGATGCTGCAAACAGTCGCTAATTACGTCGCTAATGACGTCGCTAAAAACTTCGCTGTTCGTCGCAAATTGCTGACATGGCAGCATTGCCAGGTCATTAATGACGTCGGTGTAATGTCGCTATATAAGTCGCTAATCAGCGACGTTTAGCGACTTTAATACACGTCGCTATGTAGTGACGCGGCGTCGCTAAATTTAGCGACACATTAAAGTCGCTAAAAAATGTCGGCATAGCGACGTTTAGCGACATTTTTTGTTTTAGCGACTTGGTTTTTTCCGACTGCTTTAAAATGTCGCTAATAACGTCGCTAAACCAAATTAGCGACGATTTTTGGTTATTTAGCGACGTTTTTAGACGTCGCTAATTTGACTTTTTCTGGTAGTGACTACTATTTCATTCAATTTCAAAACAACTAAGAAACAACACTAGAAATATTTAAAATTATGCCTAAATGTATGAAATATATTTTCTAAAATTCTACTAATTTTTTAATAATTATTTGTTTTCCGATACAAAAAATCTGATACTCCGATCCGTAACAGACAATATGGCCGCTTATCTATGCTCGTACGCTAATCCAAGGCGGCCAGGAGGTTTGCCTAGAAGCAGCCACGCTTGAGTTTCTGCATCCAAGTTGGTTCCAGGATACTCCGATTCGTAATTCTATATCTATTTCTAAGTACTTAGTACCTAATTATAGTAACTACTAATTACTATTCATATTAGTACTCTAAAGTGTAACTATAAACGACTATAATACAATTTAATTTTTTGATCGATTTATTTGAGCTTTTTTTGCTAATATGTATAGTAACTAAATATGCTGATTTTTTTTTAAACAGAACCGAATAATGCTAACCGCTAATTGTGACTGTGTCTGTGTCAAAATCCAGATACAACATACCCAAATCATGTCCATGTCTGTATCGAGAAAAAAAATTTGGTAATCAACACTATGTTTGTGTCACGTGTCCATATTTTTGTCGCATGTTGGTAAACCTAATTCAATTTCAAAACTACTAAAAAGTTTAACCTAAATTCAAACTATCCAAAGTGTCGTGTGTCAGTGTCTGTGTTTGTCTCAAGTATCCGTGTCCAAATCCTAAATTAAAATAACCTAGTTAGGATCGTTACATGTTGTTGTGGAGGATGGGGCTCCGCCTAGGATGTTTGACCAGAGAGGAGGGGGCCAGAGAGGGGGGTCGAGGAGGGGGCGGAGAGGGGGATGGGGCGAAGAGGGGATTGAGGAGGAGGGTTGGGGAAGGAGAAGGAGGAGAAGGGAGAGGGGGCCGAGGTCGGGGGTCGCCGGAGAAAGGGAGAGGGGGGCGCCGTGAGAGGGGGTCACCGGAGAAGAGGAAGGGGCCGGGGCAGGGGTCGGGGTCGGGAGAGAGAGTGCGAGATTGAGAATGGAAAAAAATGAAACGCGTTCTGAAATTTTAATACAGAATAATCTGCCGAAGTAAAATCGACACCCCATCGGCGGACTAGCGACGAAAAACTAATATAGGTTGTCTACATAATTAAATTATTCATTATTCCACCGATTATCAGTCGCTGACTTCACTATTTTCCAGTATTTTTGTAGTGAGATACATAATGTCATTAATAATTCGGCAAACGGAAGGAAAATCAGAATGGCAAAAGTAGGAGTATAAAATGGCACAGTACAAATAAAATACGTTAAAAAATTCGATCAAATATTTGTCAAACTAGAAACTTTTGGATTATATTTAATTTGTATTTAGTACATTTCATATGAACAAATTCGACACTAAAAATTTGACGTTATTTTTTTCTAATCCCAAATAAATAAGCAAACAACTCATTAAATACAAATTTATAAGTTCACATTTTCACACCTCTCACAAAATGATCATTGATGTAAGGAACATAACTGTTGAATTTCTTTCTTGGTTAAGAGGCATTTTTTATAAACATTTTTTTTATGAATTGTGTCAGGCTGATTAAAAACAACATGGCTGTAAGAGTTAATGAAAGACTGTTGGATTTTTTTCTTGATTAATTAAACCGTCGTACCTTATCTTCAATCTTCATGATAACGTGTTTTATGCATGAAAAAGTTTTTAAGTTTGACATGGGATCAATAAACCGTGTCCCGAATGTTAAGTTGGAGAAAACTGGTGCATGCCATCTGTTCTTAGTTGACAAATTGCTTGGAATTTTCTCCTCCAATTGGCCGACAATATATGATACATATGCTTGGACTTCACAGTTCTAGCCGTATGCAGTTTCTTCACATGCAACTTTCACTGATGATGGCCCCAAGATCATATATACCAGGTCCAAGTAGAGCTAGTAACACTTTGAATAATAATAATAATTAGTATATTATGCTAGCTAGCTAACATTCAAAACTTTTTGTGCACACTGCATTGTATGTCTTTGGGTCTTCTGTTCCCCAACTCCCACCATTTATAAATGGAAGAAATAATATGCTCCCATGGCTCGATCCCCTTACCTTCTGTCATCCAGCCGGAATCTTATATCTCTCATCGGTTATTGATAAAGAATTTGCATCGAGAAAACGAACCACATACACATGTATGGAAAAAAATGAAAACTTTTCCAAAGAAGATCTTATACATTGACAGGCTCATTTTCTTTTCTTCTTTGTTATATATAATATGCTAGTTGGCTGTGGTAGATCTAGATAATTACAATATATTACTGTCAAGAAAAGAGAGAATTAAATTATATATTGATCAAGAATGAGCAGGGAGAAAACTAACTATGTATATTTGGGAGGAAAAAAAAATGAGAACTTTTCCAAAGACAGGCATGAGGTATCGATACAATACTATAAAAATTTACTTCTCTCTTTTTTTGACAGTAATATTTTGTAATTATTTAGCTCGACCCACCTAGAGCTATCAATACAAGACTAAAAAAAATTGATTTGTCATTTCTAGAATCAAGAATATCGATATATATGCTTGAAGAAGTTCAGTTGTATCAATATGCAAAAAGATAATGTCCAACGCAAATGATACTTCCATATCCAAAATGATTCGTGAAATAGACGTGATAACTTGATTTTAAGTTTGTACTTGAAATTAACTTGATTAGATATGCATAGTACAGGTTATTTCCAGACTTAAATTACTGAGGATGTAAGTCGAAATTTTTTGCTACCACCCGCTCTACAACTAGTTGGCATAATATTAATTAGATATAATAAAGAAGAAGGGGAAAAAAATCTTATGGACCAAAATATGTATGACTTAGTCAGTACTAGTACTGTCTCATTCAAGCCTATTATTATTATTCAAAGTCTTACTCTACTTGGACTTGGTATAATCTTGGCTATCATCAGTGCAAGTTGTGAAGAAACTGCGGCTATGAGAGTAGATGGAAGTGAAGATTTTGGGACCAATTTGTCAAGAACAGACGACACCATGTTTTATCCAACTTCATATTCGGGACACGGTTTATTGATTCATGTCAAACTTAAAATCTTTTCCATGCAGATTAGAGAAAAGGTTTTTTTTATTAGAAGATAAGGTTGCATTCCACTAGAATGCGGATACCAAAAAAATAACTGTAACTTAAATATCATAACCTAAAATATAATGGGAACATATAACAAGAATTAGTAGTGGCTTCAAGGAAGAAGCTAGCTACAATTATTTATTTATTTATTTATTTATTTTGGAAAAGGACATATTAACGTTTGATAATTAATTTCTTCTACTCCTCCATGAGTCTTAAACACTCGACTACACGGACTGCATGTCTCTCCACTAACCACTAGACTAGAAGATCATTGGCAGCTATATATATATATATATATATATATATGGAAAAAAGTAATTTTTATTAAGATCAAAACTCAGTTACATCCCTGCCAGCTTAACGGATGGTCCGTTTTGCCATCATAGCTCTTACACAAACTCAATAATGTTACTAATACCAGTAGGAGGTGTAACCAACCCTTCGAAGATCCGTCTGTTGTGTTCCCTCCAGACATGCCAGACAGCTGCCGCAATCCAAATGCAGGCTTCCCTGAACCACTCTGATCCCCTTCTCCGGTCATCATGAATAAGAATGAATAGACCATCCAAGTCCCTGAGCACTCCCATACGGAGGTCCAGCCTCCTCCCCTGTTCAAGCTGAATCTGTTCCGTATAGGTACACCCGAAAAATAAGTGGCTAAGTGACTCGTTACCCCTCTGACAAAGCACGCAAGCCTGGTTATCCAGATGAACCCCGAACCACACTAAACTATCCAAGGTCAGGAGACGACCCAATCAAACCCGGTACAAGCATAGTTGCATCTTTCTTGCTGCCCTCTTCACCCATATAAAATCCTCATATCTCATGGTCGGCTGCTGTCCGCGGATGGAAGCATACACCTGCCTATGCTCCAAGCCTCGAATAGGAGAAGAATCCCATACCCAAACATCCGCTTCCGGACTTGTATCGACCCGCTGCTCCAAAATCAAATGTTTAACCTGTGAGGCCCAGCGGTGGGTTTGCGGGATCCACTCCCCCTGCTACAATATGCTGCCTACCTGCTGCATCTCCATAATTTGTGAGCTCATCCTAGCGCCACGAAACAAGCTTTTATGGCCAATCCACGGATCATACCACAAATTAGTATTTCCCCCATCTTTAAACCTTCTCTAAACTTCCTTCTTCACCTTCGACCGATACAGTAGAATTTTTTTGAATGTCACTGAGTCATTATTATTGATCCGATGCACCCAAAAGTTCTCACCCTTCAAGTACCTACTCGACATTCATGTTGCCCACAAAGAGCGTTGCAAGATGAATTTTCATGTTAATTTCATACCTGATATTGTCTGTAAGATCCGCAATGACTATAAACCAACTCCCCCTTCCTGTCTCGTCCGACACAGGTCTTCCCACTTGATAGCATGGATGCCCCCATGCCAGATAAAATTTGTGCAAATCCTCTCAATCTTCCTAACTGTGGTGATGGGACCATAAGTGCCTATAGCCAATAGATAACAATGGCTGTGATAACTGAACTGATAATCTTTATACGTCCACCAAATGATAAGCTTTGCGCCTGCGAGAACTCCACCCACCTTTGTGCATATTCTACCAAACTCTGACAGTCACTGTCTCCCGCATAATTGATAAATAGGGGTATCCCAAGGTTTTTCACTGGTAGTCTCCCTTTTTTCACTCCCAACAAACTCGCTCGCACCTTCTTGTCAGGACAATGGACATCAAAATAAGATGTGCTTTTGTCCCTGTCTAAATGTAAACCCGTGAAGTCCGAAAAGTGCTCCAAAATTTCTGCCAAAGCAATGAGACCCGTGTATGAGGGGGATAAGAATACCAATAGATCATCAGCACATATCAAATATGAAACATAAGGAACAATTCGCCTATAAAGTAGAGCAATCTGATGCTAATCCACCGCAAGATTAATGAGACAAGTGAAATATTCCATCACTAAGGTGAAAATGTACGGGGATAGAGGACCACCTTGACGAAGCCCACGGCTGTTGCGGATAAACCCATGTCGCTGCCCCTTGACCAGGGCCGAAAATATAGGAGTCGTGATGCACTCCCTGACCATAGCCTGGTCGAAGCCCATGGAGCGAATGATATGACACAAACTCCATGTTCACCGTATCATATGCCTTTCATAGTTCTATTTTGACACACGCCTTCATCTTTCCAGCTTTGTTGAGCCCCATAATCAATTGATGTGCCAATAAATTATTGTCAGCGATCGCCCTCTTTTGATAAACGCAGCTTGATTGTACGACACCAACTCCTGCATAATAACCTCCATCTGGCAGCACATAAGATGAGTAATCAATTTATATATATAGTTATAGCATGCAATGGGGCTAAAATCTGTAAGTGTTGTATTCCCCTCCTTTTTTGGTATGAGAGTCAGAAATATATGATTCATCTCCCTAAGGAGCCGTCCATGAGCAAAGAAGTCTTGGACCACCTCACTGACCTGCTCCTTAACCGAACTGCAATGTAGCTTAAAAAATTTACTGTTGAAACCATCTGGTCCAAGAGCTTTGTTAGGGTCCACAGCAAAAACAATTTCTTACAACTCCTCCACTCTCACAGGTGTCAGAAGCTCCCCATTGCCAGCAGTTGTGACAAACTTCTTACATACAATATGAGAAAAAGAGTTTCTATAATTATTTTGATTATATAACTAAGTATAGTACCTGACAGCCTCCGCATGTAGCTCCCCTTGTGAGGTAGATTCCTTGTCATCCGGATCACTCAGTTTGCTAATGTGATTACGATGTTGCCTCATCTGTACCACATCATAGAAGAATTTAATATCGTGGTCCCCCTCCTTAAGCCAATTGCATTTTTCCGTCTGAGCTAGCTCTATCTCCTCTTGTAGGCGCAGTTGACCTACATCCAGAATGAGTCGCTTCTATCTGTCCGCCAGCTACTGGTTGAGGAGATCTCCTTGGAACTCCGTTTGCACCTCCCGCAACTTGGATTCCTCCTCCGCCAGATTATGCCGTGGTTGCACTTTGTGTCACGCCCCAGTCCCAAAAATGACGAGGGACTGAGCACGTGAGCAATGGCCAGCAGCACGCACCGATGGACAACCCAATTAAATGGATCCATCGGGGCATGCTTAAGCTGTAGTCTAGCAGGACTAAGTACAAGTCTCAGGTATTACTAATCTCATCCACAGAATAACACAGATTAATTGCCAGAAATAATGCAATGAAAATAAATATGCAATAACAAATAAGGTTGTCTCGGGAACAAATCCGAGAAATATTCTGTTACATTTAAGGAAAAGACAGGAAATGAAATGCTGGAAATGGAAATACTGTGAAGTTGAAGCCGGTGCTCAGGAGAAATCTTCGGCCACTACTTCGTCCTCTGTTCCTTGTTCTGCTCCAAGGAGTGCTCCGGTACCGTACACCTCTGGGTAGTTCTCTTCAGCTGTACCTGGGGACATAATCCGGATCCAGGTCCTCAGGGGACAGCAAGGTACAGAAAATACAAGCCAAAATAAATACAGTGCAGCAGTTAATTAAACAAGAGGGTAAGCTATGTAACTAGCTAAGTGATATGCAATATGAGAGCAGCACTAGAACTCAGGCTGAAGCCACTACAAGCTCTGTGTCGGGGAGCCGGTAGCGGCAATAACTATGAACTACACTATGTTATATACTATATTTTATATATAATATCAGCCTGTCGTCTGTGTGTCTCTCCCCACCCAATGTAATCCCACGTCTCATGTCCACAATGCCTCATGTCCATGTCACGCACGATTATAACTAATGCAGCAAGTCTGATAGCTATGAATCAATTGTCTAAGAATGTAAAGTCTATGTCATAAAACATGCATCCTATACAGAATCACCTTGAATGTCTCAGGAAGACTCTGTCTCATGAAATAGTGTCAAGTGTCCTGGGTTCTGAAGTACTTGATAAGACAAGTACGAGCTTTATCGAGTCTCGATATCCATGTCTATGTGACGTTACACAACACCGCGTACGGAGTTGGCACCCGACTATGATCGGACACTAAGCACGTCACTCGTTTCCTAGGTTAAGCAGTTAAAACATGTTTATAATTAATACCACAAGAAATCCATTAAAATACTATGTCAAGAATTACTGAGGTTTGGCAAGCTTTACATGTCCATTATTGCATAATTAAATCCAGAAAATAATTAGCAAGCTGCAGGGTTTGGCAAGGTACACTTGCCTGTGGTCCCGGCTATGTTTGCAGTTCTGACTTCGGCGGGAATTGCAGGCGGTAGTCCGGTTGCTGAAACAAATATCACCATCAGATCCAGAAAATATCAATCAGCTAGAAACGCCTGTCCTTGGGTCCAATTTGGAGACAAGGGCAGAAACGGCAGTTTCGGGCCAAAACGGGGTCCACCGGTGGGCCCGCTTTGCACCGAAAAACGTGTCAGGGTCAACGGTCTCCAAATTCACCAAACTCAGTGTCAACAGGTCAGGAACGCTGATACGAACCCAACGGAACTTTCAGAATTGAATTCCGATGAGCCGTTCACAAAATCGCCCGTCGAGCGGGGCTTGTGGGGCCCACGACACGCGATTTCGTCAACGTTCTCAGAATCGAACCAAACTTGACCCACAGGACCAGCGTATCGCTACGAGTCCGATGGTACAAGTTTCGTCTCGATCCGACTTGTGTACACAAAGTTAGGTCAAAATGCAGAAAAGGCGGATACGGGGCGATGTCCGCGGATACGCGTTGATTTCGGGGTGCACGCACCCCCGAATCGACTTTCGCGAAATCCCACACGTCCGTATCGACGAGGCGCTCGTGTCTGTGAATACCGCGCGCGACCAAGTCGTCCCGTTTGGCGGGGCGTACTCAGTTCCGGGGTAAAACAGGGTCTGGTTTTTCCTGTTTTTGGATCGCGGTGTGCGATCACCACAGGACGCGATGCACCGAATAGTTTATCCGGACACCGAGAGGGTCATACAGGCTTCGCAACGCAATTTGCGGAATCAAAAACGGAGCTACGAGCAAAAAGTTACACGCACCTGAAGGGACCCGAGAAACCGGGGTCAAAATCGTGTCCGACACGTGTCCGACTCGTGTCGGACACAGGGGATTCAATTTAGGGTTAGGGTTAGGGTTTTCTCCCCTGGCCGGCGGCGCTGCGACGGAGGGCGGCCGGTGCTCAGGCGGAGGAGGCTGGGGCACGGGCGGCCGGGTTCGCGGTGGCTGGGGACTCGCCGGCGGCCGGAGCGGGCGGCGCGGGCTGCTGCTGTGCTCGCTGCTGTTGCTGCCGGCGGTGGGGGAAGCCGCCGGAGATGGGGGAAGCGGAGGAGGGAACTGCGGCGGGCGGTGCGTCGTCGGCGAGGCGGCGCTGGCTGCGTAGTGGCGGTGGCGGCTCGAGGCGGTGGAGGGGAAGATGGCCGAGAGGGGGTTCGTCGGTGAGGGAGATCCGGCCGGAGGGGGGATTTTATAGGAGGCTGGGGGAGGTGGCGTGGCCGGGGTCGTGGGCGAGGGTGGCGGGCTGGGTGGCGACGTGGCGGGCAGCGCGGCGCGGGCGGGGCGGCGGAGGAAGCGGGCGGCCGCGGGATCATGGGGGAGACGGGTCTGCTGGGCGGGTCCCGGGTCGGGTTGTGGGTCGGGTGGACCCGCCCGACCCGCTAGGCTCGACGGGCTGGGCCGGCCTGCGGGCCGCAGTTGGGCCGGGCCGGGCTATATTAAAATAATAATAATAATAATAATAATAATAATAATAATAATAATAATAATAATAATCAGAAAATTAATTAATAAATTAAATAAATAGTTTTTAGGTATTTAAAAATAGGTCCGGGGGCCAATAAATTCCAGAAAAATTGCCCTAAGTCCAGTTTTTCATTTTACATCCAAAAATATTATTTTCATAATATTTTAATACTGTTTAATATCAATTAAAAATTATTGAATAATTAAAACCCTGTTTTTAATTTACAGAAAAATCCCAGAAAATTTCAGAAAATTGTGAAAAATCTAGTTTTTTAAATTTTGAAAAATCAGGGGATTTACAATCTACCCCCCTTAAGAGGATTGCGTCCTCGCAATCAAAGAATAACCGGTCAGCAGAGATGACACGGTATCGTTCGAAATACCTCACAAGATACTTAGGGAAATACCGTTTCCCTAAAAATGAAAGTTATGTACTTTCCAGAGAAAATCTAGTTAAAGCAAGAAAATTATAACTTTTATAAAAAAACCAGGTTATTATTAACAAGTTGCAATTTACTAGGTTGGGGCTGAAGTCACGAACCAAGAGGCACGAACTACACAAGACAAAAACGGATAACTACGAATCACTTACTCGCATCAGCGTCCTGCACAGTCAGCGCATAAGCTTGCCCTCGTCCTTGAGGTAGATTCCTCTGCTGCTGCTGAGCTTGCTGGAAGAGTGCTGCTTGAGGTGCCAGAGGTGGCCTAGGTGCCGGTAAAGCAGGTTGGGCTGCCCTTGGTGCTCCATCTCGATGCTGAGGACAGTCCTTGGCTATGTGTTGATTGGTGCCGCAAATCAGGCACAATCCCAACTTGCGTCTGCAGTTCTGCTCGACATGGCCTATCTTACCGCAGTAGTGACAGGTAGGAAGGGTCTGCGAAGCTGCCCTGGGTGGCTGGTTCGTGTGAGATCTCTTTGCAGATTCGCCCGGTGATGATCTGTCTGGTGCTGTGGTGATTGGCCGCTTGAGGCGAGACTCTCTCCTGGTGACGCGTTCCATGCATCGGGCTGCAGCGAGAACGTCTGAGTATGATGTTGGTGCGACAGACCCAATTAGTTTCTGTAGCTCAATGTTCAGTCCATCGAAGAATTTCTCGGCCTTTTCTTCCTCTGTCGGGATCAGGGTTGGGGCAAAGCGGCTTAGACGGATGAATTCCGCGTTGTACTCTTCCACCGTCATAGAGTCCTGAGTGAGGCGGTTGAATCTGTCCCGAAGTTCTGATCGTGCGATAGCCGGAATGTACATCTCCTGGAAGAGCCTGGAAAACTCTTCCCAAGTGACTCGGTCTGGTCCGAGTCGTGTCTCCTCGGATAGCCACCAGTGATGAGCATTATCCGTCAATTGCATTCGGACGGCAGTCATCCAACGTTCCCGTGGTAGCTCAGCTGCTTCAAGTTGATACCGAATGTTGGTGAGCCATTCATGAACTTCTGTGGGCTCTTCCTTGCCTGAGAAGGTACGGGGCTTCAGTTGGCGGAAGTCAGTGATAGAGCCTGTAGATGGCCGTCGGGCTGGTAGGTTGGCCTGCTCCAGTACAGTTACGATGCTGTCCCTTCAGAAGTTAGCTTCGCGACGCTGAGCCTCGTGTTGGACTTGTTGCTGGGCTTGCATCATCGCGTAGATCATTTGGAATATCTTCTACCCGTCAATTGGCTGTCCTTGTGGGAGTACGGGGGTTGGTGGGACGAACTGCGGCGGAGGTGGAATGTCATCGCGTCGGAATCGGGAGGTAGGTTGACCTGCCTGCTGGCTCTGTTGAGTTGGTGGAACTCCTTCGACTGGTGTCACTTCGTCGTCATAGGTGACACCTGTAGCTTGGGGTGTTCCGACGGGAGTCTCATTGCATTCTTGTGGGTCCATTTTCCTGCATCCAAAATACCCAGTAAGAGGCATACAGGAATCAAGGCAAGATGCAAGTAAATTATTTGAAGTCGATATAGAGATCAAAAACGATTCAAGCAAGTGGATGAGATCCTAAAAACTTATCCTATCTTATTGCAGGCCTGTTCGGTCCCTAAGTTGAAACCGAACAATTTAGTCGTAGACCTGCATGGGCCACCACAAAAACTATGTCACGCCCCAGTCCCAAAAATGACGAGGGACTGAGCACGTGAGCAATGGCCAGCAGCACGCACCGATGGACAACCCAATTAAATGGATCCATCGGGGCATGCTTAAGCTGTAGTCTAGCAGGACTAAGTACAAGTCTCAGGTATTACTAATCTCATCCACAGAATAACACAGATTAATTGCCAGAAATAATGCAATGGAAATAAATATGCAATAACAAATAAGGTTGTCTCGGGAACAAATTCGAGAAATATTCTGTTACATTTAAGGAAAAGACAGGAAATGAAATGCTGGAAATGGAAATACTGTGAAGTTGAAGCCGGTGCTCAGGAGAAATCTTCGGCCACTACTTCGTCCTCTGTTCCTTGTTCTGCTCCAAGGAGTGCTCCGGTACCGTACACCTCTGGGTAGTTCTCTTCAGCTGTACCTGGGGACATAATTCGGATCCAGGTCCTCAGGGGACAACAAGGTACAGAAAATACAAGCCAAAATAAATACAGTGCAGCAGTTAATTAAACAAGAGGGTAAGCTATGTAACCAGCTAAGTGATATGCAATATGAGAGCAGCACTAGAACTCAGGCTGAAGCCACTACAAGCTCTGTGTCGGGGAGCCGGTAGCGGCAATAACTATGAACTACACTATGTTATATACTATATTTTATATATAATATCAGCCTGTCGTCTGTGTGTCTCTCCCCACCCAATGTAATCCCACGTCTCATGTCCACAATGCCTCATGTCCATGTCACGCACGATTATAACTAATGCAGCAAGTCTGATAGCTATGAATCAATTGTCTAAGAATGTAAAGTCTATGTCATAAAACATGCATCCTATACAGAATCACCTTGAATGTCTCAGGAAGACTCTGTCTCATGAAATAGTGTCAAGTGTCCTGGGTTCTGAAGTACTTGATAAGACAAGTACGAGCTTTATCGGGTCTCGATATCCATGTCTATGTGACGTTACACAACATCGCGTACGGAGTTGGCACCCGACTATGATCGGACACTAAGCACGTCACTCGTTTCCTAGGTTAAGCAGTTAAAACATGTTTATAATTAATACCACAAGAAATCCATTAAAATACTATGTCAAGAATTACTGAGGTTTGGCAAGCTTTACATGTCCATTATTGCATAATTAAATCCAGAAAATAATTAGCAAGCTGCAGGGTTTGGCAAGGTACACTTGCCTGTGGTCCCGGCTATGTTTGCAGTTCTGACTTCGGCGGGAATTGCAGACGGTAGTCCGGTTGCTGAAACAAACATCACCATCAGATCCAGAAAATATCAATCAGCTAGAAACACCTGTCCTTGGGTCCAATTTGGAGACAAGGGCAGAAACGGCAGTTTCGGGCCAAAACGGGGTCCACCGGTGGGCCCGCTTTGCACCGAAAAATACGTCAGGGTCAACGGTCTCCAAATTCACCAAACTCAGTGTCAACAGGTCAGGAACGCTGATACGAACCCAACGGAACTTTCAGAATTGAATTCCGATGAGCCGTTCACAAAATCGTCCGTCGAGCGGGGCCTGTGGGGCCCACGACACGCGATTTCGTCAACGTTCTCAGAATCGAACCAAACTTGACCCACAGGACCAGCGTATCGCTACGAGTCCGATGGTGCAAGTTTCGTCTCGATCCGACTTGTGTACACAAAGTTAGGTCAAAATGCTGAAAAGGCGGATACGGGGCGATGTCCGCGGATACGCGTTGATTTCGAGGTGCACGCACCCCCGAATCGACTTTCGCGAAATCTCACACGTCCGTATCGACGAGGCGCTCATGTCTGTGAAGACCGCGCGCGACCAAGTCGTCCCGTTTGGCGGGGCGTACTCAGTTCCGGGGTGAAACAGGGTCTGGTTTTTCCTGTTTTTGGATCGCGGTGTGCGATCACCACAGGACGCGATTCACCGAACAGTTTGTCCGGACACCGAGAGGGTCATACAGGCTTCGCAACGCAATTTGCAGAATCGAAAACGGAGCTACGAGCAAAAAATTACACGCACCTGAAGGGACCCGAGAAACCGGGGTCAAAATCGTGTCCGACACGTGTCCGACTCGTGTCGGACACAGGGGATTCAATTTAGGGTTAGGATTAGGGTTTTCTCCCCTGGCCGGCGGCGCTGCGGCGGAGGGCGGCCGGTGCTCAGGCGGAGGAGGCTGGGGCACAGGCGGCCGGGCTCGCGGTGGCTGGGGACTCGCCGGCGGCCGGAGCGGGCGGCGCGGGCTGCTGCTGTGCTCGCTGCTGTTGCTGCCGGCGGTGGGGGAAGCCGCCGGAGATGGGGGAAGCGGATGAGGGAACTGCGGCGGGCGGCGCGTCGTCGGCGAGGCGGCGCTGGCGGCGTAGTGGCGGTGGCGGCTCGAGGCGGTGGAGGGGAAGATGGCCGAGAGGGGGTTCGTCGGTGAGGGAGATCCGGCCGGAGGGGGGGTTTATAGGAGGCTGGGGGAGGTGGCTGTCACGCCCCAATCTCCCGCAAGCCCAATTGTCCCCGCTGAACGTGAATCACCACGTTACAGCTCTCCCGCAGGACAATCGTTCTCATCGGGACGTGATGCCGTGCAAGCCTAAAGTGTGCTTGCACAAGGCCAAAGCTTTGAACAAGGGCAAGTAAGCTAATCAATACTGAAGCAGCGGCACACATATTGCAGAAAAGTAAAGAACACAATGGCACATGAAAAGCAAGCTCTTTTATTTATAATCGAAAGTGTTACAAGCGGCACATGGCCGAGGTTACAGATCGCTCAAGCACTCTTTCTCTCAATTTCAATGATACCGTTCCATACATTATGTCCCTCTATCTGAAAGCAGCTCAAACTCGGTGCGGCTCAAGGCATCGACTCCAGATTTCTGGTTCCTTGGGATGAGGTACGGCTATCGCTTCCTCGCACGAACGGCACCTGCGAACAAGCAAACTGTTGGTGGGTCAGCACTTTATGCAAGTACTGGTGAGATAAAACAACTGAACAGAAGCTACACCCCCTGAAACCCACACTAAGTAATCATGTGGCAAAACATTGCATTACTAGTGATCTTGCTACTTTTACCTAAGTTCGTTTCATGCTGTTCAGAACTATTAGTCAGATTACATCTTTTGAAAACATAACTTTGAAACAGTTTTGCACATTCAAACTATAAGCATACGAATTGGGACAGTCCGGTATCGTGTAGTGTGCAGCATATATTGTGCAACACAAAACTAACTCTTGGGGCAAAGCTTATCTAGCAGACTGAACATATCGAATCGAGGCAAACATATCATGTATTCATTAGCACATAAGCAGACACATCTATATGATTTCGGTCCCCAAGAAACTCAGGATTGGCAGCGGTAATCCAGCTATCCAATGACTCACATTCTGATTCTATTAGCAGCTGTGACCGAGGTTCAGCTCTGCACTAATAGTCATTGTCTGACCGATGCAATGCATGAAGCTCTATTATATAATCTCTATGATGCAGACAAAATGAACGAGCAGACTTAAGCATAAACTTATATTTCTTACCCCATAGCCGAACGGTTATCCCTGCAGCAGACACACAAGTTAGCCACATTTGCATATTCATAACTTATGTATCAAAACACTGGTGCCACAAATGATAGGTATGCAAGAAGGTAAACCTAGCATGCGTCCTATCTATATGACGGTCCATGGGTCGCCCCATGATTAGCAGCAGTTGCCCAAGGTTCAGCTCTTCACTAGCACGCGTGGGTGTCGGCAGCTGTGACTCATGGTTCAGCTCTTCGCCAACACACCCGAGTGCAAGCAGCTGTGACATCATGGGTTCTGCACAACACTAATAGACACATCGCCCCACTAGACCCTTGCGAGCCGTACACCTCAGGGCGATCCAAAAATCTCTTCCGGACCGAGCGGTTCCCAGCGCCCCAGGAACCGTTCGAGAGACAAGACCTTGTGCACAAGTTGTCCGAGACCAATGCAATGACATAAACACATAGTGCAAGCAAAACAATGATCAAGCAAAACATATGCGGTCTAAGCGAAACACATCTTATCAAACGAAGCATATCTTATCACAATACTAATAGCACACCCCACTAGACCCTTGCGAGCCGTATCCTCAGGGCGTACTATTAGTCACAGCACTCACACATTTCCACTTAGCAGATCGATATAGCAAACAGACAAGCGAAACATATGAAGGCAAGCACGATTGATTTCATTTCTAACATATGCAATAACTATCTCTTCTTAGCATATTCAAAGGGACATATTCGAGCAGTTCATTTACTTATCTTTCTTAGCATAGCAAAGGTTCGTTCAATAGCTGTGTCGGTGTTTCTAAGCATGCAACATTTCTTATATCTCTTTAGCATAGCGATGGTTCTCTTATTAGCATACTGAGTCGGTTCTATCAATCTCTTATGAAAACATTCTTCTTAAACAAACAAGCATTCAAAAACTCAGATTCATTATTAAGTCGTGCAAGAATCAGAGAATGCAGTTCTGCCCACTCACTTTGATTAATCGGTCGAGAACTCTCCGAGAAGACTTCCGTTCGAGCAAGCAAGGCGATATCACTTTGTACGTAGCGTCGATGCGGAGCAGGGCGCTACATACTTACCCACCAATAAAGAGTTTCGTCCTCGAAACTCAAGGAGAAACTCACGATAACACAGAGCAGCGATAGTCCTCATCCCTCACCATCCCAAATCAAAACTCAGCAAATCTAGAAATCACAAATCACATCTCAAGCAATAAATCAAATCCAGAAAACTTTTGTGCACATCTTTGAGAATATCTATGGACTTATTGTATGGAACGTTCATTGCAGCACAATCATAACTCAGAGTCGGAGGCAACGGAATGGGCAAGGAATCGAGCGGCTCTGATACCATTATGTCACGCCCCAATCTCCCGCAAGCCCAATTGTCCCCGCTGAACGTGAATCACCACGTTACAGCTCTCCCGCAGGACAATCGTTCTCATCGGGACGTGATGCCGTGCAAGCCTAAAGTGCGCTTGCACAAGGCCAAAGCTTTGAACAAGGGCAAGTAAGCTAATCAATACTGAAGCAGCGGCACACATATTGCAGAAAAGTAAAGAACACAATGGCACATGAAAAGCAAGCTCTTTTATTTATAATCGAAAGTGTTACAAGCGGCACATGGCCGAGGTTACAGATCGCTCAAGCACTCTTTCTCTCGATTTCAATGATACCGTTCCATACATTATGTCCCTCTATCTGAAAGCAGCTCAAACTCGGTGCGGCTCAAGGCATCGACTCCAGATTTCTGGTTCCTTGGGATGAGGTACGGCTATCGCTTCCTCGCACGAACGGCACCTGCGAACAAGCAAACTGTTGGTGGGTCAGCACTTTATGCAAGTACTGGTGAGATAAAACAACTGAACAGAAGCTACACCCCCTGAAACCCACACTAAGTAATCATGTGGCAAAACATTGCATTACTAGTGATCTTGCTACTTTTACCTAAGTTCGTTTCATGCTGTTCAGAACTATTAGTCAGATTACATCTTTTGAAAACATAACTTTGAAACAGTTTTGCACATTCAAACTATAAGCATACGAATTGGGACAGTCCGGTATCGTGTAGTGTGCAGCATATATTGTGCAACACAAAACTAACTCTTGGGGCAAAGCTTATCTAGCAGACTGAACATATCGAATCGAGGCAAACATATCATGTATTCATTAGCACATAAGCAGACACATCTATATGATTTCGGTCCCCAAGAAACTCAGGATTGGCAGCGGTAATCCAGCTATCCAATGACTCACATTCTGATTCTATTAGCAGCTGTGACCGAGGTTCAGCTCTGCACTAATAGTCATTGTCTGACCGATGCAATGCATGAAGTTCTATTATATAATCTCTATGATGCAGACAAAATGAACGAGCAGACTTAAGCATAAACTTATATTTCTTACCCCATAGCCGAACGGTTATCCCTGCAGCAGACACACAAGTTAGCCACATTTGCATATTCATAACTTATGTATCAAAACACTGGTGCCACAAATGATAGGTATGCAAGAAGGTAAACCTAGCATGCGTCCTATCTATATGACGGTCCATGGGTCGCCCCATGATTAGCAGCAGTTGCCCAAGGTTCAGCTCTTCACTAGCACGCGTGGGTGTCGGCAGCTGTGACTCATGGTTCAGCTCTTCGCCAACACACCCGAGTGCAAGCAGCTGTGACATCATGGGTTCTGCACAACACTAATAGACATATCGCCCCACTAGACCCTTGCGAGCCGTACACCTCAGGGCGATCCAAAAATCTCTTCCGGACCGAGCGGTTCCCAGCGCCCCAGGAACCGTTCGAGAGACAAGACCTTGTGCACAAGTTGTCCGAGACCAATGCAATGACATAAACACATAGTGCAAGCAAAACAATGATCAAGCAAAACATATGCTGTCTAAGCGAAACACATCTTATCAAACGAAGCATATCTTATCACAATACTAATAGCACACCCCACTAGACCCTTGCGAGCCGTATCCTCAGGGCGTACTATTAGTCACAGCACTCACACATTTCCACTTAGCAGATCGATATAGCAAACAGACAAGCGAAACATATGAAGGCAAGCACGATTGATTTCATTTCTAACATATGCAATAACTATCTCTTCTTAGCATATTCAAAGGGACATATTCGAGCAGTTCATTTACTTATCTTTCTTAGCATAGCAAAGGTTCGTTCAATAGCTGTGTCGGTGTTTCTAAGCATGCAACATTTCTTATATCTCTTTAGCATAGCGATGGTTCTCTTATTAGCATACTGAGTCGGTTCTATCAATCTCTTATGAAAACATTCTTCTTAAACAAACAAGCATTCAAAAACTCAGATTCATTATTAAGTCGTGCAAGAATCAGAGAATGCAGTTCTGCCCACTCACTTTGATTAATCGGTCGAGAACTCTCCGAGAAGACTTCCGTTCGAGCAAGCAAGGCGATATCACTTTGTACGTAGCGTCGATGCGGAGCAGGGCGCTACATACTTACCCACCAACAAAGAGTTTCGTCCTCGAAACTCAAGGAGAAACTCACGATAACACAGAGCAGCGATAGTCCTCATCCCTCACCATCCCAAATCAAAACTCAGCAAATCTAGAAATCACAAATCACATCTCAAGCAATAAATCAAATCCAGAAAACTTTTGTGCACATCTTTGAGAATATCTATGGACTTATTGTATGGAACGTTCATTGCAGCACAATCATAACTCAGAGTCGGAGGCAACGGAATGGGCAAGGAATCGAGTGGCTCTGATACCATTATGTCACGCCCCAATCTCCCGTAAGCCCAATTGTCCCCGCTGAACGTGAATCACCACGTTACAGCTCTCCCGCAGGACAATCGTTCTCATCGGGACGTGATGCCGTGCAAGCCTAAAGTGCGCTTGCACAAGGCCAAAGCTTTGAACAAGGGCAAGTAAGCTAATAAATACTGAAGCAGCGGCACACATATTGCAGAAAAGTAAAGAACACAATGGCACATGAAAAGCAAGCTCTTTTATTTATAATCGAAAGTGTTACAAGCGGCACATGGCCGAGGTTACAGATCGCTCAAGCACTCTTTCTCTCGATTTCAATGATACCGTTCCATACATTATGTCCCTCTATCTGAAAGCAGCTCAAACTCGGTGCGGCTCAAGGCATCGACTCCAGATTTTTGGTTCCTTAGGATGAGGTACGGCTATCGCTTCCTCGCACGAACGGCACCTGCGAACAAGTAAACTGTTGGTGGGTCAGCACTTTATGCAAGTACTGGTGAGATAAAACAACTGAACAGAAGCTACACCCCCTGAAACCCACACTAAGTAATCATGTGGCAAAACATTGCATTACTAGTGATCTTGCTACTTTTACCTAAGTTCGTTTCATGCTGTTCAGAACTATTAGTCAGATTACATCTTTTGAAAACATAACTTTGAAACAGTTTTGCACATTCAAACTATAAGCATACGAATTGGGACAGTCCGGTATCGTGTAGTGTGCAGCATATATTGTGCAACACAAAACTAACTCTTGGGGCAAAGCTTATCTAGCAGACTGAACATATCGAATCGAGGCAAACATATCATGTATTCATTAGCACATAAGCAGACACATCTATATGATTTCGGTCCCCAAGAAACTCAGGATTGGCAGCGGTAATCCAGCTATCCAATGACTCACATTCTGATTCTATTAGCAGCTGTGACCGAGGTTCAGCTCTGCACTAATAGTCATTGTCTGACCGATGCAATGCATGAAGCTCTATTATATAATCTCTATGATGCAGACAAAATGAACGAGCAGACTTAAGCATAAACTTATATTTCTTACCCCATAGCCGAACGGCTATCCCTGCAGCAGACACACAAGTTAGCCACATTTGCATATTCATAACTTATGTATCAAAACACTGGTGCCACAAATGATAGGTATGCAAGAAGGTAAACCTAGCATGCGCCCTATCTATATGACGGTCCATGGGTCGCCCCATGATTAGCAGCAGTTGCCCAAGGTTCAGCTCTTCACTAGCACGCGTGGGTGTCGGCAGCTGTGACTCATGGTTCAGCTCTTCGCCAACACACCCGAGTGCAAGCAGCTGTGACATCATGGGTTCTGCACAACACTAATAGACATATCGCCCCACTAGACCCTTGCGAGTCGTACACCTCAGGGCGATCCAAAAATCTCTTCCGGACCGAGCGGTTCCCAGCGCCCCAGGAACCGTTCGAGAGACAAGACCTTGTGCACAAGTTGTCCGAGACCAATGCAATGACATAAACACATAGTGCAAGCAAAACAATGATCAAGCAAAACATATGCGGTCTAAGCGAAACACATCTTATCAAACGAAGCATATCTTATCACAATACTAATAGCACACCCCACTAGACCCTTCGAGCCGTATCCTCAAGGCGTACTATTAGTCACAGCACTCACACATTTCCACTTAGCAGATCGATATAGCAAACAGACAAGCGAAACATATGAAGGCAAGCACGATTGATTTCATTTCTAACATATGCAATAACTATCTCTTCTTAGCATATTCAAAGGGACATATTCGAGCAGTTCATTTACTTATCTTTCTTAGCATAGCAAAGGTTCGTTCAATAGCTGTGTCGGTGTTTCTAAGCATGCAACATTTCTTATATCTCTTTAGCATAGCGATGGTTCTCTTATTAGCATACTGAGTCGGTTCTATCAATCTCTTATGAAAACATTCTTCTTAAACAAACAAGCATTCAAAAACTCAGATTCATTATTAAGTCGTGCAAGAATCAGAGAATGCAGTTCTGCCCACTCACTTTGATTAATCGGTCGAGAACTCTCCGAGAAGACTTCCGTTCGAGCAAGCAAGGCGATATCACTTTGTACGTAGCGTCGATGCGGAGCAGGGCGCTACAGTGGCGTGGCCGGGGTCGTGGGCGAGGGTGGCGGGCTGGGTGGCGACGTGGCGGGCAGCGCGGCGCGGGCGGAGGCGTGGCCGCGGGCGGGGCGGCGGAGGAAGCGGGCGGCCGCGGGATCGTGGGGGAGACGGGTCTGCTGGGCGGGTCCCGGGTCGGGTTGTGGGTCGGGTGGACCCACCCGACCCGCTAGGCTCGACGGGCTGGGCCGGCCTGCGGGCCGCAGTTGGGCCGGGCCGGGCTATATTAAAATAATAATAATAATAATAATAATAATAATAATAATAATAATAATAATCAGAAAATTAATTAATAAATTAAATAAATAGTTTTTAGGTATTTAAAAATAGGTCCGGGGGCCAATAAATTCCAGAAAAATTGCCCTAAGTCCAGTTTTTCATTTTACATCCAAAAATATTATTTTTATAATATTTTAATACTGTTTAATATCAATTAAAAATCATTGAATAATTAAAACCCTGTTTTTAATTTACAGAAAAATCCCAGAAAATTTCAGAAAATTGTGAAAAATCCAGTTTTTAAAATTTTGAAAAATCAGGGGGTTTACACTTTGTTCCACAGCTTCAACCCCCCCCCCCTTTACTACTTTAAGTCTGAGGACAAAACGGAACTGCAGATTTTCGCTGACCTCATGTTGAAGGCCCCAGAATACCACCTCCTCGTACCGGTCCAAAAGTGACCATTTATTGTTAAAATGAAATAGTCGTGCTTTGGATCTGTCTGCATGTGTAAAACGCACACAAATCGGAGAGTGATCACTATTACCTGCCGCCAAGCCCTCTACACACAAGTTTGGGAACCTGTGAAACTACTCTCGATTCCCCAATGAGCGATCAAGATAAAAAATCACGCGCTTCTGAATAAATTTGTTATTCCACACGTTCAATTTATGCAGCCATGCTCGCAATACACAATTCTGGATGTCTTGCAGTATTACATCAGGTACCACGCATCCACCAATTTTTTCATGATGAAACATAATAAGCGCATTAAAGTCCCCCATAAGTACTAGTGGAAGTTTTAACTGGACTTTAGCTGCAGCACATAGCCGAATAATATCCTGCCAGAGAGAATCCCTCCTTCGCCGATCATTCTATCCGTAAACTGCTCCGAAGATGAATTTAAGACCACCCCTATTCGTCAACTCCAAGGCAATTAATTGACTTGACCATCCCACATGCAAGTGTCCCACCGAATCCATAATCTTGCCATATTACATAAGGCAAGGTTATGCGTGTGCTTCCAATGTGCAGTCGTCCTCCTAGACAACACCATTTTTGACTTAATCTTGGTCTCCAGAAGAGCAACCACAGAACATTGCTCTCGCTTGCTACCTCACTAACCTCCTTCTATCGCCCTAACGAGCACACCCGGTGCACGTTTCATGCCATTATAGACATTAATTAACCAAGGGGCCACCCTCCACGTCAACGTGACTGCCGAAGGGGATCGCGAGGGGAGGGGGTTTGACCAAAGAGGGGGTGTCTGGAGAGGAGAAGGAGGAGCTCAGTGGAGGAGGAGCTCGGTGGAGGAGGAGGAGCTCAGTGGAGGAGGAGCTCGGTGGAGGAGGAGGAGGAGGCAATGTCCGGGGTCGGAGGGGGAGCGCGGTTGGCGCCGGAGCTGTGGAGCCGAATGGGATCGCGAGGGGAGGTCGCGCGGGAGCTAAAAAATTTTGGAAAATTTTTAGAGAGATAGAAAAAAAGGTAATGAACGCTGTTAACCTATATGAAAACGTTAACGACGTCATAAAGTGACGTCGCTAAACGTCGCAAATTTTATAATATTTAGCGGCATATGAAAAATAAAGTCGCTACACGTCGTTACAATAAAAATAATAGTGACGTCTGGCGACAGTTGACGACATCTTATTTCATAATATTATTTGCAGTCACAGACAGTCGCTAACAGCGACGTGCTGTGACGTTATAAAATGGCGTCGCTAAATTCATAAAATATAGCGACCTCACAACTAAACGTCGCTAAAAATATCGTGAATTTGACACATTTTGGTAGTGAGTTGATAGAAAAATTGGGAGTATTTACTCAACTATCCCTCAAAAAGCTAATCATAAAATATAATTTATAAAAATTAAGGACTAAAAAGTAATTAAATTTTTATCCCACACAAAAAAAAATTTATTTTTCACTTTTTTTTTCTAGTTTTTGGTCATCCAAACAAGAAAAAAAAAATAATAACTTTATTCTCATTTTACTCTCTTTCAATTTTTTTTTTCTCTCAAAATTTTTTCTTTCTTCCGCAAAAAAGTTCACAAACACGAGGGAGGATTTCTATATTTTGTGGACAAATGGTTTAACAGGATATTTGCAGCAAATTAATTTTTCTAACATGAACTAAATATTCGGCGTACCGTCAAGCACTGTGACGTCAATCTAGCTAGTGGGATGCAACCTTTATCTTCAATCTTCGTGTATACGTGTTTTCTGCATGGAAAAGTTTTAAGTTTGACATTGGGATCAATAAACCGTGTCCCGAATGTCACGAAGTTGGAGAAAATTGATGCATGCCATCTGTTCTTGACAAATTTTGGTCCCAAAATCTTCACTCGTCCATTAATTTACACTCATAGTCCCATGGTTGGAATTCTCACCACCATTGACCGACAATTTATCATATAGATGCTTGGACATCACACTTCTAGCCGCATGCAGTTTCTTGACAACTTGCACAGATGATAGCCCCAAGATTATACCAGGTCCAAGTAGAGCTACTAAGACTTTGAATAATAATAGGCTTGAAAGAGACATTACTAGTACAGACTAATAAGTAATATATACATATTTAGGACCATATAAAAAAAAATTAGAACCATATTTAGGTCCAATATATTACTGTCAAAAAAGAGATGTAAATTATTGCTCAAGAATTAGTATCGGGAAAACAAACCAAGTATGTATGGGAGAAAAAATGAGAGAACTTTTCCAAAGGATCGAGATCCTATACATTAACAGGCATGAGAAACTTAATTATTTGTATGTATAATTGATTAAATCATTGGTTGTTGATACTGAAATATAACTCTTTCGTTTACTAAGAATTTGATTAAGGTGAAATGACTGAGACTTCATTTGACTTCATTTAACTGTTCCTAACTTGATGTCATGTATGTCGAACTCGAGTGACCCTTATGGTTATCAGAAATAGACATACGAGTTTTGGCTGGGTGGAAGAAACGGTAGGTCGAGCTACCGGAGGCATATTATTCCTTCTAT
The DNA here is from genome assembly GCA_036927795.1 of Iris macrosiphon. NCBI lineage: Eukaryota > Viridiplantae > Streptophyta > Magnoliopsida > Asparagales > Iridaceae > Iris > Iris macrosiphon. The sequence goes on from JAYESA010000011.1 coordinate 8,711,291, forward strand.
TTTATAAAGAGTGGTTGTTGGAGACAGTACACCCAAAATACATACAATACAGCGTGTACAAAATCCCGAACGTTACGCAGGTTCATCTCAAAAAAAAATGCCACGTACATAATACATGGTTCATATTCAGGATCTTCCTTATAATCTAGACCATGCCCATCCGTTGGGCCACTCTTGCTGGCTTTAAATTATTCCCACGTGTGATTATCAAAAAATTACTTAATTTTTTTAATTTTGAATTAGTCATTATATTGTCATCAAATATATTCTCACATTGTTATTTAACATTTCACAATTAGTTGATTTTTTTTCAATTGTATAGTTGATCTTTGTTTTTTTTTCGAAGAAGGTAAATATTACTGAAAATCAAAACAAGATGTTACAACACTTTCATCCCAACCAAGACACAAAATGAATTCATCTTGGGTCTAGGATATCTATATCAACTTGTATTTGTCTTTGAACAATAACAATACTGGTACCCAGTCCCTCCAAGATACGTTGATTTCTTTTCCTCCACACATGCTACACTACCGTACATAGAATCATCCGTAGTCACATATACCTGGACCTTTGTCTTTTTGAGTTCTTACCTCATTCAAGACTGACAATAAGTTCCCATTCTGCGTGGCCGAAAGTCCAAAGCATCTGCAAAGTTTATTCCAGATCTCCCAAACAAAGTCAGAGCAAAAGA